>VWYH01003307.1:1040780-1063197 GCA_013399365.1 Pampusana beccarii | reverse complement strand
CATTACTGACCCTTGAGGGACTCCACTAGATACAGGCCTCCAACTGGACTCTGCCCCATTGACCACAACTCTCTGACTTCTTTCCTTCAGCCAGTTCACGGGCCACGTCACTACCCGATCATCCAGTCCACACTTCCTCAATTTAACTGTGAGGATGCTGTGGGAGACTGTGTCAAATGCTTTACTGAAGTCAAGGTAGACCACATCCACCGCTCTTTTCTCTCTTTCCTTTCCACACACATGTTAATGAGACAAGACTCTGCAGTTCAGAGGGAAGGATGCCTTTGTAGGGATCTTTTTTTAATCTCCATGTGGTAAGAGTGGTGGGCAGTGCCTTGGTTTCTCTATGGCCTGTATTACTCCCTCTTCAAAATGGGGACAGCAATGCTTGTTCCTCTCCCAGTAGTGTTATGGGGTAAATCCACTGCATATTGAGACCCACTTATGTTGTGTACTATGGAGACCATGTGTGAACAGCAGACAGGCAGCTTTTCCCCTCTCCAAAAACTGCATTTATATCTTGTTGCTGTTCCACACCTTGATCTATGCTTGTTTGGCCATGACATAAAGCACAACTGAACAGTTTAGATGTATAGTACCGTTACTATGAAACTTAAATTACAAGGAGAGAAAACAAAACAAAAGACTAAAGAGAAAATCTGACATTTTTGATCAGCCTTTCTCCTGTACTTTACTATTTAATTTAAACCAGAGCTGTCGCTTTCTTTCCGTGGTAATCACCAATCTCCAAGAACTGAAAATACACTTGCAAAGCTGATAAATGAGAATCTATTTGCAAAGATACTTATTTATGTGCCTGGCACTTCAGGGTGTTTAAAGGGTAATCTCAAACTGTGAGCTCTGCACTGTGTAAATTTAGAAGCAATTTTTCTAAATGTCAAGTATTTATTACATGAAAAAAATTTGGAGTGTGGAGCAGATCCCCAGTGACATACGGTGCATTTGGGGAAGGGCTTCTTGGTCGAACTGAAATAATATTTGAGAGATTAAAAGCAAATCCTCTATTTGAAATTGCTTTGTGTACATGGAAGGAGATTTAACAAAGGTAGAAGGCCAGCCCAATATTTTCCTTTGTCTCGTATGTAAAATTTTCCAAACCTTTTATAACCAAGCCTATACCTATCTGTCTTTTCTGCATCCTGCGCCATTTGTATCACCTCTGCTCATATTGCTGCTGCCTCCTTCTCACCCCCTGAACAGCTCCAGCAGGCTCCGTTCAGACTGCAGGCAAATAAACCCTGCAGGATTTATTCATGTAGGCTTTTGCCCACATAATACCTTACCTTAATGTCAACATTCCTCAAAGTGCAAAGTAGTAAAGTGCAGCTCTCCAGCTGGAGGCTGGTGATATGGAATAGAAGTGACTCTGCCGTATTGTGAGAAGGCCATGATGCCTGTTGTTTTTGCTTGGAAATACCAGCCAGCGTGGAAGCTGCAGCAATGCAAGAGCCATCGAGAGCAAGGGAAGGACACAAGAAGTCTCTCATGGTTCGAACCAGGAAGTTTTTTCAGGCCGGTGGGTGTACAGAAGCTGAAAGACTTCCCACATTCAGACCTTGCTGTTGGTTTTGGTTGTCTGTAGTCCATGGTGTTATACAAGATTAATCCCCAGAAGTTGGTGGACTATTTAATCTCCTTTTGGGAACATTCTCAGACTTATCACAGTCACACACTTTCTTGATCACTTTCCTTATCATGCTGTCATTGGTAAGGCTCTCCCATGCCTTCCTTTTGTTATGCTGCTTTGTGCTGGCTTTTCAGTTAGTGCCCGCCTTACTCACCTCCCTTTGAAGACTGACTTCATGCCTGAACTGCTAATATTCTGTAAGAGCAAAAAGCTGATGTAGTTGGTTCTTTGTGTTCAGTCTAGGAATGAAAGTAAGATGTTTTCCATTAGTAGCTCTGTAAATGTTTCCGTTTTGCTCTTATATGTCTTTTTCTTTCCAGATAAGGCCTTACGTTCTCATTTTACACTGCATTTAGTGCATATTCTGAAGCTGCCATATTACTGTTGACTGCTGTTCTGTCTGCAGATGTCTGTGATGTTTTTGGAGGAGCTAAGGAGAGCCCTGAAGTCTCTGGATGAAGTGATGCAGACTGAGTTACACATATCCTGCCACTGTGCTTTATCGAGCACAACGCTCCTCAGTCCTGCCACTTGGGGGGCAGCAGCACCAGGAGCTGGGATGTGCCAGCTTAGGCTCCAAACTCGCCATCCCCCCGTGGCCCACCCCACTGGTGCCTACAAAGTGATGCAACCTCCTGCAGAGACCCACCTGTGAGGGCACTAGAAATGGGATCTTCATATGGTGTAGGCAGGGCCTATGAGTACACAGTCAGTGATCAGAGAGATCCCTGTCCAGTCCTTCAGGGGCTTGTCAAGCAGGGAGGACATCTGAGGACTCTGGCTACATTACACTGGCTGAGTATGACGCAGTCGTGTGTGGCATCAGGATACCCATCTGAATTATAGCCAGTGCTGCTCTCCTGGAGCTGGAAGTACCAACCAGTGAAGGTGTAAATTGGGGGTCTCAGTCTTTACTCGCATGAAGCCGGAGTTCCCATGTGCCCTTGGTGAGGTGAGTGCCAGGCAGCCAGGGGGTGGCAGGAGGGAGGCTCTGCTCTTCTGCTGCCTCCTCTGCTCGTCTGAAGCCTCATGGGAGCTCTTGTCTCAGGAGTGGAGGACAGGGCAGGATCCTCTGCAGTATCCCCACAAACTTTAGTGTTGGGCCCTTCTGCAGGAGACGGGTCTGCTTGCCCTTATACAGAACCTCAGGCTTCTGTGGGGAGAGAAGGGAAACTAAGGGGTTGAAGGAAGGGCCAAGGGCCCCAGAAATCGAGAAGCAAGAATGACAGCATGCAACTTCAATGATACCTGTATATTTGCTCATTTGAAAAATGAAAAAGGCAGGGCAAAAAAAAAAAGGACATTAACACAACAAAGCTAACAAGGAATGGTGGCTCTAACAAATCACAAAAAAAAACATTTGAGGTCCTACAGGGAGACATTAATATAAAGCCCCTTTGCATTATGCCCACACACCTCCCTCCCGTCCCCAGCAGCTGCTGCCCCCCATGGCCCCACCACTGCTGGTGTAGCAGTGCATGGACTACAGACAGCTCTTCTGATCCTTCTCCAGTACTCAGCACTGATGAGGCCACACCTGGAGTTCTGTGTCTATTTCTGGACTCCCCAGGACAAGAAAGACACGGACCTACTGGAGAAAGTCCCATGAAGGACACTAAGGTGGTGAAGAAACTGGAGCATCTCACATATGAGAAAAAGCTGAGAGAGCTGGGACTGCTCAGCCTGGAGAAGAGAAGGCTCAGGGAGGATCTTATCAATGTATATAAATACCTTTAGGGAGGGTGCAAAGAGGACAAAGCCAGACTCACCTCAGCGGTGCCCGGTGACAGGACCAGAGGCCATGGGTACACACTGAAACACAGAAGGTTCTCTCTGAACATCAGGAAATGCTTTTTCACTATGAGTGTGACAGAGCACTGGCACAGGCTTCCCAGGAAGGTTGTGGAATCCTTGATCCTTGGAGATATTCAAAAGCCGTCTGGACATGGTCCTCAGCAACTTGCTCTAGGTGGCCCTGGTTGAGTATAGGGCTGGATCATGCAACCTTTAGAGGTCCCTGCCAACCTCCATCACTCTGTGATTCTGTGCTGTGGCTGGGCCAAGGCCAGGCCAAGATATCAACCCCAAGGCGGGGGTCAAGATCAGGCCCAGTGAGGTCAACTGGTGTCAGACACAGCCTGTAGTTCCCTGGGTCCTCCTTGCCTTTCTTGAAGATAGGAGTGACGTTTGCTTTCCTCCAGTTAGGTGCTTTCCAGGCACCATAATCATTCAACAGTAATTGAGGGTGGCCTCACACTGACATCAGACAGCTCCCTCAGCTCTCATGGGTGCATCCCACCAGAGCCCATGGCATTGTACGTGTCCACTTTGCCTAAGTATTCTCTGACCTGATCCTCTTCCACTGAGGGTACAACTTTCTTGCTCCAATCTTTCCCCCAGTCTCTGGGGATTCCTGAAGGTGGGTCTTGGCAGCAAAGACTGAGGTGAAGAAGACATTCAATACCCCAGTCTTATCCATGTCCTGTGTCACCAGGACCTCTGCCCCTTTCAGCAGCAGGCCCACATTTTCCCTAGTCTTCTTTTGCTTCTTGTGTATTTATGGAAGCCTTTCTTGTTGCTCTTGACATCCCTTGCCAGACTCAACTCAGGGTGGCTTTGGCTTTCCTAACCATTTCTGTATGCTCAAACAGTGTCTCTATATTTCTCACAGGTTACCTTACCTTGACATCACTTTCTTTATACTTCATTTTTATGTTTGAGTTTTGCCAAGAACTTCTTGTTAATCTACAGAGATCTCCTGGTGTTTTTGCTTGACTTCCTGTTCTTTGGGATGGACTGTTCTTGAGCACAGAGGAGGTGATAATTGAATATCAACCAGCTTTCTTGGACCACTCTTCTCTTTAGAGTCCTATCCCATGGGACTCTTTCAAGCAGAAGAGGCCGAAGTCTGCTGTCCTAAAGTCCAGGGTTGTGATCTTCCTTTTTGCCCTGCTCCCTTATTCAGGATCCTGAACTCCACCATCGCCTGGTCACTGCAGCTGAGGCAGCCTGTGACTTTCACACCCAATGAGTCTTTCCTTCTTTGTAAGTGTGAGGTCCAGCAGAGCATCTTTCCTTGCTGGCTCCTTTATCACCTGGTCTGCAAAGTTGTCATCAATGCTTTCCGGGAACCTCCAAGGCTGCCTGTTCCCGTATGTGTTCTCCCTCCAGCAGATACCAGTGTAGTTAAAGTTTGCCAGGAGGACCAGGGCCAGGGAATATAAGACTGCTCCTATCTGTCTGTACAAGGCTTCATGTACTTGTTCTTCCTGATCAGGCAGGCTAGAGCAGACATCCTATACATCACGCACATTCTCCATGGAGATGCCTGATGCCCCGGGCTGGGGCTGCCCCAGCTGTTCTTCCCACCCCACCTGCCCTGGTCCCTGCCTGGGGGAGGTGGGACGTGGCCTGGATGGGGAGCACCTGCAGTGCCAGTTCGTTTGATGACAGTGTAAGTCAAGGTTTGTGGATAGAGGCCCTGTGTTTTATTGGTCTAGCTAATAAAGTTGGGAAAAAAAAAACAACCTGACAGGCTTTCATCTGAAAGCTCTTTTTCACATCTGAAATTGATGCCATGAAGTTCAAAGCAATCGCTCCAAGTTCAATTAGGTACATGGGAGCTGCAATACCTAGAGGAAAAAGTGGCTACATACTTATGGGCTAAAGGAGAGAAATGCTAAGAACATATCTTGCAGAGAACAGAGAGAGACAAGCAATTTATAGCCTGTATGGAAAGTGGAGAGGTTAGTGGTGAAGCAGTTGCATGCACTGAAATTCAAAATTGAGCCAGGAAGGAAAAATGACCTGGAAGTCCGTTTCAATCAAGCTGAACTTCAAAAGGGAGCTTTCTTCAAATATGGGCACTTTTTTTTTTTTTTTTAAGTAGAAGCTACAAGATTGAAAATGCTGGTAAGCCACAAAGAGAGATTTTGAAGTACCATATTAAACTGAGAACTGCGTACTATCTTGCTGAAAAGCCTCTTAGAAAGAAAGCAAAAACAAAATGAGCAACAAAACCAAACAAACAAAACCCTCAAAACCAAAACAAAAACCCAACAAACGCACAAAAAAACCCCAAACAAATTGAAAAAGACAGAGAACTACTAGAACTTGACAGAAACTATGTCCAAATGAGAAAACCAGGAAATTCTGGCAAAAGAAAAGTAGATCTACAGTGAGATGGATCAAATACCAATTTGAGATCCAAGCTGCTAATAAAAATCACTTTTAAATACATCCAAACCATGAAGACTGCCAGAAATTCAGTGCATCTTCAAGTGAGACAGTCAAAAGGCAGAAAGATTACTCAGCAAAGATAAAGCTGTAAGAAAAAACTTGCATGAACACAGCTCATTAAGAACAAGAACAATCTCAAACTGAAGAGGTTTCGAAACCAATCAATACATGGACAGGTGAGAAAAAGGCAGGATGGCAATCGTCAAATGAGTCTGGCATAACTCAGCATGAAATTGCTAATTCGCTAGTTGCAATGCATCTGGTGTCAGAGGAGTAGTCAATGGGCAGTATAACTTTAGACTCTAAAAAAGGCTCCAGGGTGATGCTGAAATCTATAGAGCAATTAATCTAATATTTTTGGTTGGCAAAATCAGGAGGAACTGTAAAAGCAGCTGTGCTGGGTAGGATTCCACAAGCATTTTTTCCTGAGGAAGTCACGCCTCATGAATCTGGTGCAAATGTCCATGGGATTTTACAAGCTTTGTGGGTAAGGTGGTGCAAATGGAAGATTTTGTCAAAAGCTTTTGCAAAACTATCACTACAGATTCCTTAGGAATACAAAGGACAGGTTCTCCCTATTTTAAGCTAGAAAGTAGGAAATGACAGAAATAATGGAGAGGTTTAACTGCAGAAAGAAGCTGCCACTGGGCTGCAACAGGTATTTGCACACTGGACTTTACTGTTCAAGACACTCCTTGGTGACCTAGCAAAGGATGAGTAGTAGGTTGATGAAAGTTTTCAGTTAGTGAAAAACTATGAAGGGCAGTCAGTATTAACACTGAGCTCAAAGTTGCAGAAGGATGTCACAGTCCTGGATGACTGGGAGATCAACTTCAGATGAAAATTTATTGTCAATGACAGCAAAATAGGGAGAAAAAAGTAATGCATAGCTGTTAGTCCTTAGGAAATATATCTTTTAGTCACTGTGGATAACTTTCTGAAAACATCAGCCCAGTACTGAGTAGTGATCAAAAAAGTAGATGCGATATTTTTACTTGCTTTGAAGGTAGCTGAGCAGAGGAGTTCCCATTATGTCACTCTGTGTTGGTCCTGCGCATGTGGCTTGAAGACTACATGTTGTCTTGGTTTTTTTAAATAGATTGTAGCAGAACTAAAATGGGGCGAAGAGTGATGATGATTATTAGGGTTACAGGATGGCTTCTGGACACTATAAATGTTACAAACATGCACATGTGCTTGAAGGGAGCTACTAGAGAAGTCTGTCAGACGAGGGGTGACATGGAGGGGTTGAACACAGAATGATTATTTACTATATTTCTTAACACAAGAACTACTGGAAAGTCAACAAAATGATCAGACAGTGAGGATAAAACAACCAAAAGAAATTGTTTTCCCTGGTTTTCTGTCAAAAAATGAAACACAGGCTGCTAGAAGCAAAAAATATAGAAAGGTTCAAGTCAGGTGAGACAAGTTCATCAATGATCTGGATAAAGCTACGGGCCCAAAAAGCCCTTCAATTTCTGTGTGCCTGAAAACGAAGGCTATTCCAGGGACTGGAGCCCCATTTCTTACACCCTTTTCCCCAGCCCTGTAGGAGACTGAGTGCGTCTTTGGTCTGACCCAGTATGGCTGTTCATGTGTCGCTGTAAATCTTTGGCCTTACCCTCCCATCTGGCAGGTCACCACTTTTTATGAATCCTTTTCACGACCAGTCAGTATAACCCGATATAATGCAGCTCAGCTTTCCTGGGGCGGTGACCCTTCCACTCCCCTCAGCCCTGGTGAGACCCCTCTGCAGGGCTGTGCCCAGTTCTGGGATCTCCAGTACAAGAGAGAGGTGGATGTACTGGAACCAGTCCAGCCAAGGGACAGAGACAAAGCTTGGAGCATCTGACATATGAGAAGGGGCTGGGAGAGCTGGAACTCTTCAGCTTGGAGTAGAGAAGGCTCAGTATATAAATATCTGACGGAGGGAATACAGAAGACAGAGCCAGGCCCTTGTCAGTGCTATTCAGCAACAGCACTGGGGCAATGGGCACAAACTGAAGTACAAGAAAATCTGTTTAAACATAAGAACTCATTCACTTTGAGAGTGACTGAACATCACAACAGTATTTGGCCAGGTTGGAAGCATATCCTACCAACACAAGAATTCACCACTTCAGCTTAAAGCAGCAGGGAAAGTGCCTTGTGCTGTGTTTGGCAGGAGTGGTACAGGGATGTGCTTCTCCAGCCACCCAGCTGCAGGGCACTGAGGTCTGATGGGGAAAGCTGGGGCCAGCAAACCGACCGTGCACTCCAGCAAGCACCACCAGAGGACTGTGGGAGAAGAAAGCGTGTTTGCAATTCCCATCCTCAATTTGCAAAATAAGCTTTAAGAATGTGACTGTATTAGTTTAAAGTAGGTGGGAGCCAAGGTATTTTTACAGTATTTAAGCACTAGCTAGGCTGGAAACCTGGTCTGCATGTGGAGCACTTCAGCCAGCAAAACCACCCTGTATTATTCACCTTGCCATGCATAGTAAAGCTGGTTATATAAAACGGCAGAGCTTTTCTGCCACGTACATTTCTTGGACACCCATGAAGTCTGCAGAGTGTTTATGCAACGAGATCAGAGCTTAAAATCCTGCTCCAAATTTGATAGAGGATGGATTTTGATCCTAGGTCTTTCTCAGTCTTCATACAGAGCCTCCACCGAGCTGCCAGGTACAGAATCACACACCCACCTGAACCTCTGCTAACTTCTTGTGCTGGGTCTGGCTGGGATGGAGGTAACTTTCTTCATAGCAGCCCCTGTGGTGCTGTGTTTTGGATTTGTGGCTAAAGCAGTGTTGGTGACACATGGATGTTTTGGCTGTTCCTGAACAGAGGTTGAACAGTGTCAAGGCTTTTTGTTTTGTTTTGTTTTTTTCTGCTTTGTCCCCTCAGTGAGCAGGCTGGGGGTAGGAAAGATGTTGGGAGGGGGGCATGGGACAGATGATGAATTGGCCAAAGAGATGTTCCATACCATACAACATCATACTCAATCAGCTCAATCATCAGCAATAAAGACTGAGGTAAAGGAAGAAGGAAGGGTTTTGGCTTCCAAGTTGGCCTTGTTTGTAGACCGGCTGAGCATCTGTCTGCCTGTGGGGGTGGTGTGTGATCGCCTTTGTTTTTCTTGGGGTTTCTACCCCTCCTTTCTTCACCTATTAAACTGTCTTTATCTCTACCCACAAATTTTGTCACTTTTGTTTTTCCTGTTTTCCCCCCACTGTCCCGCTGGGGATGATGAGAGTGAGCAAGCAGCTGTGTGAGTCCTTGGCTGCTGGCTGGGTTCAACCCGCTATTGTTCTCCATCCCGAACATGTTTTTATTTGCTGTCTGCCAAGTCTGATACATCTTTCTGGACTTCAGAATCACAGCCAATAGCAGAAAATAACTGCAGAGCGATTCTTGGAGAAAGCTGCATCTCCCCTTTGTGGCCATACCATCCTGCGAGGTACACAGCACAAAGCTTCATCTGGGGAGAGAAACGCTCCGCACAGGCCGTCTGCCCCTTGCAGTTCGTGTAACCCACCACAGGGAGACAGATGATACGCGTCTCTGAAAAAGAAACGGGCCGAAAAAGTCAGGCTGAAGAGCTTGTATGGAAACTATCACACATCACTGTGCAAAGGTTTGGCTGCTGTGGACTTGCCTGTTTGTGAAGTGACAAGTTTGGTCACTGCAGACTGAAGCCCATAAGCAACTTTTACCTCTGGGTAGTTCATGGGAAATGACCTTGGACCGAGTTGTGAGGGGGTCTGTCAGCAGGAGCATCGCTGCCCTGGTTGCACAAGAAGAGAACTGTGGAATGAAAGATGCAATGTGCTGTAGAGAGAGAAGGCTCCTACAGTTAACGTCGCTCTACACCATGTTGAAGATCTGGACTTTTTTCCAGCTTGTGCTATAGCTTTCCTGGCCAAGGCTGGGAATTTCAGTTGAATCGCACTTTGCATTGGTACCCCTGAATATCTGAGCTTCGTTTTGTGGGAACTTGATCTGAGATCCACACTGAGAAAGTACCTGGGCCCCAAATCAGTAAGTGCCTTAAAAGCACACAGTGCTAACCGACCTCACAGCAGAGCCCTGAGCTTTGCTGCCATTTCTGAGCTGACTGCTGTGCTCCACGGCCCCACATGTAAAACGGGGCTGGTAACACCCCATTTCTTGCAGGGGCATTGTGAATAACCTTGAAGAAGAGCAGGTAGCACTCTAGAGGAAATTTAAAAGTTGGCTATATTTAAAACAGACAAATAAAGTGAGGGCACACACACACAGGAGGTCTGAAAATCCTCCAGTAGTGAGTGGTAGTTCCTGAAGTGCTGTCAGGTAGATTCACTGAATAAGACAAGGTCCACAAACTTACAGCTGAAATCTGTAGTACTACACATGAGCACAAAGGGACTAAATGAAGAGTGAACATGTAATTTTCTTTTTGGCACTTTCTAATTCTGCATGCAGGACTGCACTCAAGCAAGTGCCTGTTTGAGCAGTTTATTGTATGCAAATGACTTTAAAATTTTCCATAATATCCAGGATTCCCCTCTCCCGTGGAAGGATTTGCAATTAAAATCACTGATATTTACCTGTCATTAGAGCACCAGTGGGATCCTCTGTCCAGACGCTCAGCTATTCAACCTCTCCAAGTGTGAGAATTTACAACCCCCTGGGCACCTCTCCTTCCACCAGCCGGCACAAGCAAGGCCTGGCTGGGAGCAGGACCCTCCGTCTGCCCCAGCAGGACGAGATCTCTGCACAGCACGGACCCTTGGTGGCTGCCACCAAGAGGTGGCACTGAGCACCCTGCCTGGCCTGGTGACGTCTGGCCCAGACCCCATTTTGGAGGTTTCACGCAGGTCTAGGATGAGCAGTTTCCTCTAAACAGGCTTCTGAAAGTCTTGGTTCCTTGGGTGCTTTTGTGGCTTTGCATGAGCTGCCCAGACACCCGAGTTCTTTAAACCTCACATTTAAACCAAGCTTTCAGGAGCCAAGAGCAGTCTTGCAGCTCTTTCCCTTAGCTTTTTCTTCCATGCATTTAAAAAAATACAGATGTTCCCACTGAGTACAGTGAAACCAGCCAGGTCATTTACAGACATAACAGCTGAAAAGAGCTGTCACAGGGAGGGGAAGTGAGAAGGCAAGAGCCTTTGGTTAGGCCAGGACTGTAAGCATTCTTTGCGAGGCAAAAAGTCTGCTTATTATGGAGAGGAGAGGAGAGGAGAGGAGAGGAGAGGAGAGGAGAGGAGAGGAGAGGAGAGGAGAGGAAAAAGATGAGGGAGTGAAAAAAGAGAGTGAAGGGAGGGGAAGGTAAATTTTCTGTGTACTAAAGCAGACAGACTAGATGACAGATGAAATGCACTAGTTACATGTTCCCAGAGGCTTGGAACATGAAGCCTCTGTTAAGAGTTTCCATATTTTTCAGGATTATTAAAAAAAAAAAAGGAAAGCAAGCTGGCTACATAAAGCAAAGTCAACTAAACATGAGGACTTTTAATTATCTAGAGGATTAATAGTATTTACTGTGAGTAGAGCTCACACATTTGGAGGTAGTCACCGTGTAAGAGATTTCACAATGCAACAGAAGTGACATAGGCAAAGTCAGTTCTGCCTGGGTTACCTGGGACAGACTTGGTGTCAGGTCTTCTTAGAAATCAACATTTGTAAAAAAAAAAAAAAAAAAAAGGTGTTGCCTGTATCAGTAACCTCTGTTACTCACCATACAAGGACCTGGTGACTGCCACGGGCACCAGTCACTCAGCAAGTGAGGAAATTCAGCCCCTGAGCACTGCTGCTTAGCTGATGGGAGCAGCTTCATGGTGCTGGTTGGAGGGCAGGACAAGTGCCTGGGTGCTGGTGGGGGCTGCCCGCTCACTGCGGCTGCTGCCTGCTGCTATTAGGATGGGAAATACAGTTCTGAGGTCAGCTGCTGGCTCAGCACAATGCAGCTTTCAGTGATTAAATAGAAGTGTAAGTGTCTGGTGCACTGAGATCGAACACTGAGAAGTTAATACAGTCACCATCACTCTCCTTCCCACCAGGAGGGTCTCATGCACTCATACAGCACCAGCTTTGGAGGTTTCCTGCAATCTTCCTATCCCCTTGGCAACTAGGTTTTATTTTTATTTTTTTAAATTTAATTTTCAGTATTCTGCCAGAGGCAGGACATTAGGACCTTATCCCCACTCTTATCCTGAAAGGTTGCAGACACCTCCGCCTATTAAGTGTTCAAAATTAGCTATTGCTCACACCCAGAGCTGTCACTGTCTCAGAAAGCATCTTCCATGCAGGCTCATTTGTGCTTTCTTTCTCTTTCTGGATGTTGATAGGTAGTAGAAAACCTGGTGAATATAACTTCCGGAGCATGAAAGAGGCTGGGTTAACTCTTTCACTTTTTAATCAGGCTATCCTACTCACCAGAGCATGGAACAGATAGAATCTGTTCTGCTTTGCAGCAAGCAGTGGCTGAGGCAGGTGGCCAGGCAATCTCCTCTGGGTCACTTCTGGCCCTCTTGCATGAAAGAGTCACCAGAGGAAACACAGGACCAGCTGCAGTACTCTTCTCACAGGTGAGCACCTAAAGCAGCCGGCTGGACAGGCACACACCTCAGCCTAATGGATGTGTACACTTTGCTGAACACGAGCCCAAGTGCAGCCTAATGGGGAATATAAAACTCCCCTCTGTCCTGTCGGGAGGTGGAAGTGAGAGGCTGAAGTCCTCAGTGAACACTTACTAGAGAAAAGCAGGGTAGAACAACATCGTCATGCCTTGTTTGAAAAATTAGGTGCTTTTCTGCTGTGAAGAGCAGCTGCAGCACTTCCCCCTGGGAGGTTCAAAGAAGTAAACTGCAGTCACGCTTTGACGCTTACCTCCAGGTTGTGGGGCAGCTGTGTGTCCAAGCTGCAGAGGGTTTCAGCACACCCCAGGCACTGCCTACTTTCCAGTTCAGCATCCCGGCTGCAGATCTCCTAACCTGGTGCTGCAGGCAATGCGATGACAAAGGCGGGCTCCTGCTGCCCCCTGGCTCCAGTGCCTGCACTGCATCTGGTTAGTCATGCACTGCAGCCAAGGGGAGAACTGATGGGAATTTAAAACGTTGTTTTGTTCCCATCCCTATCAGATGGGGATAACAGCAAGTTATCTATAAGAAAAAAAGAAAATACATTTTTCTAGCAGATCAGTTCTCAAGTGCTTTTGAGAGTGTACATGGAACTACCGTTACTTTGAATCAGCACTGAATGCAATTCTACTTACTGAACCACTCTGGTTTGCATTTACTCATCTGAATAAAAGCTTAGAGGAATCAGGCTTTATGGAAAGAGTGACGCAGAGTACCTACTTTTGCAGGGCAAGAGCTGTGCTGAGGTTGTGGCTGGGTTTTAATTTAAGAAGCATCTTGCTCTGCCAAAGCAAATTTCTCTTTTAAGTGTTTGCAGAGGACTTCGGCCTTTCACTTCTGCCTCCCAGAAAACTACAGCAGGCCAGATCTCAGGCATTTTCTCTTCCCCCTTCTCCTGCACTTTGGCTGATGTTCAGCAGAGAACGCCAAATATTGTGGGTCTCCTTTTTTAAAAGGGTTTAAATGCTGGAACCAAGTTACCAGCTGGGCAAGTTATTCTTTTTATGCACTCCTTTTAGATACCTCTCCTAACCCCCACTCCAGATGAAGCTTCCATTCAGCTTCTGCATTACAGACAAGCCCTTGGGAACCAGTCTTTCCTGGAAAATGAAGTCAATGCATCAAGTCAGCTGTTCACTTTGCAAAGGTGCTGCCTCAGATAAGGGCTTGCATGAACTATTTCACAGCTACTTAACCATGTTTCGTAGAGTCAAGTTTTAAGGTCTTGTAGGCGTTCTTAGCTCTTAGTAACTGGGTGAACTAGTATATGGAAGCAAGATTAATTTTTATTAGCTTTTTATTTGAGTGATAAGAAATATCATAATACATTATGCATCTGCCAGTTATAGTCCATTTTAGTTGGTTCCAAAACCTAAGCAGTAAATAAGACAGTTTATCTAGTTAAACTGAAAAAAACAACATTCCACACAACCAGTACTGGAGATGTCAACCGTATAGAAATTCCAGCATTATGTTATGGCTTTCCAGAAAGTCATGAAATTAAGAAATTAGAACACATCAAGAGCCATTTTCCAAAGATTTATTGAAGTAGCGACAGGTTGCTCATACTGTGCTGGAAAAAGCAGTTTTATTGAATTCAGATACTTAAAAACAGTATTGCAGCACAAGATATTGCTATTTGTAAACTAGACTCCATCGTAAACTCTAATCCTTCAGGGAGAGTCAGTTTGCAAGATCTAAGACCTATTTCCTAGCATAATAATCTTGCGCTCATGGAAAAACTGCAGAAAGGCACTTGAAAGCTGTTTCTTCCTTTAAGACATGGACTTTTTAAATCTTGCTGGTAAGAATTTCTCCTGCATTAATAAGTATGCATCTCCACTTCAGCTTTACTCCAAGTCATCATGATGCTGGGAAGTTTCATTAATAACCTGTTGAAAAACAGAGACACTTGCATTAAATTTTAGTGTAAGACTTGTTATTTTTCTTTTTGTTTTTTTTTTTTAGAGTTAGAACTGGAACATCCAGTACCACAGAAATGTGAACAAACAGGTATAAACTCTCAAAAATTAGAAGTTCTAGTTGGTAAATAGCATCCAGAAACCATTTAATCTTTATTTATTTTAACATTTAAGCTGAAAGCCGTACCTTGTCCCAAACAAGACCCTCTGTTTACTGCCACGTTTTTCGCAGGTGACGTGAGAAACCTTTTGAGAACTTGCTCATTCAGCTGAACTTAAATACTCATAGGTAACTGTCAGCCACTTAAGGTTTTGCTATCAGATGGATTTTGTGATCATTTCCACAGAAGCCTGTTTGTTACATCTGTATGTTCAGCCATGCAGCTTGGACTGCCAAATGCTCAATCCTTACTATCATATACAGGCTGCACTGACCAGCAGACAAACTTAAGAGTATTTCAAGGTAACCAGCTGTGACAGAAATAAAATCAAAGTTATCACCAACCTGTCCATCTCTAGTTTCGACGGTCTTAATTAGAAGTGTCCTCTTTGAGTGAGTGTCAACCATTGGCTGAGACTCAATGTTGGTTTCTGCAGGAGAAAACGTATGATTACCAATAGTCTGGATGAAGTGCCTCCTTAGTGAAATGAAGTCTAACAGATTTTAGTGTCCACTTTCAAAATCCAAATTTAAATGCTAAGTTAATCTTCTCTATTTTCCCTCTGTTCCCCTTGAAGCACCTTCAGTAGGCATCTAAACCACTCACTATGTACTGATATTTAAAAACATCCGTGCCCAGGACCAAAGTAGCTCCTCCCATCCAAGGTTAAATAATTGAAAATATTGTATTTATACCTAAGAAAAACATCCACATGCAACAGCACTTATACAAGTTCAAATACTAGAGTAAAAGGAACTACCCAGGACCCTTTTGCTAATGACAGAACAGCTGTCTAAACTGCAGTAGCAGAAACAGCTTACCTCTCAGGTTCAAAGAAGCAAAGGTTGGAATAGGCATGTTAATCCTGAAGGAAAAAAATAAACGGATGAAGTCAAACACAGGTTTAGAGTATCTTCTAGTAACTGCTGTTTAGAAAAGTATCTGCATGTCATTTTTACCTGCTCTCTTCACCCTCCAGCAGTTTTCTGTAGGTGGCAATCTCAATATCCAGAGCCATCTTTACATTCAGCAGGTCCTGGTACTCGCGGAGATGGCGAGCCATTTCTTCCTTCATGTTCTGGATCTCATCCTGCAGACGGCCGATAGTGTCTTGGTAGTTAGCAGCTTCAACAGCAAAATTCTCCTCCATTTCATGCATCTGGCGCTCCAGGGATTCATTCTGGAAGAGAATAATGAAGTCAAGCAGTGCTGCAATTCAGCCACTCTTCCCCACACTTAAAACCCTTAGAAGTTTTTAAAAAGAGAAGTTACAATAGTATCCTCTCTGAAAATACCCACACATGCCCCAAATTTGCCATCTCCTTATTTTCCCCTTGCAAAGTCAGGATGGGTCACTCTGCTGCTTGATCTGAGGTGCACCATGTCCTACCAGGTGGCAAAGCAATCCTTTACAGTAAGGCAAACACAAGCAGTACAAGTCAGCATGCAGGATTCCTCAGCGAGGGGATTTGCAGGTATGCTGTACACTGCTAAATCTATCTGAAGCCAGCCTTTACGGCAGTCAGCTTCTAGCAACAGCAAGATTTTCACCTCCTTTCTAACTGCTCCTCCAGCTTTTTTTGTAACTTCAGCTGTACCTGACAGACAAGCCATAAACAATTCCAGAAAGTGTTATGTAAACAGTGAATATGATAGCAGGAGAATGAACTCATTGTTTATAACTTAAGTAAGACTTGTTCAGTATACCAAGTCAGTATAGCCACCAGTGCACTGTAGTGCATGCAAGCAAATCGAACCCACAGCTTCCTTTTCAAAAAATACTAATATGCTGCTGTACTGCAAGGGAGAGCAACTGCATTTACATCTATGTCAACAAGTAAACTGCAGTGCAGTGCTTAAAGCTGCACAGGGAGGAATGCCCCAACAACTGCTGTCTTCTACTTACGCTTCCCTTAAGAGCATCAACTTCGCAGGTGAGAGACTGAATCTGCCTGCGGTATTCATTGGCTTCTTGTTTGGCCTGGCGCAGGGCGTCGTTGTTCCTATTAGCAGCTTCGGAGAGATCTGCAAACTGTGGAAATCCCCAGTTTGATTAGCATAACACTTCAACAGAAATGGTGTATGAGACTTTTTGCACACAGCATTTGAGGGCAACTGAAGCCATTACAAGCCCTAGCACCCGAAACATTTAAATATTAGCATTACTCTTAAAATGCCTTTCTATTTCTAGTTCTTAAATTGGAATCCACAGTCAAACCTTTCATATTTGCCTCCCCACCCTCTATGTTTCCCACCTTTTCACCCATTCATTCACTCCCTTCTTCAGTATTTCATCCAACACCTGCTTCCAGCTACAAGCATAGGGACAATTCCCAAGTATGAGCCCATTACTTCGATGCAGCGCTTACAGCACAAAGCAATGTTTTCAGCTGTACTCTCCCAGAGAAGGAGTTTAAAGAAGACCTTGTGCCACAGTTTCGTTCATGTCCAGTAGAGAGACAGTGACTAATTGCTACAGCAAAGCTGTTATGTACAGTTAGTTTGAGTACCTGATGGATCTGAACAGATGTTACTTACTTTGGACTTGTACCACTCTTCAGCTTCCTGAAGGTTCTTAGCAGCAACGCTTTCGTACTGTTGGCGAACATCACGCAGGGCAGCAGTAAGATCAGGCTTGGAAACATCCATATCAATTTGGATGTGCTGTTCCTGGAGTTGGGCCTGCAGTTCTCGGATTTCCTTAGAGAAGCAGACACTTGGTGTTATTACACAACAACATACAGAACACAGACAGGTGGGGACTCTGGGCCAGAACCAGTGAAGAGCTCAGTGACCAGACTGTCAGCATCTAATCACAGACCCCATGATTCAGCTTACCTCATCATGAAGCTTCTTCAAGAAGACAATCTCCTCTTGCAGAGACTCAACTTTGCGCTCAAGATCAAGACGTGCCAGAGAGGCATTGTCAACATCCTGACCAGAGAGAAGAATGATCAGCAATCTTACAAAACGGTGATGTAGAGAAGCCTTTTGAAGTCTTTTACAGCAAGCCCAACAGGGTACAGACAGATGCCACACCTGATCTTCTTAGCATGACAATGTGAAATCAAGACCTGGGAATAACCTCTATCTTTTTGCCACTTCCTACCCTAGCCTCAGAGACCACTATGTGCACCTTCCTATGCACCCTTATTGCGATTTTTGGGAGCTATACAGCATATGCAGGTTACGTCATCTTTGCCAATGAATTGCTAAGCATGATCAAGAGCACACAGACCATAGCGGGTGCAAATCCGGCTTGTAGATGAAGCAGATACTTGGGTCACAAGCCAGCAATAAGCTCTTTTAGCTTGACTGCACAGAAAAAGAGTCTTGCTATTTGCAGACTTCCACTTTTTTTCCAGTGGAGCTCAGCAGTGCCTACGTTCCTATCACTGGGCTTAATTTCTTGTTTATTTCTTATGGACTCTTTGGTGATCAACCACAGAGCCCGTTGGGTCCACAGACCACAGCTTGAACACATACTTGTAAAGCTAGTGAGGTACGCATAGGAACTGCAAGCATTTACTTCTGCAAGTGGTTTGACGGAACTCCCATGAAAAATAAAGTATGAGCATAAACGCAAATCGAGTTAGTCACCATTGCCTACACCCTCACATTAGCTGGCAAAGTCTCCACCTTTTGCTGGATGGAGATAGTCTTAATCAACAGCAAAAATTCATTTAAGGCACAACAGAAGATATGCCATGAATGTTACACGGGAGCAACTTGAATTAGTTCAAAAACATAACTTAAGAATAAACATTGATTGGTAACTTTTTACATTTTAAATGTGCAACCAAGACAACTCATTTGCAAAGTGGACAATTGCTTCTGTCATACTGGCTACATACGCAGCTGCATGTTTATGAACACGTGGTATTAACTTATCTGTTTTTCACAGCTTACTCTAAAGCTATTTTGGATTTGCCCAAAACATAAGCATTCCCAATTAATCAGCAGTTCTCACTATTATGGCACCTTTGAAATAGGGAGTGTTTTCTTTAGACTCCTAGAAAGCCATTCCTTTGATCACTCCTACTGTGGGGTAAGGTTCTTGCTCCAGAATAGTTTTGTTTTCTTTACCCAGCAAAAGTTATTCCATGATTTCCCTATCAACTCCAGTTTTACAGCCACAGTTCATAACAGCTGTGTTTTTCAATTCATAGAAAGAATTCCTTAATTCATTTGTTCTCATCTCAAAAAAAAAAATTCTGGAAGGAAATTACAAGGCTATGACCTAACATGATTACACAATTAGACAGACATCCACAGCGGTTTCCAGTGGATTTTACAGAAATCTGCATCCTGAAGACTATTATATTTTTCAGGACAATTGAACAGCTACAAAATTTTTAGTAGCTTACAATAAACTGAAAGCATCTTAAATTGAAGACACTTTGCATCTATGGTATGTATTTTACTGTATACATTATCATTACGTTAGGAAGTAAAGAATCGGTGTATCTGTATTTCCTAAACGTACGGAGAGCCACATAAATGAATAAGCTACTTGCAGCCTGCGCAAACAAAGTGAAAGGAATACATGCATACAATTGGACTGCACATTGATTTTCTCCTAGGAGACTGTTTAATGCCAGTCACGTAGTTTGCAGGGTTGAGCATCCATGTTTCCTTCAGACAAACCTCACATCAGCCAGTAGCTGACCTGTTAGTCTTGTCACAGGTTCAGGATCTACTCCTTGATGCCACAGTAGCTGACAAAAGCTGCAGCAAATAACTTTCTCATCAAGTGTGATGCTTGTTTTGTCCCAAAGGAAAGAACTCACTGAACCCTTAGGTTTATGTAGTACAACCCTCAGCATGTGAGTAAAATCACATGTCTTTGTTCAAGAGAAAAATTAAGTTAACATTCAGCACATCTGAGTTAAACAGTCTCTAAAGCAGGCAGGTTTTGGAAATACAGTTCAAATATTTGTTCATTTTATTTCAAAATACTTAAGTATACAAGTGCTCCATCAAGTAAAAAGTAAATTTGATGCTACCTCAGAACAGTAAAGTATCTGCTCAGTGTTCCAAACCTATGTATACATCTTTCTAGTGCAAGAATATAATGGTTTAATAAAAAGCTGTGCATTTTTACAATGGGAAGCACAACAGGATGTTTCAACGTCAGTGTTCTATGAATTTAATTTCACTTGCAGGAGAACAATACTTATAATGAAACAGATTTAGTTTTCAAAATCTGCATGTGAAGCCTACACTTCCACGGTAAGGAAAAAGTAGATGTTACTCGTGTTCAAATAAAACACACTAGCGTGCACCAGTAAAGTCATAAGTGGATTTAGTGTATTGTTTCCACAGACAATGATTTGCAATTCTTACGCATAAACCACACTTTAAGAGGTTAAACAGACACAGTTCTGCCTGTACTGCACACACAGACCTGCTAAGAGCCCGAGCTCCCGAACAACCCCTTTCCACAGTGCAGGGAAGAGCTGGACAACGAATGTGAGATGTGCACAAAGCCAAGTTCACTTAAAAGCCTAGAGCCTTTGGAAAGTTTAATTGGTTTGAAATCAAGGCAGACAAGCCTCAAAGTGCACCATTTAAGTATGAAAGATCATTTAAGTCAGCCTTAAGTCAGAGGATCATTTGCCTCAATTCAGCAATGAATCCGAGCAAGTTAGGTTCTCTAAGTTAAATGCTTCTGCATGAAACTTCACACTGCATTAAACTGGCTTAGCACGCAAAATAACAGAAGCTGATGTGAAGGCAGTGTCCTGAGCTGTTCTGTTTCAAACTTCTGTCCCCAGAACACCGGCAGACTCTGAATTCCCAGACTCCAAAGGGAATTGATGTCTCTGTTTCTACACGTTATCTCATGAAGACACCTGCTTTCCTTCAGAGACTATAAATATACTGTAGTCAAAAGCCTTGCCCAGGGAAACACTGAGAATGAAGTGATGATTTCCTGAATGGTGACATCGACTAACATCTACGAAGAGGTTTGGAAAAAAGTCAGCCAGTGCCCAGCTGTCTGGAGATAAGGGCAGTCGCCTCCAGCCGGGAGGAACGCAGGCAATGCCGTTTCTCACCAGCAGTTTTAGAGAAGAGACCTTGTTTTGAGAAGGCACATTCCTAAATATCTCCTAGTCCAAACAAGGCTTAATCCAAGTTGAAAGCTGGTTTTACACAAGTGAATACCTGAGCTTAACACTTTTTGAACATTGTTTGCACAGTTGGTTCTGGCTGTCATGTAGGTTTTAGGTTATCTGCATAACATTGTGGCATCCTACAGAGACTAAACTCTAACACAACTCGTTTCCTATGTTAACATCTTGGTTTACAGGGGATTAAATTGTATGTTCATAAGGGACATCCAGAGGAAGCAGACTTGACTGCTGTGACCTCACTCCAAGAAACAAATTGTCTACTTCTTGCCAGCAGACAACACCCAAATGAAAATTTTTAAATTTGAAACGGTTGTCCAGTAATGCACCGACCAAAGTGATTCAACTAAAAGGAGCTCCGTTTTGCGCAAAAACTGGACCATATACAAGATAGACACTTTTTGCGAGAAATATAGCGGCACCATTACACATTTAGTAAGAATGCAGCCCACTGCGCCCCCCCCTCTGACACAAAGGGATCTATTATTTCAATCTGCTGCCACCACACTTGCCATAATGCCTGTATCTGCATTCCACAGTGAATCCCATAGAAACCATTAATACCCTTCAGCCGAGCGAGCAGATGGCCCCCTTTCACTTTTATTGGATCGGAAAGCGATTCCACGTCCGACCGCTTTTTGTACAACAGGCTAGACTTGGATAAAGCAAGACAATAGTTTCCCCCCCTCCCTTCAGAACGCAGCATCCCCCTAAAGAAAACAAGGAGGGCTTGCGTGAGAACTGCCAGAAATCCTTTGTGCGAGGAAAGCAAACTCCTGCAGCCCCATCCTCCCGTCCCCGGCCCCAGCACCGCCTGCCGCTCCCCTCTCCCGCAGCTCCCTCCCTCCAGCCCCCCGCAAACCTGTCGGAAGGACTGCAGGGTGTTCTCGGCCTCCTCCCGCTGCAGCATCTCCTCTTGCAGCCTGGAAGGGGTGAGGCAGTGGTGAGGAGGGAGCGGGGAGTCCCTCACAAATCCCCCACCCCGGCCTCCCGCCGGCCCCAGCGCAGCTCGGGATGCTCCGAGCCCGCCCTCCCCTCGCACACTCACTTCTCCCTCAGCCGCATGATGTCGTCGGCGAGGTTGTCCCGCTCCACTTCCACGCGTGCCTTGTCGTTGGTGAGCTGGTCCACCTGCCGGCGCAGCTCCCGCATCTCCTCCTCGTAGAGGTCGCCCAGGCGGGACGTGCCCTTGCCCTTGAGCTGCTCCAGCTCGGCCACCAGGATCTTGTTCTGCTGCTCCAGGAACCGCACCTTGTCGATGTAGTTGGCGAAGCGGTCGTTGAGCTCCTGCAGCTCCACCTTCTCGTTGGTGCGGTTCGCCTTGAACTCCGTGTTGATGGCATCGGCCAGGGAGAAGTCCACGGAGTCGTGGAGCCGCATGGGCGGCATGCTGCTCCGCAGCCGCACCGACGTCGTCTTGGTGGCGTACGTGCCCCCGGGCGAGGCGGACACGTACCGGGCTGTGCTGGGCCGCAGGGCGCTGCCCAGCGAGTAGCGGCTGCTGGAGGTGATGTAGCGGGTGCCGGTGCTGGGACGGCTGCCCCCGCCGAACATGCGGCGGTACGAGGAGTTCTTGGTGCTGAAGCTCATGGCGGCGGCGCGGGCTTTGTAATCCGGGAGCGGAGCGGGGCTGCTCGAGTGCGCGGCGGGCGAAGAAGGGCGGCGGCCCCGGCCAGGGCTCCTTCTTATGGGGCGCCGCCGCCCGCCGCGG
>VWYH01003307.1:1013280-1040690 GCA_013399365.1 Pampusana beccarii | reverse complement strand
ATGGGGCGGTGGCCGCGGGGGGTGCGCAGGGGTGCGGGGCTGGCGGCCGCGGCTGCGGACACAAAGGCGGGCGTGGGGGGCGGCTTGGAGGCGGGGAACAGCTCCTCCGACCTTCCCGGCGCTGCCCGGCGCGGGGGCGGTGCGGCTGAGCCCCGAGGGCCGGCAGCTTTCTCCGCGGGGCTGCGGGAGAGCAGCCGCCCGGGCGGGGGAAGTGGCAGGGAGGGCGCGGCGGGGCGGTGGCCGCAGATGGGGACGCCGGGGGGAACCCTGGCGCGGCCGAGGACCGCGGGGGTAACAGCAACGGCATCCTCGGCTTCGCGGAAGCGGGCGCTGGGCTTTCCCTGGACTTTCGTACCCCCTCTGAGAGCTGGCGCCGTGACTGCGAGGGAGGGGTGGCAGGTTTAGTGCTGTGCCACAGACAGGCAAGATACTCCGAGTAACCCAGGATGCATACATTAAAAAACCCTCTGTAGGGTACGATGTGTATACACACATACATATCTTTTTGAGAACCTGTTTTCTTTTTCAATTTTCTGAAAGAGAGTAAGATCAGGGAAGAGTGGCGCTAACTAGTCACAAAGGGCTGCCGAGTGTCCAAAATAAACAGGCAGAAAAATGATATGTCTGCATCTCCTTTAGCTGCCTCCCATGACAGCAATATCTCACCTCCTAGTTCTGTGCTGAAGACACAACATTTACAGGCTAAATGTGTTTTCCCTGTAGCTGGGTGAGTATTTACACAGTTAAGGCTTAATTCTGTCACTGTAACAACGATCTCAGTAATTTTTTGTTTGTTTGTTTGTTTTTAACGTGGACAGTATATTATTGAAATAGCTACAGTCAGGATCTTGCTCCTGGATGCAATCCTTCTAATAGCTAGCATAGTGGTAGGCAAGATTTTAACAACGGTTTGTTTCTGCGCTGTTCTACTCAACAGACTTTTGCTCTTTATTTCAATAGGCACACAATCAGAGTCTAACAAAAGCACCTGGCAAAATGATAATTATTCATTAGACATGATCTGCAAATACCCTATGTGTGTAGCATCACAGGCCAGCCAAAATCCCAGTGTTTCAAGAGCAATTTTACTATCAAAATGGGGCTACCAGCAGTAGAGATGAATGATGTAGGTAGGTAGTACAGGGCAATAGCCATGGCATAAAATTTAACAGAAAAACTTAGACTGAGTAGCAGCAGATTGTTGTCAGTGTGGATGCAGAAGTCATTCAAGGCAGATGACAGAATTTGTATCATTTAGATAAGTTAAAACTTGAGTGGGCAAAGCACAGCTCATTCTCTAGGGAACAATCCTGCACTGACACATCAGGTAAGGGACATATTTTTCCTCTTTGCCGTGGGAAGTGAGTGATACAATGTAGAGGTCTAATCTGCTATGCATTACTTCAGCACTGATGGGATGCAAAGCTACCACTGATTTTTAATTCTTTTTAACTTGCAATCCTGCAGAAACAACTATCTTCACTGGAAATTCTGATAAACCTGAACACAAACAACAGGCAGAGAGGAAAGTAACCTTCCCACCCCAATTCACAGTGAAGTCGGCTATTATACTTCAGATGTTGTGCTTCAGGAGCAAGAATCGGAGCCCATATATTTTATTAAGGTTTTTTTTTTTTTTTTTGTAAATGAGACTGTGCTTTAGTTTCATTCTGATGGCAACCAGAAGTGCAGGAATGGAGTTTGTATCTAAATGTAGGTCCTTGAGGTTTTAATTTCCTTTATTCACAGAAGCTTAGTCAAGCAAGCAAAGCTGGCAAGGTTGAGCTGCTGAAGTGCTTGCAGCGTGAGCTGCAGCTCATTCCATTCACCCACTGAATGGGAGGCAGAGGTTGCCCGGCATTCCTGGGGCCGAGGGACCCACAGCCCAGCCTGGGCGCTGCTGCTGTCCCGCCTCTTTAGTTAAGCCGTCAAGTTTGAGCTGTAAAGCCTTTGTGAGCCCTGGCACAAAAGTACACACTTCGTCTACAAGCAGGCGAAAAAGTAAACCAGCACATAACCAACAGCCTCGCAGATTAAAGATGCTTTTTTTTTTTGTACTGATAGTTTTTGCAGATTTTTGTTTTTTTAGAGGTGCACTGTGCCCAATCTGGTATTCCTAACAGAGCACAACTTCGGAAAACCTTCAATGGCACACACACACAACAGTCATCCTTCATTCCGAAACTGCTTTGCCCCTAAAATCCAAGGAGGTGTTTGTTTTAGCAAATAATATGACACCCACTTCCCCACCCCCCATGTTTCAAGTGTAATTTCCATATGTTTATGTCACTGCTGCCATATGTACTCTTGGCCACCTGCCTCATTGCTGTTTCTCACTATGAAATTTTCCTAAAAATGTTCAGATATTGTCAGTTGTTGGGACTGCAATGAAAGCTGAAGTGCCTTTTGCTGGTTGGCACTTAACACAGATGCATAAATGGAGGAACCTCTAACTTTCTTGTAAGGCGGTGATTTCACGCATGTCTGCATCCCAAACCCCAAAGGGGAACACAAACTGGTCTCTTGAAATGCAAGAAGATCTCCACAGGACTTGTCAGGAAAGACTCTATCTCAGTGTTTCTATAAAAATCATGGAGAATGTATTTCTTTGAATTGAAATGAAACCACAATAATCAGGCTAATTTTAAAGAAATCGCTATGGGACTCTCAAAGACCGTGGCCGGTCAGGGCCTTGGCCACATCTGACATGAAGGACAGACAGCTGATAGCATCACTAAACATCATGTTGGGGATTATTCACAAATTGTTAGTTGTCATCTGTGTTGTTTCTTGCGATGCCTTCATTTGCAATTCCAGTACGCAGTCAGGCAGCTGCCTGGCCAGCGTGCACTGCCCCTGCAGAGGCAGATCACAGATAAGCCTATGGCACTCTTAAAAAAACAAACAAACAAACAAAAAACAACAAAAAAACCCAAACCAACCAAACAAACGAATAGGTGTTTTTATCATGAGCCTTTCAGTTCACACTGCAACATTTATTTTGGCATTTTTTGGCTTTTTGCCAGAGAATTGGTGTATTGGTTCACTGTCAAGAATGAAATACAGAATCAAGCCCTAGAAGTGCAGCAAAAAATATTGGATTGTTGTGTAACTTTCATTAACAGGGAAAATGGGTGTGCAAAGGGAGAGGGTACAGATGCCTGAACAGATTTATACTGAAAGTCTGCTATGCTAAAAATGAAAAAGTCCTCATAACAGCCAGAATTCCTCTGTTTTTCTTGCACAAATATCTGTTGGTCTGAAAACATCACTGAAAACAATAGCAATCACATTTTTTTGTTTGCCATTTCATTTGAAAAATAACAAAGTAGAGAAATTTGGTGCAGGTATTGAATGTGTTTTCTAGTTATTATAGATCTTGACTGAACAGATGTGAATGTTTTCATTAATCAGACATATATACTTTTAGTAAAGTTCCTGCTTCCAGGAGGTATAAAATGATCCATAAATACTAAATACCCAGGAAAAACATACTGCTATACAAATGCAATCAGTGTTGTTGTCAGTACCATACAGCAACCTTAAGCCCTGGCATGCATGGGGCAGTAGAGGCACCTTCACAGTTGCCCTGCCCCATGAATATCGAACAAACTCAAGGTAAAAAGGGACCCACTTTCACAGGAGGATATGAAAGACTCTTAACGTCCCACAGCAAACCCAACAGGGACTCTCCAAAATGCTCAACCACAGCAAGTGCCTATCGCTTGAGTGAGTGCTGTAACTTTTAGTCTGAAAGAGCATTTCCTCCTTTAGCTGTGGTCTGAAAAAAGTAAGACTGCTATGGTTTTGAAAACAGAGAGGTTCCGGTTTCCAAAAAATGGATTCTGGCTGTAAATCTTCAGCTGGGGCAGGGCCCCCTCTCTGGCTGGGAGCTGAGTGTGAGGAGGAGCCCCCAGGAGAGGCCGGTGCAGCCAGGGAAGGGCAGATTTTCCTGAAGCCAGAGAATCCGTCTCCCCGCACGCTGCCTGGGAGAAGCTGGTTTGGGTTTTTGAACACCACTGGGCTGCAGAACACCTAGAGATCCAAGCATTGAAATCTGCCCCTGTGAGTAACTTCCTTGACTAATTATGGTCATAAGAAAGAAATTGGCAAATTCTTTTATGAAATTTATTTTTAAGATGTTGTTGCCTACTGTCGTTGCCAGTGTTGCGAAGCACATCACCCTGGTGTGACTAGCTGCTGATTTTTTCAAAGAAATGACTGGGCTCTTTACTCAAAACTAACCCAGCCTCTCTGCAATATTATATTTTAATGTAAAATGTACTATGTGAAACGAGCAGGGGTTTCATCACTAGGGAAGTGTTTTGAACATGACTCATGCCACTCAGTTGCATGACTTACATTTCCAAAAATTATTACTGTCGTGCATAAAGTTCCCCTCTACTATGGTTTCTAGTGGCCAGAATAGGGCGTTTTCTATATCAAGATAGGACATTTCTGTACCAAATCAGGTATTCATTTTCAAAGCCAGTACAGCTTTCTGCCCCAAGTCCCATGGTTGTCCCAAATGCCATGCACAGTTCTAGCAACACAGAGAAGAGAAAGAGAAGTTTTTCAGCTCTGGCATAGGTATAGCAACTTATTTAATGCATCCTTAAACAACAACAACAAAGATGACAACCTGTACACTTCATCTGTCTCACTGCACTTAATAGCAATAGCACTGACTGCTGAATGTCAGCAATACATTTAGCAATGACTGGGACATAAAGGGCAAGGTTTTCCAAACTGACAAGAGGTTTGGCATGGTTTGAGGCTTGATACTCAACCTGAAACACCAAGTCCCTCGGTCTTGATTTGGGTGCCCAAAACCAGATAATTCAAAATTTTAGGCATCTGCTGTTTGTATTTTGCCAAAGACAAATCTGGCAAAAGTCTCAATCAGAGGGCAAAAGAACAGGAGAGATGCATGAGGATTTAAACAGTAAATGAGCAGTGATAGTGTTAATTTGACCCAATTAACTTTTCTAGGCTTAAAAAATCATTGCTATTTAGAGAAAACATTTTTTTTTAGAAGAGATGTACTGGGGTAGGAATAAGAAGATGAGTATTTGGGTGGCCTTGTAGATGCATGTACAGAAGAAAACAGCACAGAATGGAGAAATGATGGCAACGAAAAGGGGTGACAGAAATGGTAGACTTGAGGAAGACATCAGAGTAAATGAGCAGGGGCCATGTCTTTGGATTTTTGAGAGGGAAAAAAGAGGTACCAAATAGTAGCAGAAAGATGTAAATGCTGGAATCACATTGAGTGGAAAAATAAGGGATGTAATGATGAATGCTGCACTCTGGTTAAACTACAGAGTAGCAAGGGAAACTGCAGGCAAGACAAGATGTAGGACATAAAGCGTTTTTTAGCTGAAAGGGATTATTCCTAAAAAAAAAAATAAATCAATAAATAACTTGGACTTGTGTTGAATCCTTATACAGGTAATGTACAGGAGCATGGAAGGCTGGAGGAGAAAAAAAATGAATTTCAATTTGTGCATCAAGAGCTTGAGGAAACATTAAGCCATCCAGGAGAGAATACAGAAAAGACTGAGATTATTGTTATTCTTACTTCACGGTTCAGTCTTGAGGACTGATGTAGAACTAGAGGAGCTACAGATTGCTTACAAGAAAAGCAATATTTTGATGGTGGTCCACTCTGTCAGCTCCACCCTGTGCTTACTGTCTTCTAGCCTCAAATTCTCTGTTTCGGTGGTACTAACAGACACTAACTACTCTCCTGTGGTGCAAAGCTTGCCTAGCTTATCAGAAATGACCTGAGGAAGGAATGGGGAGAAATTCTTTCAGCACTGTTGACTTCTCACACTGATACTTAATGTTGGAACTTCATCATGCAGACTTAATTTTAACTGTGCATTTTATGTTGAGTAGGTCTCACACACTGAATAGATGACCATTGCAAATATTTGCATGAAGATGATTTTTCTGGAAAACCTTATTTTCTTTCCATATGAATGCAAGCAATTTTAAAGTGCATTTTGATGATAATATATGTATTCCTTTCCATGGAACTATTCAAGGATCATGATAGGCACTTCATAAAGACCTTTTTAACTTAAAAATCAGAAAAAGGATTTTAATCAAAAGTCAGTTTAAGATATCAGTAGGATCTTTGCAAAATGTTGTATTATGTGCGGGGCTTCTTTCTGTCCTTTGCCACATTGCTGACTTTGCTATCTTGACCTCATTGTCCCTGCAGTAAGCTGTTGGCACAGGTAGAAGTCAACAGCATAGATGAACATTCATTTGTCATATTACAAGGGGAAGCCATAAATATTAATCTGTCTGGGATCGCTCTTTTAAATTTTGAGATTGCAAACCTTTTCAAAGATGAGTCATCCATCCTTTCTCTCTTTTAGAAAAAGCTAAAAGAAGTGATTCTAGTATGCCATTAATGAACCCAGTCAGTTAGACATTTCCTACTTGTTTTTGGCCAAGCTTTTTCAAAGCAAACTGCTTAAAGAGCTCCTCTAGCCAAAAAACAATTAAATCTGAGGAGTGATTTTATTCTTTTCTCTCCCCCAGTTCCATCACCTACACAAAGCATAAATAGCATAATGTTTTCTTGCCATGATATACCAGGAAATGATGTTCTTTCTGAGGAAGAGGCAGGACACAGCAATGGAACCGTTAATTGCATGCAACAATTGTTCCATTCTTCCTTTGAGATGCCCAGGACAAGCAGAACAGCACTAGCTCCTCAAGGGCCAAGTTTTTAGTAGATTCCTCAGTCCAAGTTCTTGTGCCAAACCCTTGGTTCCAATGAGACTCATAAACTGAATGTACATTGTGTTAGCCATTCTGGGATTAGTTGGCTCCTTACAAGGGGAAGAGGCGGTGGTGCACACACCCCAGAGCTGAGGAGACTCAGCTTCTAAGAAGACAAGCAACTTTTACATGCCTGTTCTATGATTTTAAAGCATAAATATACTCTGTCCAGTTGGGATCGAGGTGGGAGGATGATCCAGATTTAAGTTGATAGTATGCGTAAAATACGGTGGGCTACAGAGAATGGAGTGGAAAACTTATTAAATACGTGTGGAGTAGATGGTGCATATGGCTGGAAGAGGAAGAGGGCAAATATCTGGAAGAGCGGAGGAGTCCAGATTTTTTCAGGTGGAAAGGTACCCTGCTTCCCATTACAAAGACAAATTCACTAGCTACCCAAAATTTTTCTTGAGAATTTGGTCTTGCATACTGTCATTGAGTGGGAGAGAGCTTGTGTAAGATGACAAGAGGAAGGACCTAACAACTATTTGGCAGCTTTGAGGATGCTTTAGTTGTGCTGACTCTCAGACTTTTGCCAATGTTTGTGGCTGTTTGTTTGACATGGATTGGGCATTTCCCACAAACTCCCTGAGATGGAAGTTACCAAGCATACCATGGAAGCCCAACGCACACAGCCTGAAACCACATGAAGGTCAGGAATGGCTCACCCTGAAAATGGTATAATAATAATGCCACTGTCCCGCAGTTGTATTCTGAAAATAATCAACCTCTGTGGTAACTAGAGGAATCTTGAGATAAATCCTGCAGATGAAAGACGTACTATTGTACTACAATATACATGGTGGCTGGACTGGTAATAATAATGGGAATTATGGATAGTGTAAGTTAATTAGTTACTTGAGTTTAATTCTGTTAGTTTTTTAACAACTGTGTCCTATACCATAGGAAATGAGCACTACATCTGATTTGGCACTGTTACTGCAATGAAGTTGTCCTCAGGGACCTCATCTGACATGCAGGGTTCCTGATAGACAATTCCAACAATTCCCCATTGTATTTTTCTTATGAATTATGTGAAACATATGTGAAAATGTGAAAATATGTGAAAGCTGGAGTCTTAAATCAGCCTTACTCCCTACAGCTGAATATTGACACTGCCAGTCCATACTGGCATATGTCTTGTGCAAGAAGATTTCTCTCTTCAGAAAGAACTATTTTAGGCTCTCTTGACCCATTTAGGTTGGGTTTATTTGGGCTTCTCTCTCCAGATTGTCTCAGCAAAAATAACATTTTAAATTCATAGCACTTTTTCTAAAAAAGGTTTGTTTCAACTTCAGGAAAACCTAAAACTTTTTGTTCTTAATTGAGGCACTACTTAATTGGGGAAGTGACTCCAGAAGACCAAGCAGCCAAAAATGGCACTTTTATATTTTAGCTGAATTTTTTTTTCAGAATAACTTTTCAATGTATGCTTAGTTTCAGTTTATCCTTACAAAATCTCACGACTTCTTTAAATCTGTTCTTTTCTATAGACTATTTTCCAACAGACTTTCTGGTAGAAAAGAGCTGTGTCCCAGCCACTAAGCTTTAGTATATTGGTATGCTTGACAGACGTTTGTAGACACATCCAAAGTGAGAAAGAGAATATTTACAGTGCAATCACTTCTGTAATTGCTGCTCCTAAGTGATATCAAATAGTTTTAAATTAGCTTTAAACTAACTCACTTGCAAAGTGCCAGCAATATAGGCAGGGTGGAAGACACCCCCGTGCTGCCTAGGCACCAAGTGCTCAGCTTCTTGGGCAGATTTTGCAGTACTTACTGTGTGCAATTGAGGTTTATCTAATTCCAAGACAACTCAGCAAGTCCACAGTTACAGCTCTGCTGCAGCTGCATTGAAGATTTTCTCTCTCTTTGGAGGAAACACCCTGCTACTGAAATCTTACCACTATGGTGACCAGCAGAAGAGATCTCACTTCCTGTGCTAACTACAATCTTAGTCAAAGATTAAACTCATCACATGGGTCTGAATGAAAGAAACCAAAGTTTGGGCAGGGGCTAACTTAAACTTAAAACACAAGTCTGTGGTATCCAACAGCTCTGGGTGGTACCAGATGGCCTTGTGAGCAAAAGGCACGACCAATGCCAACAAGCCTTCCTCGGTTTGCACACTATATACTGTGCAAATGGGGATGCTGGAGATGAAAGTTCTTGCCTTAAGCAAAAAGGTAAGAGGCACATCCAGGCTCACCATCTGCACTCCTCCTTTCCTCTCGTCCCCACATCCCGAGAGAGCAGCAGGCACTGTGCTGCTTCCCCTGCCTCTGCAGGAGAGCTGGGATCGCCCAGGCTGTCCCCTCATCCTGCTGGAGCAGTGTGAGCCCGTCCCCTGAACAGCGCCTGGCTCTGGCGCTGCTGTCACCCCACTCCTGTGACCCTTCAAGGCTCCGATTCAAAACACAGTTGTTGCAGCAGCAATCTTTTGGCTGACTGCAGCAGGCCTCACAGAGCTCACAGGCTGTTTCGTTCAGTTCAGTGATGGTTTTATTTATTTTTATATATATATATATTTTTTTTTCGTTACTGGCCTTTTTTTATCCTTTATTTTTTTGTCAAGCACTGGAATGTGTAAGTACAAGAAGAAAGTCAATAACATTATGTAAACATATGGTCTCATCCAGCCAGGGTGACCACTGCAGGCCAAACATAACAAACAGGCCTGATTTATTTAGATTTAAATTTATTTAAAGCAGAAAAGTAAAGATTTGGAGAAGCAATGTCTTTTTATTCTGTATTCCCTACAGAGTATATAGATAGCTTCAGAACCTGAAAATAAAATCCTGAAATGGAGAGATTAATACATTTGAAAAGAGAAATGTTAAAAAAGTTTGTGTCTGATCACTCTTCCAAATAATTTCAGCTACATAAATTTCCCCTGTATAGAGTTCTTAGAAACGCATTGGGAGAGGCTAACAAACCTGGTTTGATGTAGGTTTCACTTCTAGTCTTGCCGATGCGTGGCATTTTAAATTAAAATTGTAGGCTTCATTAGCCATACTGGCACAGCCCAGCAGGCTTCCCGGAAATGCCACGTCTGTGGCTGAGAGTTACCTTTACTGAGCATCACTTCAGCAGAAACCACGCCTGATAAATTCCCGCCTGAAACATTACATCCAGTCCAGATCAATTTTGGTAAACTGCAAAAGGTTTTCAGTTTTATTAGAAACCTACTGGGCCAATGGTTATGGAAACAATAATTTATGCTAGACAAGTTCAGTGATTCTTTTTTTTTTTTTCTAGTTCAGTGATTGCATTGCAAGGGTATGACATGCCTCACATTCTTTCCTAGCCACAGTGATTTCTGACCCAGAACATGAGCTTCCCTTCTAGACAGCTGAGATGTCTGTATACCCCTCCTTATCCTCATGTAGGTTATACTCGACATTCAGACACAAGCAGCATTGTTCAGCCATCAACATTAACATTTGCCTGTATTGAAGTGCTGTCTGATCACTGTGAATGCATTTTTAAACATCTGGTCTATCAGCAGAAAGAGATTGTTCTTGCTGTCTCTCCATTTTTCGAATACAGAGGAAATGCTCTAAACCACGTCACAGCTACAGGTCTGCTAGCTTCCATTACCCAGCCTTATGTTGAGCAGCTGCAGTCAAAGGAAACTCAAAGCAATTTCCACTGCTGCGATCCTGTGGCATCACTGAAGCCCCGTGACACACGCTGCAGAGGGGCAGCTGCCTGCTCACAGCCGGGGGCAGGCGGGGGCCTCGCTGGCCTGGTGGTCTCTGCTCGGCTGCAGGTGGGAGGGCAGGGCGAGGTGTCACTTCTAACTGCAGGTGGCTTGAGATGCCTATAAAATGTTCTGTGCGTGCTTGTTGCGCGCATTTGTTGCTGGTGTGAGTTACAGAAACACAACAGTGCAAATCTTTTCTTCTCATTTCAAGAACAAGAGTACAGGGTCCAGTCGCAGTTCATTATTTAACATTTCAGTTGCCATGTACAATATAGAATCTTAAAGCAATGTTTTATGCATGTTTCTGTGATGTTTAGCAGCACTAATAATTGTAACATTTTTAACACCTCTAAAGTATTGTAAGAAGAGAAAATATTGCAGTGGTTTCATTTGCATGTTCCTCTCACCACATGTAGCTGTTTCATGGGATGTGTTTACTGGTTGCCAGGGCAGCATCTTCAGATCTAGTGTGATTACCTGTATCACAGCCCTGATCAGAGATGTGGGCAAACTTTGGAAACTTCTGCATTGAGGAAATGCTGCTAGTTGCTTGGAGGCAGAAGTTTTCAAAAGCTGTCTCAATGAAAATGCTGATATCACATGCTTATGTCAACAGCTTTAAAAATATCATTAAGTGACCAGTTTGCCTAAAATGTATTTTACTATAAATACATTGGAGTCAAGAAAACAGCTGCCTCAACAAGGCACTAACATAGTTCTATAGATGTGCTCATTTAGAATAAACTAACATAATTTTAGGAAGGCCTATCAATTGTTATTTAAAGCCAGCTATATTGCTGAGCCATAACTGATATATGTAACAGCCCATACATGTGTCCTAAAAATGTTAAGAGTCCAGAGCTGGACACTGGACATCAACTCTGTTATTAATCTCCTCTGTTAATCAAACAAAATGTTCATTGAGATTTACAAAAATCATATCCATCCTGTACGCACGGAGTGAAGAAAGGAGGTGTCACAATATCCAGATTTCAGTAAGTGAGAGAGATCCAGTTGGGAAATTTTGCAGACATGTGGCTGCTTTGGGGTCACAAGACCAAGAGTGAGCAATGGTTTAGCCTGCCTCATAGCAGTGGCACCATGTGTTAGCGAGATTTTCCAAGTGAAGCATGAACAATCGCTTTCACAGGGCTCATCCTCTCTGGGCAATCATTCAGCTTTTCTGTAAGAAGAGATGAGTGGCCATGGATCTCAGCACTTGTCAGCCATTGCCCCAGTCTCTGAAATAAGCAGCATACCTTAAATACTATTATGTAAGGCCTGATCCAAAAAGTACAGTAATTATTATGCTGAATTTACATCTATAAAGGGAACAGCACAAAAGGTAACTGTTTCCAGGTTCCCTGTTTTCATTTTGGTCCTTTTTGCAGCTGTCGATTAATAACGAGAACGAGGTTAGGGCAGACACAGTTATATAGAGTTATAAAACTGACTACTGGCAGTTTAAAAATGAGCACTAGGGAAAGTTTGCTTTGCAAGAAGCAGCCAATAAAATCCCAACCTGGTTTATGAATTTCTTCATTGCCAGAGTGGAGGCGTGCTGATCAGATTCCACAGTTTACTACACAGAGGATGCCTGATGGAGGAGGTAGGTGGAAGATTTCCCCTGAGCAGGGAATGTTCTACTGCCACCAATATAGCAGAGGCAGCTCTGCTGCTTTCTCCAATAGACTCCACCTTTCCCATGTGTGAATGGCAAGAATGCCTTGGAGTTAGGGAAAGGAGAAGGAAAAAGAGGGGTCAGTTATGTCTCCCTGATATAAGGAAATATTGCTCTTCTGTAGCTTTAATTACTCCAGATACTGGGCAGCTACAAATAAGGAACTGTTCCTGGCTGCCTGCAGCTCTCACTCATCACAGTATCTAGCACTGCTGTGATGTACATTTGTTGAAATAGTAACACAACGAGCCCAAACTCATTGATCAGCTTTACTGATTTCAGTAGTCTAAAAGCTGCCTTTTTCTTTACCTTCACCTTCCATCTGTATTTTGAAGGGGTCCTACTGAAGCATATCTTCTTAGCTATTAAAAACCTTCCTCTTTGTAGCCACCTTCATCATCCTGACCACTCTTCTTTAGACCCTTCACCATCTTTGTCCCATGACTGTTTTCCAGCCGGCACATTCCTGGTTTTGTTATGCCAGGCGATTCAGGCACCCTTCTCCGTTCTCGGTCAGCCATCCATGCCACCAACCTGCCTCACTGCTGGTTGCAATGTGTGCTGCTCTCCCCTGGTGCCTCAGCTGCTGTGCTTCCTTTCAGGAATCCTACAAGTTGACCGTGGACTTCTTGTTTTAGTGACCCGCTTACTTTCCCTGGCTGACAAAGAAAGCAGTAGCCCCAGGCTCTGACATGAAGATCCACAGGTGAATGACAGAATTGTTTTGAAAAAGCTGTCAAGGACCAATATTCTTACTTTGAAATTTTGTTTGTAATTCCAATGTTTTCTGCAGCTGATGTGTCCCATATTCTGGAGAAGTGCACTGAAAGGCAGCAGATTTCTCTCTTTTTTGCCCTCCAGTTTAATTTTAAAAGTCTTCCTCTGTTGAAAGACAAGAGGTAGGAACTGCTATAAGGCTGTATAAGGCACCTTCTCAGGAAAAATAAACATTCCTCAAATCCACCTTATTTTTGACAGGTTTCTGACAGGCTCCACAAAAATATGATTAACTCAATAAATTACTAGAGAAACAAGTTCAGGGGTTTTTTTTGTTTGTTGGTTTGGTTTTTGGTTGGTTGGTTGGTTTTTTTTTAAAGGTTCCACCCTCACTTCAGAATGTAAATCTGCAAACTGAGGCGTAGGTGAGTGTCTGCTCATGTGTGGGGGTAACCCACATAATAGCGTGCAGGATATTTACTCTGGTTGTTTCATATATATGTACATGCACATCTAACACTTGTTTCAGAAACAAACTATTTTTTACGGGCAACAGTGTCTTTGAGTTGCTTCTTCCTTTCCAATTTAGCAAAAGCAATTTCATAGTGTTAGGGCAAACTAGAATAGTTTCATCAGTTATTTCCTTCCTTCCTGTTCCACCAGCAGTGCAGGCTCTGAAATGACTTCTCAAAAACATCACCACCCGCTGAAATCACAAAACGCTGAGGCCCGTTAGCTGTGGGGCACCATTTGCACCAGCTGCCCGGCCGAGCAGCACGCACACCCTGCGTGGGGACAGGCTCCTTTCGCTGCCCCATGTCCCCCTTCTCTGTGACCCGGCCGGGCACAAGCCACCCAAATCCATGTCAGTCTCCCGCCTGCCCTTCGCTGCTGCCTCGGGGCGCATGGCTGGGCTGGGCCTCCAGTCCCCGCTTGGACACCCTGAAGCGGCCCAGGGCCTGAGCAGGGGCAAGGGGGTTGGGGATTTCATTGCTGCCCCTGTGAGGAGCTCTCGGTCGGGAGATGCTGACCCCAAAGGGATCCATGGCGGGGAGCAGGTCCTTCTCCTGATCCCTCACTCCCAGGAGGGTGTACATGGAGCTGCTGGTCACCATCAGCCCCACGGCACCTCGGGGCAGCAGGACCAGCTAGGCCAGCGAGTGGCTTCATCCTTCGAGCCTAAGCCCCGCTTGGGGTCTAACGAGCCATCAGCAGCAATGCCAAACTCAGCCGCTGCTCCGGGGCTGCGCAGCGGGCGCGGGCTGGCAGAGCCGCCGGCCCGGCGGAGGGCGGGCAGGTGGGAACGAAATAGCGGCGGAACGGGCGGGCGGCGCTCGGGGAGGCCGGCGGGAGGGCAGGGCCGGGCGCCGGCTGCCGGGGAATGGCGGCGCTGCGGGTGCTGGAGCTGTACAGCGGCATCGGGGGGATGCACCAGGCCCTGAAAGGTACCGGTGAGCGGCCGCCGCCAGCGCGACCCTCGGTGCTCGCTGCCGCCCCGCCCCATCGTCCGCCTGCTCGCCCACCCCCTCCGCCGAGCGCGCCATCTTCTCGATGGCACCCCGACCCCCGAGGGGAGGCTGTGGAGGGAGCCATCTTCTCGATGGGGGGCAGGCTAAGATGGTCCCACTTCTCCTGTCGCCTGCCCCCGCCGTCTTGCACAAGCACCGTGTGGCAGGAAGCTGCGGGGCGGGGAGCGGCCTCGTCCCAAGGCCTGGGACACAACCTCCCCTTGGCAGGGGCGGGCAGTGGCCTCATGGCGGGGGTTAGTGCTGTCTCAGCCCTGCTGGCAGGGCTGCCTGGGGACGGGTTGTGGCGGGGCTCGGTCACTGGGTTTTGGCTGATGATGTGCTTGTGTTAGGGGCCTATGGCTGTAGCTTGAGCAGTGCTGGAAAGCATCTGTGGCTGCTGGGTGGCACCAGGGACCCAGGGTCACGTTGCGGTGGGCATTAGGGATCCGTGTTCCTTCTTCAGCCCGGGCAGCTGCTCCTGGGAACACCGTGATTTTGTGTTATTTGTACAGGGTCTGTCTTCTGCTGGTGCACCCTGCTGGGAGCGGGATCAGGGTGGTGGAAGCACAGAGGATGATGATCAAATTAGCGGGGGTATCCCGTAGGCGTGCACGCAGACTGGGTTTTTATGGTGCATACTTGGGTGAATAGCTGATACATGATCCAATATGAGTCTGACCATATGAGATTGGTATAATGTTATAAATATGAAGACTGAATGTGGAACTTGAACTGGTGTAGAGAGTTCATGCTAAACCCTGTGCTCAGATGGGTTTTTGATCTGGTACAAGGAACCCTAGAGCTCAATTTGCTGAATTGCTAAAGCATGGCCTGGGTGACCTTCAGCAGGTCCTGTAGACTCTGTGGCTTGGCTTCCCCAAGTAAAAAATTGAACCAGGGCTATTGATTTCCTTTGTAAAACACCGTGGGCCTTGTTGCTTCAGAGTCCTGGTTTAAACACACATTTGTATAATTTATGAATATTGCCATAATAATTTTAATTGTAGCTACAATCCTTCAAATACTTAAGCTTTCAAAAGCATTAGGAGCCCCTTCTACTACACTCAACAACAGAGAGCATTGTCAAAAACATCAGGTGAAAACTCACCTTATCTTGTTAATTTTCCAGGGAGCTATAAAAGGTTATGCTTACAGAGTAGAATCTGTTTAGCATCGTTTATGTCCCTAAAACATACTCACAATTGGCAGTGTGGCATTTTTTCTACTATGTTTGCTTGAATGTGTATATATATTTTGTATTTTTATAATATATAAAAATACACGATATACCAAAATAGGTACCTACATTTATATTATAAATGATCCTAACCACCTGTTGTGAAGATATGTTTTCCATATTTCCAGACCCGTTCTTAGAATACTAAGAGCAAAATAAATCTTTGTATGGAACTGCAGATTTTGGAGTTTTTGTGGAATGCAAAAAGGGTGTTATACATTGCATATATAATATATAGCTGTAGTGGTAACGCTGTGCTTTTCCAGTAGTCTTGCTTCTGAAGTGATGAAGAATGATATGTGTTATAGACATATTTCCATAGAAAGTGGACTGGTTCCTGAAACTTAGCCTACACCGTGGTCCTTCACTCAGCTGTTTTTCATGTGTTGCTGTGTGTAGGTATGTAACAGATCTTTACTGAATATTGTCTAGCTATGTTCTTAACATAGTAATAGATGTCTTGTGGATGTCCAGTAATGTGCTGCAATAGTTAATTAACTGTAATGCCAGATGTGATATCCTGTGGATGGCCACCTAAGAAAGCATCATTTACAACACAACAAATACTTAAAAGGATGGGAATATTGAGAATGCAGCCTTAGAAGATTATCAGAAACTGTAAACTTGTATCTGAAAGTTATACTGATTGAGTGATGCCGTAGTGGATGGTTACTGTGCCTGTGAAGGCTTGAGATCATCTATCACTTTTATATATTGTGTAGTTTGGAGACTGAAGAAACTAACTGGAACACTTGTATTATTTCCTGAAATGGTAAAATTATTTCCAAGCTTGCTGTTTCTGAATTTGCTGAATGCAACTGCATCAGTGTCAGTGCATCTTGTAATTTATGTTCTTCTGGGCTTATATTTGACTGAAGAAAATTATAAGAAGTGTGAATAGTGAGACTGGGATGCTTTTGTAGAGGTACCAGCCAGAGCAGATGGAGTGTGTATAAGAGGAGACTTAAATTATTATTAGTGTAAATGACCCTAGACAGTACCAAATGGTTAAATACCAATTGAAATTTGCAAAACAGATAGATAGGATGACATTTACATTACAGTTGGTATAACTTTTTTCAGATCTGGATGCTTATTTTTCTGGGAAGCGTATGAGAACTCAGCCATAGGCATTGTGTTGTCTTGGAAGAAGTCTGAACTGTACACTTCTAGATGATGTTGTTTTGAGGGTTGTTAAAACTAATAATCAGGCGATTTGAATTACAAAGGTTCTATGCAGTTTGCACTGAAGTAAGTATTTAATGACAGATCGTTACATAAAACTGGTTTTGATGAATTGCACTGCGTTCAGGAATACTTACATAGGCATTTTGATCCTTTCTGCTATTTTCTCTTTTTAAATCTCTTAGACATCTGGATTTAGTTTTCTTATACATTTTATAAAGGAACGAAGTAAAGTCAAGGGGATTTAAGTGTTTGCTTTTATGTGGAAATCAAACAGAAAAAAGTGACTGTTCCTCTGTAAGCACTTCAGTAATAGGGTTTCTTATATGTTTTAGATCTATATGCGTACATGAAGCCGTGCTATTTCAAAATGTCTCTGACACAGTTTCTTGAAATCGTTTAGCAAATGGCAGATTGTTTGGCATCTTCCATTTAAATCAAGTATAGAAATATTAGAAGTTTTATTTTTTTTTTCTGCATGAAAGCTAGAAAGCTTGAAAAGAAAGCCCTCTGTTTCGACAGTGCTTTCATAAACCAAATACATGAGAGATGAAAACTGTGTATAATACTGTTCTTTTTTTCTTTGTGTGGTTTCTAGTGAATCTATACAGCCAAGGAAAATAATAGGAACACGTGGAAAAGAGAGAGCATGGAATCCTTCAGTGGCAGCACCCCAGGAAAGCAACTTGTTCTGCAGAAAGGATTGTGCAGCTCTGGCAAGTTCTGCCTCAGTGGTGGTTCCTGGCTGTGTCACACAGCCAGTTTTGTGGGCCATTCTGTTTAGCAGAGCTGGTCCAACTTTCTACTTCTGTGTGAAATTGCCAGTGTTTTCATTTGGCAGATATGTATTTTCCAGGAAATCTGACACTGCCTTTTATACCTTGAAGTGTTTTTTGGCTGTGATCTTTCATAAACTGAGCTTTAGAACAGCGCATACTTGAGCTTGCAGGATGAGGATGTTCATTGTTTTGGCAGCTGTCATTGAATTAGAATACAGTTGGCACCAGCTAGTATGCAGTTGGTTTTGAGATTGTCCTTGCCTACAGTAAAAAATAATTGAATTTTAATAAATTCACAGAAGTTTATACTCTCAGTTTGTTGAAGTTATTAGTACATAGTTGCATAGTTGAATCACGTTCTTTTTCACAATGAAAAGAAGGCTGTTCTTGAATTTAGATTTCAGTCCAAAACTGAAAAAGAAAAATCTTGGGGATTGTCTAGCTCTGCGTTGATACTTTAGCTGTAGATAATTTAGCGTATCAGAATTTCTAGTTTTAGGTTTTGCATGCTTTAAAATAGCATTTTAAGTTTAACAGCAAAGGCAGGCAAAAAGATATAATTTAGAAAGCTGAGCTTGATTAAGGTCAGAAGTCAGCGAGTCTGTTCATATTTACACTCTTGAAAGACTGAGGCAGCTAAGAAATGGGAGTGCACTTCTTCCTACCCTGTGCTCCAAATTTTCTAAGATTTTTAAAGGTTGATGTTTAGATCATACATGTCTAAACCTACAATATTTTACATATGTATGTGTGTGTGTGAATATTTTCTTTATATATGAAGTGCAGAGTTTCTGCAGTGAAAAATACAGTGTTTAATTTTAGAAAATCCATGGCTACGAATTCATTTCCTTAGCAACTTTCCATCAAACAAAAAGCCTGCCCTTCCTCATTCCCAATCAAAACAAACTTAAACTGGCTTATTAGTTTAGGCAGTTTTCCCATGAAAAATGGGTTCCAGGTCCTTGCCACAAGCGTTTGTGATCTGACAGGTCACTGAAAAAAGTCTCTATGCATAAAACATGAAAGGACATATTTAAAAAAAAAAAAATCTTAATTTTGCGGTGATAAAGTTGATGATCTCATTCCCCTTAAGTTGTTATATATCAGTTTTACAGAGTAAGAATTTGAGTCTCTTGTACTCTATCATCTCTGCTTATTCATTTTGATTATCTCTTTGAATTGCACAGCATGATAAACTGGTGTGTGTAATTACACTGAGCATATAGCTCGCATATAGCTCCTCTCAGGAGGAGAGGCAAAGGAGACAAAACTGGCGAGCAGCTTTAGGATTCAGCACAATGCAAAACAAAAATATAGCCGCTTTGAGCAAGTTTTTACACCGAAATTCATTTTGATGTAATGCTTCTGTAAAATACAGCCCTTTGTAGCACAGGATAGTGTCAGTTGTGGTACGATGTAAATTAACATAGTTTATATGGCTGAGCGTGAACAAATCCTGCAGGAGTAGTGAAAAAGTGGCTAAGTATCCTGCAGGAAGCAAGTATCAAGTTTACTGATAGTCGTGATGACTGTGGCCACGAGGAGTTCAGCCTAACCATCTCAGCCAAGAGCTGACAGAAATGAATCTTTGCTCTCTGTTTTAAAAGGAAACAGGACTGACAGAACGTGTGACTAATCTTCCTTTTTCCATCTGTTTCCATATACCTGTTAGACTAGATAATTGTTCTGGCTCTGATTTTTCCAACACGCTGAGATCCGCCAGGCTCTGCCCTTGGTGTAACACCATGTATTTCATGTGCTTTGCTGACATTGATGATTCTATTACAAAAGTACAGTGGTGAATATAAACAGATCTATGTTAATTTTAGGGTCTGCTAGAAACACATGACAAAGGAATTGATTCTGAAGAAGAAAAGGACATATGTTGTAATGTCAGAAATTTTGTTTTCAGGGTTTGAGGATGACACCCTTTGTGTTTGTTTTTTCCAAATCAGAAGCTAATGAATGAATGTATTTTGTCTTGCTTTGTTTCAAATGCTTCACCTTCCAGTCATTACAGCAGCGTCCCTTTCACTGTAACTACAACAGCTGAAATGGCTCATAAGCATTGTGTATACAACAAAATAGAGAACTGGGACCCCAGGTTGGTTTGCTGCCTCTTTAGGCAATTTAAACAACAAAGAGTTTCTGCAATGTGGATCCTGGTGTTTTTAAGACTCAGGTGCAAAATCGGTACTTTCCTAGTAGGATGATATGAACTTGAGTTCACCTGCTTTCAGCCAAGAGAGAGTGTTACAATCTAATCTGCCTAAAAATAAGCCGTAACACCTCCCCCAGTAGCTTCCCCACCATGTCTGTGGCTTCCTTTTGAGTGACAACATTTCTTTCAGAAATGCCTACTCTCGGTTCAAAAACTGTGTTGTTGAGGAGTATTGCAAATCAAGTATTCCAGCAGCTACTTAGTTTCACTTAGAAAATATGTATTATTTTTTCTTTAGTCTGTGTAAAATTAAATTGTTTTCTGCATAGGTGTAATTCTCTTAAATAGCTGTATTTTGAAAATTCAATGTACTTGTTTGGAAAAAAATTCTCCACATCTGTGTCTGGTTTTGTATTGAAGGCCTGCTATATGATTTGGGGAGTTGATTTAACATCTCACTAAGTCAACAGTTCCGGAGCATTTTCATATTCCTGAGTTGCTTTTGTGCCTTTTGTCAGTGGCAATAGTTAAACACAGTCTTGATTCTCTTTGTTTTGGGTTTTTTTTATTCTGCTTTCAGTCTTTTTTATGATACATTCCTACAGTAATTTTCAAGCAATAAAGATAAATGCTATAGCAAACCAGAATATAAGTTTGACATCAAAGTTATTTAAATTTCAGGAGAAGTTCGTTAAAAATGTTTCATTTTTGCATTGTTTGAAATTTACACAAGCTTTTCTTTGTTAGATTGGATGTGTGAGATCTGCTTCTCTGCTCGAGCTCCTTCATGCGTTTCCAGGGTATTTCCACACAAATACGCTTAATCAGCTCTTAGAGGGAGTCTGCTCTGTAATAGGAACTCCCAAGTGAGCCACAGCTTGGGAGTGAAAGGAGGAGAAGCTTTGAAAAAATTATCAGGCCTTTGAATTGGGAAGAGAGGATGTCGGGTGGAATAATTCAGAAGTTCCTGTCCCTTTTCCATGTGGGTTAACATCTCTGGTTTAGACTGAACATTGTATTGCAAGGGAATTCAATAAATGACTATTAGCTGTGTGCTTGCTTTTAATATTTCCAGGCATTTGGGCCTGTGAAGTCCCTTGATGTGAATCTCCAGTACTTCTTTTTTCTTGTGTGTGTGCCGGGAGAGATTGGCTTGATGTTAGTAAAAAGGATGAGTGTCTGAACCATCACTTGTGAGAGTAAGCACACTTGCCTGCCTTTCTGATTGTCATTTTTAAACTCTTTGTTAATTTAGATAATAATTTGTAATAATTTGAGGTTCTTTTTTTTGTTTGTTTGTTTTTTTCTTCTGGAGTGCCTGGAACACACAGTAAGGAGCAGCTTGTCAGGACAAGTCACTTTGAGAACTGAAAGAACAAATGAGAAAATCAGTCTTTTAAACAGTACTTGAAGTTTTTTCCCACTACTTAGGTGTTACAGCTTTGTTTTAGGAAAATGAAAGTCTTGGTTCTTGAGTATGCTTGTAAATTGAGACAGTCAACCTGCTAAGGTGACATTCTTTTCACGCTAGATGTCAGTGTTAACATACCTGTTCTGTAATCTCAGGTGTAGTCATTCTGTTGTCCTCATGCGTACACCTGTATTTAATGCTTATGGTCAAAATGTCAAGACAGAAACTGCAAGTAGTGGTTTGTATTTTAACCCTTAATGGGCATCTGTCTGCAAATCTTTTTCTTGTGAAACTCCTTTTTGCCCTCTATTGCACCAAATAAACCCAGGAGAACCAGGTTGGTCTTTGTTAAAATGTTTGCTACAATATCTCCAATAGCCAGATTTCTCTTTTGTCTTAGTTTTAAATAGGGTGGCCTTAAAAACCTGAAAGATAGTAGATGAGTGATAACTGCATCACTCAAAATTAAATCCAATGGGGACATCATAGTTGGTTTTTCATCTTCTCAAACTGTAAATAATTAGCTGACTAGCAGTAATTCGTAAGATGTCTCATAAGGTCATGTGTTAATGTATTACTTGGACACGTTGGGAGACTACTCAAAGGCATGTGGCTATTTGCTTTGCTTGTTTTGGCTTACAAAACATTTTTTTAATTGTCTGTGTTTCATCTGAGGCTCTATAGTGGTGACCGTAATGTAGATTTCCTGGTGATCAAAACTGGTCATGTATATCACGAAGTATGGTTGCTGTTTTCTGCCTGCGGCTATAGCCGTGACCACAACCTGTCTTCCTGCATAAAAAGCCTCAGTGAAGGTATTGTGGTTAGTAATAATAAATAGTGTGACATGATGAACAGTGGATTAAACACTGCTCTTTTAATATTTTTAGCTTCTGTAGAACCTATTATTCTGTTACCCTGTAAATCAACTGTTGCTTATTTACATTCTTTTTAGTATATTTTTCTCTCAGGATTTTAGCTGTCCAGAGATTTGTTACACTGTGCTCTCTTCTTTTCCATAACACCTCTGAGTGTCCAGAAATACCGCCTTTGATACCAAGAGAAGAGAAGATGCCAAATGTTGTCCTTCAAAGTGTTTGATATTTTGGAGACCTTGAACCCAAAAGAGGCAGAAGTTAGGTTCAAGGCTGAAGGTTTTATTGGAATATAAGCACGAATGGTTTTCAGGCTTGAAGTTTTATTTCAGGAGTAGATGTACCTCAAATATAAGTATTGATGCCATTTTTTCACAATAAGTGGTATACTTCTGGGATAGCACGTGTAGTTCCTGTAAGTTGTCAGTGGCTGGAGAGTCTCAGGCCCTGGCAGGGGGGCTTGGCAGGTTGACTCGGGCAGCGTTCCTATAGCAAAGGAACTTGGTGGCCACAGAGACAACTGAGTGCAGGTGGGAATGTTGTAGAGATGCGCCCTGTTTGGAGTTTGTGTGTGACTGTATCTACAAATTAAGAAGTGCACAGTTAGCTTCTGTTTTTGGATATGTAAGGAAGGGAAATATTTGCCATACAAGTAGAAACATGGTACGTTTTTCATACGAAGTTTGAATGGCAACACAGCAGAGTTTGATCATGTAATTTCCCTTTTATTTTTGAGCACAGCTGTAACACAACTGAACAAAAACATTTTTCCAAGAGTGTAAAGAGAAGCTAGAGTTTTAAAATTATTTTTTTAATTTTAGAAAGCTGTCCGTCTGCAGAAGTTGTTGCTGCTGTTGATGTGAACACTCTTGCCAATGAAGTTTATAAGCACAACTTTCCCAGCACACCATTATGGGCAAAGACAATTGAGGTGAGCAATGAATGTCTTTTTGCTCTAGTCTGGACTTTGTGGGTTTAAGTTGTCTTCACTATTCTTGTTACTAATAAGAGAAACAAAAAAATTTATGTTATGATAAATCCAGCAGTTTTACAGTAACTTCAATCTCTTGTGCTGTGGTTGCTTGTTGAAGTTAGAGGGATACTCACACTGTGGTCCTTTCCTGGAAGTCTTGACTGTTGCATCAAGAAGGGTTACCTGAATGTCAAGAGGAATGCTTACTAGCAAGAAAGGAATGACAAAAATCATATTTCTAGATTAAAAAAAAATATTTTCATGTATTTTGAAAGAATTTAATTAAGTTACTTAGAGGCTTGCCTTTGTTTTGTAGTTATAGTTGAGCTTAGCAAAGCACAAGAAAATATACTGGATGGGACAGTCTTGTGGGTTTTTGTGGGCTAAAGAGATCAAATGTTTTACGAATTCTGTCCCTTTTCCAAATTATTTGAAGAACGAGGTAAAATTGGCTTCTCTTTTCATAATTGGGAAGCAAACTTCATTTAGTTAGAAACTTATCTTCTTTTATAGTTTTACAACATGACAGTAAAATATACTGAATTTGTTTTAAGACACCAGCTTAGTAAGACTTAAATAGGTGATTAAAGGTCAGCACTCAATAATAATGGGGCAAATGATAGTTTTAAGTTTTATGTGGGAAAATATAAATATGCAGATTACAGTCAGTAAGACCTTCTTTACATTTACTGGAAAAATAGCAGCTCTTGTCTAGTTTCTGTGGGCTGTTATGTTACATCTACTATATAGTTATCCCTCAAAATATGTAAGGTGGAAATTCTTTTGTCTAGTCCATAGTTACTTGATAATTATCCTTCTCCTCTCCTTTTGGCCCCTTAGTATGTTGAGCTTCTCATGCTGCTTAAAGTTAGTATAGAGGAACTTCTACCTGTGTAATTACTTTATGCCATAGACCTAATTCTTTCTTCTCTGAATAGGAATATTTTTGCAGAGTAGAACTTTCAGCCGTATAATATCTTTGAGGGAATTTTTACTTGGCAAAACCTAAAATGGACTAAACTTAACAGGGTGCATTGGTAGTGAGCTCCTGGGAGTTAAAACTCATAGTTTGGATCTGTAAAAATTACCATGTTACCACTTGAGCTACTTTTTTCTGTTCAGATATTTTGTCTTTGGAGAAGATCTAATATTTTTTCACCTGTTTTGGATATGTTAATATTTTTTTTGATGTACAAAGACTTCATATCTGAATAATGATACTGTATTTTGAGAAAATAACCAGTTGGCATTTTAATGTGATTTACTGGAAGAACCACTACACCTCTTCTGAAAGACTGATTTGACTGAAACCTCAAGATTATATGTAGATGCTGACATCATTAGTGCTTTTGATTTGTATTCAAAGCAACCAAGTGTATACTTGCATTGTATGATTTGCTAACATAAAAAAGAATGAAATTTTAGGTCAAGTGGGAGATTAGGTAGTTTTTTGCTAGATGAAGCATATTCTGAAAGTAAGCGGGGTAGTTTGGCCTCAAAGATGACTTGAGATTCATACAGTTACACAGTTTACAACACTCAAAATTCTTCTATTTTTTTTTTTCCTTATTCAGGGCATAACACTGAAAGAATTTGACAGATTATCTTTTGATATGATTTTGATGAGCCCTCCCTGTCAGCCATTTACAAGGTAGATATAGCACACTTGGGAGAAAAGCACCGTTGTTACAATATTGTTAAAGGTTAAATGTTCGCAAGACTGACACTATGTGCGGTTTACCTGTGCATCTTTCTTGTCCTAAGGAGCAGCATTGTAGCCCAACTCACCATGAGATTTACTGAAGTGAAAGAAATGCAGCAGCTTGAATATTAATTCTTGATCACATTTCTTATATATTTTAGCTCAGTTGAAATTAAGTACTCTTCTTACAATACTTATTTTACATACTATATTGTTCCTCTAACAATGAAATTCAAAGATTTTGCTGTTTGGCAGTGCTTCCTTTCCCTTTAGATATCAATCTAATCTTTCCCTGGGGCAACTCCAGAAAGAGGATTGGAATTTCTCACTTCTGCCTGAGACTAAGTGTGTAATCTGGTTTTATTTGTACTTTGCAAATTGCACGTGCACACAAGTAGTTTATTCTGAGGAATATTTTTATTTTAGCCAAGACTAGGAGGATAACGGCTTTGAAATGATTTTGTGGATGGTGTAGAGAAATATCTTGCTCATCAAGACCTGAGTTTACTGAGATGTTATTTGCCGGATTAGTTTTGAATTCATATTGTTTGACAGCAGTGACCAGTAGAGGTAAGATTCTGGTAACTGTACTCGTCCGAAGTCATAGCTTAATGAAAAATCCTGTTAATAGTGATGAAACTGCTTGTGTAAGAAAGTGTATCTCAGTGAATGCTCTAAGGTGAAAAATCCCTCCACCATGTTGCTGATCTATAAAAATGTATTTGTGCAAATCTGTGATGTATACAGGAATCATTCCTGCAAATTTATTGTTTTATAATACTGTGAAAAAAAAATCTTTTTATGACTAATTAATTTAGAGACATGGTAAAGCTCTTGTACTAAGGCTTTATTCTTTTTAAGAGCTAATGCAATTACAAGTTAAAGAAACACAGGCCTGGGATCCTAACTGCATGAGCTGTCCAGTTTAATGTTACAAAATTGCTTACAAAGTTATTCATATGGGGCTCAATTCTGCAAAATGATGAGCACTGAGGCTTTAATTCATAGAAATAATGTAATATATTCAATGTAAAGTAACTGGGTATTCCCAGGAACTTCAGTGGGGTTTTTTTTGTTCTTTCAGAGCCAAGCATGTTCCAGGGGTTTGCTGGGCAAGACCAGAATGCAGGCTGGGGAGTGGGTTTCATTACTGAATGCTTTGATTTTAGCCTCCCTGTGAGCTGATGGATTCCAGGGCAGACTTTCATTCCTTAGAGTATTTCTTAGGACACTGCCTCTGTGAGCAGGTCCTGGTGTCTGTACACAATGCTTTTGCAGAATCCCTTTTTGAAACTCAGACCAAAACATGTCAGCATTCTGTAGAAAAAAATGTAAGTAAAAATCAGTCTGCTCTGAGTGATATACAGGTGTTTCTTTATTCTTTCTTAGAATTGGCCTGCAAGGTGATGTATCTGATCCACGGACAAAGAGCTTTCTCTATATCCTTGATATTCTCCCAAGGTATAAATGAACTTCTAACTCAGTTCTTAAGCCTTTGGTGTAACTAAGTAGGTGTTTCATATTGCAACAAGACAAGCCATCTATAATATTTTACAGGGATACTACTAGTATCGTGTTGTATTACATGTTTGTTTTCATGTGTTAATATGTAGCTTAAATACTGGTGTTTTACTAATGCCATTATAATCTCATAGTTACTGTGTATGCTTTCATTGTTTGGTTTTCTTTTTATTGTGTCTATTTAAAGCATGGCTGTATCATAAATGAAACAAATTGAGTTATTTAGTTTCCGTTCAACATCAAACTTGCATGGACTTTATTTAGAAGCAAATGTAGACAGTATAATAGTTTGCTAATAGGCATCATGGAAACATGAAAACTGTTTGAAATACCAGGCTGAAAAAGCTTTGCTTCTGATTCAACATTTAGTCACGTTTTGAATAGGTAACGTTTGAATGAGTTTATTTAAATATGTTATTGAGGGCGCAATACAATACATCTTCTGTCCCCTTCCATTCTTTCTTAAAGTGTCTTTTCTGTCTTTTTGGTGCTGCCTCTAGATATCTTGGGGCAGCTTGTGTAGTTTTAATTTGTAGTATGATCTCTTGTTTCAAGTAGTAGTACTAAAAAATTTGACTATCACTGCACTGTCTGAACAGTGCCCTTGTCTTTGTGTTCGTCTGCCATTTTTGCCTGGGTCAGACCCCCGTTCCTAATAAAACAGCCATAATTGTTTGTATTATTTATGCATTAACTTTTGAAACAGTGAATCCAAACAGAGATGGCCTAAATTGTTCTTATTGAGAGTGTTAAAAATCAGCTCCACGTAATGTTGGTAGTCGTTTTTGGGAAGAGGTGCACAGCACTATAAGAACCCTTCCTGGGGAAGTGAAGCAAGCAGTTCTCAGGGAGATTTCCAGCGGAAATCTCGGCTTCTGGACTGAGATGTCCATTGGGCACCGCTTGGCGTGAGCTTGAGAATTTGCATCAGTTGCAGCCCAGCAGACACTTGCCCGTCAGTCCTGCTTCTGCTGGGGGCTGAGACAGCTGCACTCTCTGTATTCCTCCGCTGGTTAATCTTGCTCTCAGAATTGGAGGAGGACAAAGGTCTGTCTGGCTTTTTCCTTGTTTCCTTGTTTCCTTGTTTCCTTTTTTTCCGGTTTTTTTTCCTTTTTTTTTCTTTTTTTTCCTTTTTTCCTTTTTTCCTTTTTTTC
>VWYH01003307.1:958457-1013271 GCA_013399365.1 Pampusana beccarii | reverse complement strand
TTTTCCTTTCTTTCCTTTTATGAATGCTGCCTGCTCAAGGAGGAAACTGTTACCAACAACAGGTTTTCTTTCAAGCTACTGTTACCGCTGGGAGAAAAGGGTCTTCATCCTTCTTCCATTAGCAGCTTTTTTGCAGCCAGCAACATTAAATGGGACCACGTGTTTGCCTTTGTCATCAGCGGATAGAGAACATGGATACAGAAGGGCTGAGTGGCTTGGCTGGGACCACCTAAGAAATCTGTGGCAGAGAACACAAAAAAGAGCATGATGCAGGTTCTGTAGCCTAGAAAGTTAGGCAATGAATAGGTAAAAAGGAGGGTTATTATTACTCCCCTACCTCTAGCAGAGGCATAAAAACAGGGAGATAATGTGAGTTTCCAAAAGTTGCAAATTATGTCTTTTTTGGAACAAGGAATGTAACTCAGACCTCCCAACTGACCTTTCAAAGTGATAGATTAAAACCAGCAGATAGTATGTAAGTTAATAAATGGTTGGAATAATAGTACCTTCCTGAAGGGAATCCTGACCTCAGTATTCCTTTCCGTTAAGCTGGGACACAGAGAAGAGGCTGGCTGCCTTTGGGACACTGTTGTGCATGAATATGGAAATGGGGCTTCCTGGTTGCTGTGGGCTTAGCTGGATAAAGGGCAGAAGCTTTTCCTTCTCAAAACCAAAGCTTTAGACACTGCAGGACATATGTTTTTCCTCATGACGATGCAAAGGAGCTGGGCTTGGCTGTGGCGCTTTATCTCCACACCCCATGAGACCCTGCTGACGTCCCTTATCTCCCTGGGGCAGGTTGTTTCTCCAGGCAGTCCTCACTGTAAGCGGTCCGTAGTATGTTGAAGATGGTGGCTTTTGTAGAGTTTCTGAGTTCCAATAGATTTATGTTTTGCTAAGATAGTGTTTATGTATTTTCTGGATATGGCATGTGTGCCAGACATTGCGTATGGAGTATTTCAGCCCAAAAAAGGGAAATTCTTAATGTAGGAATTATCACTTTGCATTCTAAATTGGTACAGCATGCATTCTGTTTATGGAAACTATAAAATAATTTCTCATCCCTTGGCTGTTCCTACCTACGTTCAGCCTTTTATAATGAAATGTTGCTGAAATAAGGCTCAAAGATAGCCTGGAAAGACAAATTCAGTATCTGGAAAGACCTGAGAAATCCTTGGAGCACTGAGGGGGCAAACAACATCTGACCTAAATGGTCCAAATACTGTCTGTTTATCGTGTCCAAATCATAACTCAGGGAAATCTAATGCTAAGACGTCAAAGTGCTGCTTTCACAGACACATTCGTAATGTTAATACCTGCCAAGTACTTAACACATACTCTTTGTATAGTGATTACTTGTCTTGTGATCTGTTGATCCTGTATGAGCTCTTGCATTTCAGGCTGTGCTCTGGATTCATTACTTTAAAAATAAGTTTCATAGTAGGTGGTGATGATGATGTTGAGTGTGGGTAAACATACCAACAGATATATTCTCCATTCCTCTGCAGAGAGTTTGGCTGCTGCCTTTTTCAGTGCAGTGTTATTTTTTTCAGTATTATTTTTAGTATTTTTAAATTTGACATAGTATCTTGTACATTTTCCAATTTCTTGTGAAATGTTTTAGTTCTTTAATTCTTCATGTGTATGTCTTTAACTGATGGTAGTTAGGAATGTGCTACAACAAATTCTGTTGTGATTTGTACCAGTGGAAGTTCAAATTCACTTACTGACTTAAATAAGCATGGAGCTGCTGTCTACTGACATTAGCATTCTGTTTCTATATGCTGTTCTGAGATCTCAGTGTGTGGCAAACGTACTATGTCTACATTAGCCTTACTAGAGAATTAATCAGTGCCAAGAAATGTTCCCAGAGACTTGAATCTGAATCATCTGTGCTTCTAAATTGTTAGCATGGTCCCTGGCACAGTTTGGGCGTGTTCCTTTCTCCAGAGATTTAACAGGCTGTTTTTGGAATAAGCCTATTTCCAGACCTCTGCACTGATCTTGCTAAACCTCAGGCGCCTCCTTCCCTCCCTGGCAATCGAAATGAAAAAAAAAACAAACAACAAAACTCTAGAAAACTGAGAATATCTCCAGTTTGAGCTCTAAATCAGTGATGTTTCTTAAAGCAGTTAGATGAATACAGGTTCTGGTGTGTTATCACTAAAGTTGATGTGAAATTTTGACATTGATTTTGGGTTTAAGCACTTTAAAACAAAAGTTTTCTGTTCCAGGGCTAAATAGTGATATTTTTTTCCCCGAACAGTTATCTTCCCTGTTACCCATTCAATCTGTTTAATACTAATGAACAGTGGGAAGCATTTTCACAAGTACATGCCACTGTTCGTTTCTTAAAGCATAATATTATTAAGTGGGTTTTGTTATTTTTTTGTAATTGCCAGCAGTCTGCCTTTTTAATTCAGTTGCGAATGATTTGATCTAGGCAACCGTGAAGTTCAGGGACATTTTTTTTAAGAATGGTAAACATTAACAGCTAGCATGGTGTGGAAATACTTTGAGCTAAACAAATCTGTGGATTAATATAATGTAGTTTACATCTTGTTACTCTGATTGTTGATCTTTTTTTTTTCCCTTGTAGGCTCCAGAAGCTTCCAAAATACCTACTTTTAGAAAATGTTAAAGGATTTGAGTGCTCTTCTGCGAGGTAAAGTCTAATTTATGCAGGGTTTAGTTTTTAATAAAGGGTGTTTTCTCTAGAAGGGGCAGGATTTTTATTTACTAGAGTTTAAATTAACAAAATAGAGTGAGATGGGACAGCTAGCAGCTATGGGTTAAACATACTATTTTAATTTGAAAATATTAGGTTGTGAAAGGAACTTGCTAAGTAACTCTTTCTCTAAACAGATAAAATATGTTGTAACAAGTTGTCTCCATTGATTTGATTTGATGATGTTGTGTCCTTTTAGAAAGGCTCAGTATTCATTTTTGAAGAACAATAACAGTAGGTGTAGCACTCAGATATTTTGGGGTTTTATCCATTGCAGGAGCTCTTGGTATCTCACGTTAAGATCACAGTACAGTATAGGGCCTTTCTTCAGTACCTTTGTTGATAGTAGATTCACACTGGTTCAGGGTTGCCCCCAAATGGTCCAGAGATATAGTATGAAAACTGTATATAATCTTTCTCTGTAATGTGGAAGAGGAAAGTTGTTACCTAATGGCAGCAGGAGCGTTCTCCTCTCTTGTGGGCAAAGCAGGCAACAGGGATTTGTAGTCTTCCTTCTCATTTCTTGCTGGAGTAAAGCAGGATCTTTCCGTTGCGTTCCTTAAAGCACCAGGAGAGCAGCCACCCTGCGTGTCACGCTCCTTGATGAAAGCAGCCGGCAGCTGGGACGTGTGTTCAGCTCTCTGAGTGGTTCAGAGTGCAGCATCCTCTGTGGACGCTGGAACGCTTTGTTGGAGGTGCAGGCTGCTGCTGTGGAGCCTGCGATTCCCTAGGCTGTGCCTTGCTGGCCAGCTTTGGAACAAGTTGTAGTTCAGAAAACACCCCACTGGGAATGCTTGTTGTCTCTTGTGACACTTGGGATGCAGTGTCACATACAGTGCCAGGTACAGGTCACAGCTCCTGCTTTTTCTATAGTTCCAGACTAGGGCAGTCTGCATGGAATAGAAAAGACAAGTCTTTTTAAGAAGAATTCAATTTCAGTGATTTTTCCATCATATATAAAGTGCAGTCCTACCTCACTGTTATTATCAAAGCCACCGATTTTTGCTATCCCTTAACGCTTCTGTTAGGCTTAGTTGATGCCATGTATGTGAACAGAGGGGAGTAGTGAGCTATTTGTAGTGGTTTTGTTCTCCTATTTTGTAATTCACAAGAAAGAGAATGTCTTGTCTTCTGATTATTTTCCTTGTTGACACACTGTAAGTAAGGGGGGTGGTTAGTAGATCGAGAGAGGTCCTCCTTCCCCTCTACTCTGCCCTGGTGAGACCACATCTGGAATATTGTGTCCAGTTCTGGGCCCCTCAGTTCAAGAAGGACAGGGAACTGCTGGAGAGAGTCCAGCGTAGGGCAACTAAGATGATGAAGGGAGTGGAGCATCTCCCTTACGAGGAAAGGCTGAGGGAGCTGGGTCTCTTTAGTTTGGAGAAGAGGAGACTGAGGGGTGACCTTATTAGTGTTTATAAATATATAAAGGGGGAGTGTCACGAGGATGGAGCCAGGCTCTTCTCGGTGGCAAACAATGATAGGACAAGGGGTAATGGGTTCAAGCTGGAACACAAGAGGTTCCGCTTAAATTTGAGAAGAAACTTCTTCTCAGTGAGGGTGACGGAACACTGGAACAGGCTGCCCAGGGAGGTCGTGGAGTCTCCTTCTCTGGAGACATTCAAAACCCGCCTGGACGCCTTCCTGTGTAACCTCACCTAGGTGTCCTGCTTCGGCAGGGGGATTGGACGAGATGATCTTTTGAGGTCCCTTCCAATCCCTAACATTCTGTGATTCTGTGATACTCTCCTACAGATGGGATATTTTTTGAATGGGTGTTTGCACCAAAGTAGGTGTGAGATACCTGTGAAGATGTAACAGTAATTTTTTCCCACAGTAACAATGAGCTTTGTATATTGTCTCCTCAAGTTCGGAAGTGTATGACTTCATATCTTGAATTCTTTGTCCAGTTCTTTCACTGAATGTGCTGGATGTCTTGGTACTTAAGTTGTTGCATTTGATGTATTTTTATTTATTTAGGATAAAAAAGGACTTAAAGGTTGTATGAAGGGAGTAATTGCTTTTCGATTCTTTCCACTGCCAGAAATGAACTTTTGCAGACACTAGAAACATGTGGATTTAAATACCAAGAATTTCTCTTGTCTCCAACCTGTGTGAGTACTAAAATTGCTCTAATATTACTTAACTGTTCAAACTGCACTGAGCCAAAGAATATTAGAGAATGATCTATTGTTTTAGAAAAGAGAGTCATGTCCAGAGCTGAAGATAATCTTCTGAATGAGAAAGCCATCTGGCATGACTTCTGATTTCTTATCAGTATACTGGCATAATCGTACTGCTGTTGTTGTTCGGATCCTAGTCCCATGTTGCTTTGCTGACGTTTGATGTGTTTTAATAACACCATGGCCAGGAAGGTGGTTTTCCCTGCAGGAGCCTCATTGCCTCAGAAGTGCCGATGCCTGTGGATTTCCCAGCACAGAAGATGTGACCCTGTCATTGTGGGAGGAGGGGCTTTGTTTGCATGTTTCCCTGGCAACTGAAAAAAAAAAGAGTTGAGAGAGATTTCAGCACGCATTTGTGCAAGACTAAATAGAATCAGCGAAGTACTATATATATCTGAGAGAAGCTGATAGAGGGTAGCTTGAAGACCAGTCATAGTGCATTTGCTTCATTGTTAGATGTCTTATAATTCCTTGTTCAAAAATACAAGGAGGCTTTGCTTTTTTTAATAGAAAACAGGTAGTATCTGTCCCAAGAAATCCCTAATTTTTCTTCTAACCTCACATAAAAGTTTGTTTACATTCCTGTTCATTTACAAATAAAGTCAAAACCACGAGGTACAAAGAATAATTTCCTCATTCTTCTTTGAAAATACTTAGGTGTGGAAACTGGAAGTGTTTAGGTATTATCAGTTGATACTAAAGTCACGAAATATATTGATGTGTCATAGTTCTATTACTGTATATAAGGGCAGATAACTTGTATGATGCTATACACCACTTTTTTTTCTGTTTATCACATGGACTAAGGGCTTGTGGATTTTTGCTTACAGCTTGGCATTCCCAATTCTAGACTGCGATATTTTCTGATAGCAAAGCTTCACCAAGAACCATTTCCCTTTCAAGCTCCTGATCAGGTGAGTGTGTTAGTGTTACTTGAATTTGCTTTGCTTCATGAAGATTGAGGGTTGAATTTTCAGTTTAGTGGTGTGTGTTGATGAATGGAGGGATAAGTGATATCAACAGAAAAGTTACATTCTGTTTCTCTTTTATTCAGCCTGGATACTGACTTTTCTGAGGACTGAAATGCTTGCCGGTGGCTTAGCTGGCTTTAAAGAGTTGGGGGACAGTGGCTGATATTGGGCTAGAAAACAAAGCATTCCGCTGCCTTTTTCACACCCTTGAAAAGGTCTTTTTGCAAAAGCAATTATTTGCAGTTGCTCCTGACATCATCGCTGGTAGGTCAGCAAATCTTGATGCTAACATTTTTGAAATCTTCATGAAAATAACATCAAACAGTACTTGCTTTATTCTGAGCATCTCTGAAGGAATTCTTACTGCAGAGCTGGCTGCCAAGTTGTTTATCCAATGCAGTTCTTTATTTTTTTTCTCACGATTTGTTCTTAGATATTGACAAGATTCCCAGATCAGGATCTAGAAGACTTATTCAAGAACAAAGCTGCTGACAAAGCTAGTTCTTCCGTGTCTTATGAAGAGAAGAATCTGGATCCAAACATTGGTCCTGATGGCAGCAGCAAGAAGAGTTTACCAAAAGGGACCTTTCTTTTTAAGCTTGAAACAGTAGAAGAAATGGAAAGAAAACACGCTCAGGACAATGATTCCTCTATTCAAATGCTTAAAGATTTCTTGGAAGAGGAAAATGAAGAAATGAGTCAGTATTTCTTACCACCAAAGTCCTTATTGCGCTATGCTTTCTTGTTAGACATTGTAAAGCCCACCTGCCGGAGATCCACGTGCTTTACCAAAGGGTAAGTGGCAAAGAAAGTGTCTTGCTGAATCGCATCTTGAAATTTTGGTGTGTTTTTGCTTGTGTACTGTAAAAACAAGGAGAGCCGTTTCATCAAAAAACCCAGGCCTCTGAAAAATAATCTCCTTATGTAGTGTGCTTCGTGGTCCAGTGGAAAGCCAGCATGAGAATCTGGCAGAACATCATGTGCCCACTCCAAAAAGGCATTCACAAAAGACAGTGCCATTTGCTATTGACCTTCACAGACGCTTAATTACCCCTGCGGAAATATGGTTCCAGTAGGCTGGTATAGTACTGATTCATTAGTGAATTTCTTTATATTGCTCAATGAAGTTACAAAGTGTCATGCATGACAGATCCATTCCTCATTAAAACTGTCTCCACTGTACATTCTATTGATTTCTTGGATTTTTCAGCTGTGTAGGTCAGAATAGCTGTGGATTGCCCATATGTCATAAAACCAGTTAGGCTGCTGCATTACAAATCATGTTTGATGGAGCAGAACATCAGAGCTTTTCTGTCTAGTAGTTTTCTGATTTGTAACTTGCAATTTTGACTTTGACTGTCGGAGGTTGGTGAGTGTTCTGAAACACTGCAGACAATTGGTCAGGGGCTTTTCCACTGAATGCCTTCGTATTGGAAAATGCCATATGGAGCCTGGAAGTTTGTGGGAAATATTAATATTGGTGAATTTTTCAAGTTAGATTTTTTTCTGGAGTGCTCAGAATGTTTCAGCACAGTGACTTGGTTGATGAGTTAAAGCTAATAATAACTTTTTCTTAATTAGTAGAAATTAGACTGCTAGATTGACAGAGTTCCTGCAGATTTTGTGGTTTTAACTTTTTGATAATAAAAAAAGTTGAGAAGAGAAAGAATTTCAAAGGTTCAAAATTTGTGCAACAGGAAACCGCTTTCCCCAGTTCTCATTGACATACACCTTTTCTGTCCTCACTCTTCAGGTTGGGGGGGAATCAGCATCTCGTGGGATCTGTTTCTTAACTAGAATAGTCAAATAAAAGCTTTTGGCCAGAATTATCTCTTACATATCTCATGTATGCCTTAAGTGTCATCAAAAATAAATTGGCCACTTGTGGTTTCACTAGAATACGTCATGGTACTTCGTGGTCAAGTTTATCAAAATCACTCTGAAGGAGGCTCCTGAGTAATTAGTATGAAGTCTTTATATATAGTGGTGGGAAATCTGACACAGAATGTGTCTGTTGTCCTTCTGCTGATGGGGAAGGAGCCAGGCCAGATAGTTGTGGTAGTTTTTCTTGGCTCAAGACGTAGGAATCTGATTTACTGTCTTTGTTGCCTTTTTCTATCAGCCTCTGGGAAGGAAGGTTTCCAACATGGTTCTTATTGTGATCTTATCATTTACAGCTCTGCATTAAGAGAAGGATTATAATTGCATCTCGGGCTTCATCTGGGCGACTTTCTGAGGCCAAGAATAAATTGTTTCTATATGTGTTCTTAGAGTTCTGGGTTTGTGTTTCTCCGGCGTATCAGATTTAGGAAAGAGGACCCTGGATGGAGCAAAATAACACTCTAAGTAGAACAGAGAATCCCTCTGCTGAGATGCCAGTCTGGTGTCTTTCATATAAGTCATGCTGATCATCAGCTTTGAGACTGGGAGAAAAATTTCCCTCAGTTCTGGTCAGTCTTCAGGTATTTCCAGCAAGGTTCGTGTGATAAGGATAATCTGGGTATGCCTTCTCCAGGCCTTGCTAGTTCACAGACCTCGAACAGGGATATTTTGTCATGTAGTGGCCTGTGATGTGTGGGAGACTGAGCAGACGATCCTGTTTTCTCTTCCGACCTTGGACTCCTAGGCAATTGGAAGATAATTGCTGAGTTCCTCGCGACTACAAACACCATGGTTTCTCTTATGTTTGTGGTGACTGAATTTGTGAGATGAAGTTGTCCATTTTAAAGGATAAAGCAAATGAAAACTACTTCTTTAGATATAATCATTCCGGACTTAATTGTAAATTCTTGATATGCTATTAACAGAGAAGCAATACCTTCTAAGATAGTGTAATATTAGTTACAGAAACTCTCCGCAGCATTGTAGAAATTACCTTTTTGTTACTCATAATGTAGGGCACAAGATACCCAGAAATAATATATTATGTGTATGAAACTAAGAGGTTTTTTGAAAGCTTATAGAAATGAAGAAGGGGAGGAATCTTGACTCAGATGAAAATTGAAGACTGTAATTTCGTAAGCTGACTTCTTTCATTATAACTGGTAGAGAAATGTCAGAAAATCAATGCATCATTTTTTACTGTGGCAAAAATTCCCATCTTTGATTATGTTCTGAGTCTGAGGTAGGAATGTTAATTTTCCCGTAGTCAGCAGCTGCAATAATAATTAATAGCAATCCTGCTAACATTGGCCATCTGCCCACATTTGTGTTAAAAAACCAACATACCCCCCTGGCCCCAAATGACTTTTACACCAACTGGATTTTTTTTGGTGAGGATTTCTGTACTCTAGTGCCAATTATTTAGACTGGGGTATTTTATATAACATGTATGCTATTGAAAGATTCTTTACTCTCAGTAAAACTCTAAAATACTACTTTGAAATTTATTATTATTTATTTAGGCTCAGATATGTTCATCTTAAAAACAATCAGATGCTGTATGAGATGATCGGGACTCCTCAGCACTATGTATGTTACATTATTAAACTTGATATTGGGGTACTTTCAGAATACAACTAACCAATTAAATGTGATGTATTTACAACACAGTTTGACTCCATGAGTTTTTCATCTGTATCAGTGTTTAGGGCCTTTTATTCTAATTCTAAGGAAGATTTGCAAGCGTTTTATTTTGGAACGAGTGTTGCTCTCACTAATGCTGGCAGAACTACTCATGAGCTTTTCCAACCGAAGCAGAAATTCTCAAGGTAGCGTTATACTGGGTCATTGTGTCTGTACTGAAGGGAGAGTGTTCCTTTATTCATCATGGAATTAGAAAGACTTGAAACAAAAATTGTTCCAGTGCCTTGCTTTAGAATGGACCCAAAATGGGGCAAAAGACCTTTATAACTGTCTTTACTGATGCATTGATAGAACTACAGAATTGTATCTGTTAATGGTTGATGCAGACCGTATTGCTCTAACATGGGGGATCTTCTGAAGTTCTTCCACTGTGCAAAAGTCATCTGTTGAATTGACTCAGTCTCTTTCTCTTCAGGACATTCAAACACTATCATAGTTAGACCAGCAGAGCATGTTTCTGAAAGCCCATAATTATATTTAAATGATAGCCCGGAAGAGAATACAGCGTAAACATGTTGTTTGGCAGTCAACCACGAAACATCCCAAAAAGTGTGCTTGCTTGCTTGCTTCCTTCTTTCCTCCCTCCCTCCTTCCCTCCCTCTCTGCGAAGATGCCTGGCTATCCCCCATCCCTTCCCTCTGTGGAAAATCCACAAGCAATCAAAAGTTAAACCTGACTGAACCACTTTGTGGATTGATAGAGAAGCTGGAGGCTCACGCTGATGGTCCTCCTTTGAAAGCAGAGAACTGATTTGAACCTCTGGGACCATTTGGCTTTCAACACATTTTGCCTTCATGTAAAATTGGTTTGTGCAATGTAGCTGGCCTTTGCTGATGATGCTGTGCTCAAATTCCTTGGCCTTGTTCAGTTGCCTGGTTGCCTTATATAAGGCATTAGTGTGGATAAACCCTTGTGCGTTGACTGCAGACTCATCCCCATAGAGCATCTTCAGAGGCTGCTGCACTCCAGGGCTTAACCTTGCTAATAACAAGGCCTTTGCTGTATCTGTCCAGGAGGCAATTTGTTAATCAAAGTGAAGGAACCTGAGTAACCTCCCTACACCTTTGCAATTGTCAGTATTATGAGGTCCAAATAAAATACTAATTTAAGATTGTTATTGTTGTTAAGGTATGGACACTATGTAGAAGGAACAGGCTCAGTTCTGCAGACAGCAGTAGATGTTCAGGTAAGAATATGTAGATTAATGTGAAAATGACTTGTTTCAAAACTTTTTTTTTCTGTCTTCTGCTTTATAATTCTGAATATTATAACAAAAAAGCTTCTAAAACTACATTTTATGGCAATAAAATTTCCAATTGATTTACTTGTGTTCCTAGACAGGAGTTTATTTGAATCAAGATTACATGTGTGCCTCTCCCTGTGGAGAATATTAGTTGCTATTATTTTATTGCCTGTAGTGTCTTACAGAGGTTTCACAGGGGTATGTGAAAATGTTAAAAACTACTAATTATATGGATAAACTACAGTACAGTATTGTGAATCTTAAGGCCATTTTTTGTACACAGGTGATCCAGTAAATATTGTCAAATGTTTAACATGTTTGAATTTCAAAAGTATTATTTATCTGGGAAGACAGAGTATTTTGAAAAGTTCTACTGTTGATACTAAGTTCACCACAAAGTGATATTTTGGCACTGGGGAAGGTAAAAATAAATACATTGGTGAATCAGCATTCAAAGATACTTTTCACAAAGCCTGTTTTGTACACAAGCACGTCCTTCTGCACGTCTGTGCTGTTCACTAATATTATGTGGCATTTCTAAGCATAAGAAGAATGCAGCTTTGGAACTCAGGATAATCTCAAAGCAAATGTATTAAAACAGCTGCATCCATACAGCTTAATTTGTGTGGATGGTCTGCTCTTGGGTTATACTGAGTCACTGTCCTGTCATTAGCAAATGGTGATAGTCCTTTGATTACCTCGCTAAGTATTGGAATAGCTTGTAACTGAAGGAAGGCACGGTGAATGCCCTTGTGGCAACATCGATTTCTTTCTTGCAAGTCCATGTGTTGAAATACTGGCTGCAAAAATACACCACCAATCATATTTCCAAGCAAAATATGCTGTTGTCTTTGGCACTTTAATAAAGAAATATTCTTTTAAGATATGAGTGTTAAATTTTACGTATTTGGCCTGTATTGGTGATATTTGTTGTTTTGGATATTCTTCATAGCTTGAATCAGTATTTAAATGCATTGAGGAGTTACCAGAAGAAGAGAAGCTTATGAAATTGTCAACACTAAAACTGAGGTACTTTACCCCAAGAGAAATAGCAAATCTTCATGGATTCCCTCTGGAATTTGGTATGTGCTGCAAAGTACCCATTTCTACATAATTCTTCAGAAATGCCAATGTAGTTTTTTTACCGGGGACTAATCTACACTTTTTATTTTGCGTTTTCTTGACCGCTCAATTATTTTGATTGATTCTTGTTATTTGGCTAACTCTGTATTTTTCTGAATTTCCACTAGTTTTTATATGTTATAAGAGCCAGCCTCTGTGATTAGGTTTGTCTTCATAAACTAAGAAAACAGTTTTGGCACGAGAAATGCTCTATTACTGAATGGCAATGAAGGAATACCTTTGTTTAAAGTTGAAACTATTTACTCAGCAGCCAGCATTACTCACAACTGTGGTAAGTCAACATATGCTGCCAGTTTAGAGGACTGTTAGTGGTTCTCTGTGTTTGATTTGCTTGCTTTTTCCCTTCCATGTGTTTACAGCTGCTGACAGGGAATTTCAGAAGATACAGATACTTCTTTCTTCAGGAGTAACCAGACTCTTCAGTTAATGATCTTTTAAGTCATCTCTATTTTCTAGAAGAGGCAGTCCTAGCCCTTGGTATTTTTTAACTGTTTTTGTGGAGAAGTGGGAGTCAAGGAACAAGACTCAGCAATACCAGTATGTTGGACAGAGGTCAACCAGAATTAAGCCTGAAATAAATTCACCAGAATTCCCCTTGTAAAGAAAGGCGAACAAGAAAGTTATTATTTGCGAAGGAACTTGGCCTGCTGCTGTCACATCAGATCAATTCATTGTCTCTGAGCAACATAGGCATCCATAGAATAAGATGCTACTGACCTTGAGTAATTTTTTGTATCTTATTTTGACTTCCTCAGTGAGTAAGAGTTTCGAGGAGTGCTAATACTGTTTACATATTTCTTTCTTTTTTTAATTTTAGTTTGTTTTCTCATTTATTACTTACAGTTATATTCAAAATTACTGCATTCAAAGAAAATTATCAGGATTTGCAAGTTAAACATTGGAGCTGCGAGCACTAAGCTTACTTGTTTAAGAATATTTGCAGGAGTGTGCTGTGTTGAGTTACGTGCCAACATGCAGGATTCTTTCATAGCCTCTGTTCTTTAACAGATTTGTTCTTTTTGCAGGCAGCATTTTTCTTACACAGCTCTGTTCCATATTGATGTAGGCTCATGTAAAGAAATTTGAGCTAAACACAGCTAGATTTGGCTTATATGAGTTTATCATACTGTTGAATATCTCTTTGGAGCACAGAATTGCCCACTTTCTCTTTTTCGTTTGTTTTTAAATACAGCTTGTGTTTTCCAAATGCTGAATCAATCTTTGCAACATGACTGAGAGGTGTAGTAGGGCTAATACTGCTTGTATTTTACAGAGGGAGAACTGAGACAATGGAGAAACTTATTTTTGGAAGACTCCATTAATTTAGGGTGAACTGTTTGCAAAACCTGACATTTACTGTTTCAGAGTGCTGGAATGATACCATGCTTCTCTGTTCAGAGCTCATCTTTGGGGACAGCTGTGGGCTTCAGTATTTTTTGCAAACCAGAACTGAACTGTCAAGACAAGTCAGGCTTCTAAATTTGAGGAACATCCAGATCACCACCATCTAAGAAGTGCTCATTTAGCAAACTTCTCTTTTGTCACCTGGGAACTGTGATTGGAGGGACAGGTTCCACCTCTCAGAGGGCTGTACCCTTCTACCTTAGTCATGGGACCTTCTTTACAGTCCTTACAGTTCCCTGCCTTGCTATACTACTTTTCCGATTTCCACAACACATAAAACAAACCTCTCATCTGGTGGTTTCCTCTCCCATATACTCCTGATTCAGAGGCAGAACAAGCTTTTCCCGGTGTGCTGAGTCACCAATCTGACATTTCTTTCCTTTGTGTGTCATCTAAGGCATTTCCCACTTTGCACTTAAAAAAAAAGTGTTACTCAGCTCTAGGCTGATTGAAATCTTTGGTGAATTTAGGTACTATAATCTAAGTTTCTTTTGAGGATTTGCATGCTATGTTTTTTTTGAAAGTTCTTATATTTATGGCTACAGCAAAGGGTGTTTCCCTGACAGCATTTCTCCCATGTTAAGTTTCAAGTAATTATTGTGAAGTGTGGTATTTTCAGAGAGAAATGTGCTATAATTTCTCTGCTCCTGTGTTCTGTAGTGACAGGAACATTTTCAACAACAGAAAGCTTGGAAGTGTACCCACTGCAAAGATGTTGTTGGTCCAAGAAGCTAAAGAATGAGAAAACTATAAGCTAAAAATGAAGAGAATGTTAGGAAGCTTTGTAACAGATGTTATTACTGGCTACAGCTACAGTATTACCAGAAGAAACATGAGTGTGTCTAAATGGCTCTGTATTTTAACAAATGGACGGCCTTTTTCAATAGGTGATTTCCAGAGTTAAAATAATTGTTCGTTCTTAACATAAGAGATTTATTCGTGCTTTTAACATCTAAATGTATAAGTAGTAATTGCACTATAGGCCAATGAAATACTGCAGTCATTTGTCTTAGCCGCTACTGTGGGTCCCACAGCAATATCATTAAAAGTGATCAGAGCATTCTTGCACCTGTGACCTGCTTTTGTGAGGGTGATGTCAGGATGCCGTTTCCATTTTTCCTGCTAGTGATATATGTAAGCTGTTAGGGAATAAATGGCAGCCCAGTGGAGAGCCAGCACGGTGTGGTAGTGCCTGTTGCCAAGACCGCAACATCAGCAAGTAGCGTGCATGACCCAAGTGATACAGTGAGAGCTGTGCAGCAAGTGCCAGTGTACTGTGAGTTCTTGAAACTGCCTTTCTGATGTAGCCCACTCTTGAGCCAAGAAGATAAAAGGTGCAAGATAATGTCAACAGGCAGATGGACGAGGTTTGGGATAAAGGAAACACTGAGCCCTGAAAATTAATTCCGGCTTTCAGATGCCAAGAAGTGGAAGGAGAAACTCTGCAATTTTCAGGGTTCAGATAAGCTTCTTGGGCTATAAGTGCACGTGCCTCTATGTGTGTGTGCCTAAATACACATATATTTTTATATACTTTTCTAAAATGTGTAGATTCTGTACCTTATTCAGTGATTTAATGTGAAAACTCCATCTAAGGAAGTGTGTGTGGGAGTGCAAGTGGTTGTTCCAAAGACAGAGAACGGTTGCCCAAATGTGAGTGCCAGAAGCTGGGCAGAGTGGATGAAGCTGGCAGAAGATGTGTTTACCAAAGCAGTGCACACTCAAGGCATTAATAACTGGCAGAGAAGGATGGAACAACTCCTCCCAGACACCTCCTCCTCAGCTTTCCACCCTTGGCTCAGCAGATGTCCAGCCATGTTCTCCCCTGGGCAGTCCCTGGAACAGGATTTTTCTGAAGTGCTATGAAAACTTCAGAAGATAGATTATACATATATATATATCACTACCTGCACACACAGTGTGTTTATACGTCAAAGCTGTTCTGTCTGGTGATGACCTTGTGCTCAAAGTTAGGGTTTTTTCTTAGGGAATGATCAAATAATTGAATATGGCCAAGTTTTGGCAGCTTAGCAAATGACCCTAACAGTTGAATCACCACTGCTGTTCATCTCTCACTCAGGTTGAAGCAAATGCGCTTTATCTCAGAGCTGGAGTGAGCTAAGAGTGCAAGCAAGGCGGGTAGAGCAGACCAGCTGGCTGTTGCTGACTTCTTCATTCTCAGAAACTTGGTCACCTTTGTGTGCTCAATACACAACACAGCCCTTTCACAATACCTGGACCAGTTCAGTTTTTTCTGGGCTCCCTTCTTTCTGCCAGTCCATGCGCTTACCATGTGAAGGACATTTCAGACGCTGTCTGTGCTTCTGAGTGCATTTTACAGGCTCAGCACTGAATTACATGGGGAATTGTTCAGCTGCTTGATCGCTCACTGCATGAGCCTTGCTGATAGCTTAGTCTGTAGTGCTGCTGTATTGCACTGCAAACTCATTTGATTCTCCTCAGCTGGTTAGAGGGGCTCAGATTGGAAGCACAATATAAAGCTTATTGAGAAATGCAGTTTAGTCCATTTGCAGAATTACCGCCTTTTCTTTCTGCTGTGTCCGTGTTCCTCTCTGGATGTTCTCTAGAGTAGTGGTTGTGTAGTGGTTTAGATGCTGCTGCTGCTCCCCAAGAGTGCTGGATGCCGTGTGAAGAGAAGGCAGACGGGCATTAGTTACACAATAGAGCAATGTTTTGAGGCTTCTCGTTAAACCTCGGGGATGGCAGTACTGCTAATTGAAGAGCCGATCCAAATCTAGTGAACTGGTTAGGAATGAATTTTGTAATTTTGTGAGTTTTAGGGGAGGTGAGGTGAGCCGTGCTGCAGTCTGTGATAACTGCATGAAGAACTGTTTACTGAAAAAAAGGAGTAGACTAAAAGCTAGGAGTGGACCCAGACTAATGATGTTGTTCTGTGTGTTTCTGTTTTAGGCTTTCCTGACAAAGTAACAATAAAGCAATGCTACCGTCTTCTAGGAAACAGCCTCAATGTACATGTGGTGGCAAAACTGATCTCCATTCTACTTGGATAATGTAGAACCAGAATCTGATGAGTACGGACTGGAGACAGAAAATACTTCCATCTTTCAAGAGAAAGCTGGTGGCAGCTAATCAAAAATCAGCTTAACAAAATATCTGTCCAGACACTTCACTGAACAATTCTGATACATTTTTAATACCTTGCTGTTATGATGGATTTGCACTTTAGAGGTGTTTTGTTTAAATGGAAGTTTCCAGGACTTAATGTCTGGATGTAAATGTCCTTTTTAGTTTGAAAAATGAAAAAGAGCAGCATTTACATATACATCAATGGAAATGGATAAGGCTATTTTATCTCAAAACCGTCTTCTCAGTACAGTATAAAAAGGCTGTAAATGTCAAAGCTGTTTTAATTAAGCGCAGAGACCAAGTTCTGCATGTAAAATGTCTTTATCTGTAAATATCAGTGATCCATTCTTAGATGTATTGTATATATGATCTGAAATTTTGATGTGGTTTTTTTTGTAGCTGTTGAAACTGTTAAATTCAGAATTTTGTATACCATTTTTAAGAAGACACACTGTCATCTGTAGTTTATGGTTGTCTCATCTTCTCTAAACACTTGCAGGTTTCTGGAACCCAACTCTGTCTGTCTGGTATGATTTGTTTTAAGTGCAGCTGAATAAAAATATTTCAAGTTTATCACAACCTGGATAATAACTTGCCTGTTCCTATTCTCACTTGTATTATTCAGGATAAGATCATTGCTCTTTAGCAAAGACCTACACATAAGACAAAAAATGTAAAAGCTCCATGTCTAGGTTCTTGTGGCATAGGAACTGGAGAAAAGCTATATGGGCTTCTCAGGAAGATTTACTCACAAAACTTGACAGTAGTGCTAGGGTTGGGAGTGTATGTTGGGATGAAACCACTGCATGTGGGCATCCGGAGTGCCACAGGTGTACACCGTCTCATAGAGCTGGACTGAAGATGTTTTAATCCTCAAGTCCTGTGACTTTAATCTCTCTGAAACAACAGAGAAAATGACGGGTAATCTGAAAGCTGCCTAAAGAAGCACATGTTCTGGTTGTTATTTTTCCTTGCAGGTAATAGTATATTAGTGTTATATTTGGAGAAAAAAACAGCTTGAGGGACATAAGAACAGCCACGGTGTATTGCTTTTAGGCTTGGTAATGCAGGAGAAGCTAAAGACTGTAGTGAACAGGACGGATGAAGAGATTCAGTATCTGTTCTCATCTGCTGTAGTCCTCCTGAAAAAAAGAAAATGAGCTTGGTATTATTATTTTGTGCCAGATTTTATCTTATGCTGACTCCTTGTGCATTTCTTCTTCAGTCTGGATTTGCATGCTGCTTCTGGGCTGTTAAACCAGGAAAAGCTTGGGTTGATTTACTTCAGCCTGTCTTATTCCGTAAGAGCATTCGGACTGCTTGGGCGGTTCCAGCTATAAAAGAGAAACGGTAAATGGATTCTCCTAAAAGAGCTCTGGACTGGGCTGTGGAGAAGGATGCCGTTGGCCTCTGTCTTTACTTGGTCTCTTGTAGTACTGTAATGGCAAAAATGTACTAGACTAATGTTACGCTGTGCCTGCTACCAAAGTGCAAAGAGCAGGTGTGTTTTTGACAGTGTTATGAACTGTAATTATCTGTTTATATGGTGGTTATTATGTAGAATTATCAGCCAGATCAATAACTAGTAGCTACATGGTCTTGTTCTTGGGAGAAACGTGAGAATATGAAGATCTGTTGCTATCTAACATGGTCCAAACATTGAAATGAAAACAAAGGACATCAATTCTATGTACAAATTGGGATTTCTTTCTCCTAAATCATGTAAATAGTCTCTTCATTTTGCTTCACTATAATAATATTTGGCAAAATGTTACTAATAACAATTATTTTTCGATTCTTTAATCTGCAAAATATGTTTGAATGATTTATATGCCACTCATAAGCAAGCAGTATTTAAGTGTAAGTTGAATGTTATCTATCTGCATCTAAAACTGATATAGCAATACAGCCTGTTACTTGTTGACAGTGAATTTTAATTGTGTGATTGTGAAGACTGAAATCTGTTTTTTACTCAGAGCTGTTTCTGAAGCAGATATTTTAAAAGAACAGATTTCAGAGTTGTAAGTATATATTTATGTATTTTACCCCTGCTAACTCTGTAGTACCAGTGCAGCTAAATGGAGTGACTGCTTCTTATCCCATCTGTTCATCATTAATAGACTCGTTTACTGAGCTCTGCTGGGTTGCACCTGCTGGACCTCACTTGATGGTGACGTTGCTTCCTTTTCTGGGCAGTCTCCTCATGACAAGTGCCTTGCAGCCTACATCAGCGCTGCGCAACTGCAGCCTAAGCGTTTTCACAGCGATGAAATGTGATTACAAAAGCAGCTGAAGGTAAATAAGTGAAACCTGGAAGACCGCTCTGGAAACAGAAAGAGATTTCCAGGATCTGATTTTTGGTTTACCCTCCACGTCTGGAATACATTTAATTGTCTGAGCAAGGTGATGTGGTTGCATTCTCTCAAACTTGAGAAGCTCCACTGAGGAAAAGGATGTCAGATTTGGTGGTGTCATGTTTATGCAGTCATTTCTGAAGCCTCCTCGTTGCTTTACAGAATGTCTTACCTACCTACGTTTGTGTTTATCTGAGGCAGTCTGGGAATACCATTTGTTTAATGCAGTGTGTTTGGATATTTTTTGATACATGAACTCAAAATTTTGCAGTGGAGGTGCATCCTTTCATGCAGTGAATGGGAGGCTCCTGCCCACAGGCTTTTTTGTCTCACCTTTTGCTGACCCTCTTAGCAGGACTGTAAGGATCGTCGGGAATCTGCGTATTACAGGCTGGAAAAACATTGATCTGTGATAACACTATCATATGTCTCAAACTTAGTCATGGGTAAGCCCATTTTGTTTTCTAAAGAGACATCTCATGGAAATCTGAGCAGGTCCAATGCCTTGATGACCGTACAAATCTGTTTTAGCAGTTTTACACATGTTTCTAAAATAAACAGAAAATTTAGCAAATATTTGTTGTATCTCAAGGATGAACTATTCGTTCTCAGCTCACCCTTTGATGTCTTGGTTATATTTGCTTGGTATTCATACTGAAGTTTAACACTCTAGCTTATTTTGTAAATACTAAATTATATTTCTTTTCCTTAGCAGTTTAATGTATTTTACCTCTTAGATATTTCAAACCACTTACCTGTTCTGTGTATTTTTTTTTCTGCATGGTATTTAAAGAATATGGCATATTAGTAAGGATTTGGAGGAGACAAATAATTGACTAAGAACACTACGCAATTCTGGGCATTCTTATATAAATAGTGTGTAAAGTAGAAATGGTTGAAGAAATATCTGAGGAAAAATAATGTGAAAGTATAAGAAACTAGGCGTAGAGTCCCGTATGAATTCCAGTAACCATTTTCCTTTTGCCTGTGCAAACACGAGTATTTTAGTGTTATAACCTCATTAGGGGAAGTTTATGCTTGTTTAGTAAGAACTTGTTTGAACAGATAACTGGTACCCAAGACACCAGGGAAAATGAAGTATTGAATAGTGACAGTATGTCAATTTAAATATTATCATGAAGAGCATGTAGAGATTTGTGTTCTTTTAATCTTTAGTTGATTACAAGGTTTGGGGAGTTTTCATAGCTGTTGAAGGGAAGAAATATGTGCCCTTAGGTGACCCAGCAGCCATCTGTGAAGGCAAGACAACTGCGTTGTTCTCTTTGACTTTACTCCATCTGGTCCTTTTGGGAGTGGAAGCATGGACAGGGGATCTTTTGGTAAGATCTCTGATGAAGTAAGAAGCAGAGTTGGAGGGGCTAAGTTTGAGTGGGGTAACCCACTTGTAGTGTGAGTGGATTGTTGGAGAGAATTTCTTGTAGAATGCCACCAAGAAGCCCCTAAAATCTCCTCCAGTGGGGAGCCTGCATCCTGAAATCCCAGCTCTGTTGAAAGTGTATTTGTCTTGTGCTTTTGTCTATGCATTTGGCTGTTGTAACTCAGACGTTAAATTACAACCTTGCATGTGGAAGGAAAGCACATTGATGGTGCTAATATGTTTTCTCATACCTAGACAGCAATAGTTTCGATTAGTTCAAATGTTTGCCTTGTAAATATTTTAAAAAAGAAACTAATACCATTCCGTTTATAAATATTACACTTAAAAATGAGATTCTACTGAGAATATTTCTGAATGGCATTTTGACTGTATATTGATGTTGCTCACCATGTGGCATTACTGATTCATTGTATATGTGTTGTAAGGTGAAGCACGGGGAAGAGTTCAGGAGAAGACTAGACAAGTTCATGGACGAAAAATCCTTTGGAAGTACTGAATAGGTGGACTTCTGTCTGAGGAAGTTCCCAAGCTGCAAACAGATGGAGGCCAAGGAGTACCAAGCAGAAATTCTGTATGTGCTCGCCCTTTTGCGTACCCTTAATTTCCTACCTGTCTGCGCTTGGCCACTGTTGGAGACTGGGTGCTGACCTGGTCGGATCCGTTTCTAACCCGATGTGACCACTTTCACTTCCTTACGTTTGTAGGGTGACAGACTGCCGATATTTGTGATCGCAGCGTCAATACACAGCAAATGATTGACGGATTTAGCTCAGATCTAAGCCTCTTGATAAAGCCAACAGTACAGAACAGGATGAATCTGAGGGAGGTTGTGCGGCCAGATCCATTCATGGCTTTAGGGTTATTAGTGGAGAAGGGTGACTATGCAAATGGAAGTCCCTAAAAATAACTCCAGTGTACGTTAAAGCAATTGGAATGTGCTAAAAGGGCTGGAATAATCAATAGAAAAGAACAAAGTCAATGTAACTGGCTGGAAACTTTTCATGAACCCAGTTTCAAAAAAGGCTGAAACAGAAAATAGCAAGCATCAAAGTGGTTGGTGGTTTGTAGAAACAACATGTGTAGGAAGAAAAATCAGAAAGATGGAGGAACCAAAATATTAATCTTTTAATGAAACTAAAAAAACTAACTTGTTATAACTGCCTTTATTGTGATAAAGGAACCCAGAGAGAATAAGGACAGTAGATCAGATCCAGCTGATGTCGCTAAATAAAGCAAAACTCATCTGTTTGTTACTTGCTATTAAAAACTGAAAACCTAGGTTTCCTGGCCAGTTAAACTTCATCAGCAGGTAACTTATTAACTTCATCTACTGTGTTGGGGAGCAAAATCTTGAGCAGGTGTCAGAGGGCAATATGCTGAGAAGTAAAAGAATTCTATGAGGACTGGCATGGGAAGCGGAGCCTTGCAGCTGCTGCAGCCCCGGGGTGGCGCTGCGGCCGTGGAACTCTCCAGATACACGTAAAGAGAAGGAAGGAGGCACTGGTGGGTGGTTATAGGTCTGGGATGGAAAGGGGAGCGTTGTTTTTCACACTCACCCTCGTTTGATATAAACCTATGATGTTGATTCTCCACGTAGGTAGGGGCTCATTCCAGCTTAGTGCTTGGTTGTCTCGGAGCTGTAGGGACACATCGAAAGTGCTGAGCTCCATACGATGCGCTGTTTACACCGGCACTTCACATGTTTGTACCAGGTAGGCAACCGTGTGGCCTCATGTGTTGTATGTCACATTTGAACACTGGAATATTGTTAGAAAGAGCAAAGAAGAAAGAGAATCCAGGGAAGTGAAGATGGAAGTGCTGGGAGACATGACCTCAGTTGAGGAGAAACTCAGGTAAATGTTCAATACTTGAGTTTAAGCCAGCAATGGGGCTGGATTTATAATTATTTGCAAATATTGGAATCCTAACTCTGAATAACAGATCTTTTTTGCATCTATAGAGCAAAATCACAGAATCACAGGATGGTGGGAGTTGGAAGGGACCTCTGTAGATCAGCTAGTCCAACCCACCTGCTAGAGCAGGTTCACTCGGTGCAGATCGCACAGGAATGTGCCCAGGTGGGTTTGGAATGTCTGTAGCGAAGGAGACTGCACGACCTCTGGGCAGCCTGTTCCAGTGCTCTGGCACCCTCATAATAGTAATGTAATAAAAATAAATGATGATTTGTTAGTCTTCCGTTAAAAAATTAGCCAAGTTGGGATTCATACCAGTAATTGTGTTTCCCTCATACAAAAAAGGAGCTTTGTCACAGACTCATGTCATGTCTGTGCATCTGAGTTGACTTCAGTTGACTTCAGTTGACAACTGAAGCATATTAAATTTTTGTCCATAATCTGAGTCAACTCTTGTCTTCTACAGCAGTCTTTGCATTGCAGGCACATACTCCTGGAGAAGTAGAGGGATACCACCATTTCATGTCACACAGCTACACAAGATGGTTGTAAATTGTATTCCAGAATTAGAGACAAATACTGAATTACTTCCTGCCAAATCCGTGCACAACCAATACTCTTCAGAGGTGTTTCCTCAGCCATAATGTCAGTGAGGTAATGAACGATCTGTCCCAGGAGAAGTGGTTTGTGCCAGTTCTCCTTGTTAGGAAGAACCACCCCTACTCTTATGCCAGATATTTGCAGGGTTTCCATTATGTTCTTCCAAAAATGATGTCTCAATCCAATGTATTTCAGTAAAATTAAAAGGTGTGGACCTATTTTTCTCCATAAGATGGTTTGTAGATTTCCCAACTTGGCTAGCCTAAGGTGCATTCATCTAATGAAATGGAAAATAGTGTGTCGTGCACGGTTTAGATAGATGTCCAGAGCTCTCCTTCAATCCTATAATTGTTGCATAGTTAAAGTCATCTGGTTTTCAGGTCAGCCATTTTCTAACCTATAAAGCCTTCATGAAGAGAAGGTGAAAAGAGTTATTTCTTCTTCTTCCTTGCTTTAGTAGCTTTCTCCCCATCCTCTATGGTTTATTGCTCATTGGTCATTTGGTATATTGGAGCTGATTAGTTGGAAAGTGCAGCTTGAATCGAATATTGACAGGCAGCAGAGAGGGGCAATGCATACTCAGTATGCAAAAGCAATGAATAGAGAAAAGGAAGGATTTTGTCAGTCACAGCTGAAGTCCAAGCTGAAAACTGTCAGCTTACAATGGACTTTGTGAAAGAAAGTCCTTGAAGTATGTATACACTCAACCAGCCTGCTAGGAAGTACAGGTTTAGTTGGCCCGTAGTTTCTTCAAGCTGACATCCAACTGAGTTGTAAAAACTCAGTAAACTGTTAAAACACACACACACACACACACAGAGAAAAAAAACCTCAGACAGACATCAGAACTGACATGAAGACTGTTAGAGAGCACTAGTTTAATGTGCAGCAGCAGGATACCCAGAGGCAGGAGGTGTCCTGTTGACTAGACAGAGATATCGACAATTCATCTATGCTCTCCTATTCCAGAACACAGGTTTCAGAGCAAAGAACAGAATAGGAAATTAAAAAAATGTGTGGGGACAGATCCTCAGTTGGTGTAAATATCATTGCTCGTTTGGCTTGAATGGAGCAGTGATAGCCTTCAATGACTGAGGACACAATCCTGTATTTTTGTGTGCACACCACCCGCTACGATGGTGAAGGACAACACACGGGGATTCCTCCTCATGTTCCTCTGTTCTGCCAGCAGCAGCCGGTAACTCGGTCTCCTGGAGGCCACGGGCTGCTGGTGGGATGCAGCCAATACAATCTCAAACGCTATAGTTATTCACAGTAAGGGTTGAGTTATCTGTGGCAGCACCACAAACATTAGCTTTCCTGGCTTCACACTCATTTTCACAGTCCACCTCTATCTCTTTTTGAGGTGACAGTATTTTTCATCTCCACATCCAGTCTTTTCCCAGAGTGCTTTGACCTCATATCATTTCTGTCTGTGAAAGCTGTAGACTTCACTCAATCCCCCAGCTCCAGGGCATGTCCTGAATATCTGTGGGACATCTGTAGGTGACAAGTACCTACTGAAGCAGAAAGGAAGGCTGTGGGGGGTTAGGAAGTACAGGAGCTCCGTGGCCTCCATGAAGGTCTGGGGCCTAAAGGCTCAGCGAATGGTGGCTACTGCTATCTTTGAGCAAGAGTGGCTACAACTCTTGCTGCTCTTCTCAGTAGAGTTTGAAATGTGAGCAACCTGGATGAGCTGAGTGTCTACTAAGCGAAAAAGAAAATCAAAATGAATGGTGGTGGGCCTAGAGGTTCAGTTAACTCCGAAGATGAGGAAAGAAAATATACACAAAGCTCCCCTAAGCAGAGAGAGGAAAGCACAGCAAGGTCCTGAGAAAGGGGAAAATGGAGACTTTGGCAAAAGCAAAAGAAAGGTGGCACGTGGACTCTGTCATGGCTTCCAGCAGCAGCAGCCTGGGCCTCAGGGACAAGCACCCACGGGTGTCTGAGTGGGACACTTCTTTTGAGAAGGCTGTGAGGTACCGCTGATGGGTGGTGGGAATTTTGGCTCTCAAACATATTAATTTGCTTTTTTTTATTACTTTTGAGCCTCCTTTGAATTCTTCCTTGGTCTTCTGCATTGTCTATGACTGGCCCTGAATTTGGGAGCCCTAGTGTGCACAATGAAGACAGGCTACACATGCCAAACACAATACAGTCCGCTTGGCCTGTGATCGCCTCCCCAGCATCTGGGGACTGCGTCATTCTTGAGTCAGAGCAACCATATTTGGTTAAAATTATATTTTGCTGTTGTGGCCCGTGGGATGCTATTTGGTACTGCTAACTTGTTTGTGTCATCTGCCCCATAAATTACTGGCTGGAAGCTTCTCTTTCAATACAAACATTCCTTGCCAGCCACTGTGGGTTTTATATTCGGGGTTTGTTTTATTTTTTGGTAACAATCTAGGTCCTTTAGTGCTGTCAAATAATCTTTCCCTCACCCGCGTGGTGCAGCATGGGGTGGAATGAAACATTGCTGCAGCGGCCAGCTGCAGATTACAGGGTGCTCTGAGACACAGGGGTCCTCAGCTGCGCAAAAGCCAAAGACCTAATTACAAAATACAGGCAGATTTCAATTAAATCTTTTAAAGCTCCTGAAACAAAAAGACGAAGACAGCAAAATGCTTATAATGTCTAGAGGGTTTGCACTCTGTCAATCTTTAATTAAGATACCTGAGATAAAGTTTACCCTTGCAAGACGAGACAGCAGCATGGGCACCCAGTGAATCAAGAGCCATGTGAGAGCAAAGGGCACCTGTGCTCGCAGAACTACGATTTAGCACTGGAGGTTTTGCTTCAGATGCAGGACAGCTGGAGGAGAGCAATGCTTTGGGCTGCTCCTGGGCTTTTCCTTGCATTATTGCTACTTACTGGGTTGAGCTGTGATTCAAACCACTATGAAAAAAAGAGGCAGAAAAGAGCCATTTATGACGAGCAGTAAGTACTGTTGCTTGCATTTGTTCTTATGGTGGCTTTCAAGCGCCAGTAATGGGAACAGAATGGCTTTATTGCAGCTCATTTTTACATACTCTTTGGTGGATATGTGTAACTAAATGATCTCTTTGTACTTTTTTCTGTAATACAACAGGCCTCGTTTGTCCTCAGACCAGGGTAATTTAGTGTTCCACGCTGGCTCCAGCAAAAATATTGAATTTAGAACTGGACCTCTGGGGAAAATAAAAATTAATGAAGAGGACCTCGCAGAACTTTTTAGTCAGGTGTTATAGTTTTCCTCAATATGCTTTTGTTTTCAGTTTTGCACACTAATAGTTTGTCTTCAAAATTTGTCTTAGCAAATGTCTGATGTGTTTTGTATGATTGTTATTTTATACTGTCTGTGTCAGCACTCTAATATGAATGCGAGCTATTGCAGACTCATAATCATGCCATTAAAGAAAATAATTAAAATATTATATTGTGTATACAACAGAGCTTTCTATGTTTAAGTGGACTTTATAATAGCGAAATTAAGCAAGAATAATACTCTCCTAATCTTTTGAAAAAGCAAAGCTTTTTTACATTTGTAAGCTTTTGAAAAAGCCAAGCTTGTTTCACATTATCTCTAGTTTTTTTAAAATTTAGGTGAGAGAAAGTAATGCAGAGATTCAAGAACTTAAAAAAGCCAATGGTGCCTTCCAGAACGTGTCCCAGCAGGTTGCTCTGCTGGCCTCCAAGGTGAGCCGTGCCCTTGTGGTGTCCCTCCTCCAGTGTCCCCCGTTTCCCATTCCTCAGATATACGTTGTTATCTTCTTCATTTTGGTATTTCTGGACTCCAATTTAGGGAACTGGGGCAGAATCCATATTTAACATCAGCTCAGACTCTATGTTTAATGTTGAGATACTTATTCAGTAACTCTGGAGACAATGGAAATATTCCTTTAAATCCCATGATTTCAAGTTACCAGGATTCTTTTTTGTTCCCTGTCAACATCTCTATGGACTATATCATCTAATATTTATGGAAGTGAAATCCCACTTAATTCAGGAAATGGACCATATTCTTGTAGGTGTTACACAGACATTCAGTTCCATAGGTGAAATGGGCTTATAGGGGTTTGTAGTGGAAAGAAAATACCCACGCAGTAATTTCATCCCTTCCCTGCTACTGAAGATTTTTCTCCAACAAACGTTTTGAAACCTTTGTTTCAAAACGAGGTTGAAACCTTTGAAACCTTAAGCTGTCGTTTCTCAACAGCCTAAAGCATGGAAATCGCAGTGAATGGGGCCTGATCTGAACTTGTCACCTGGTTTCATATACCACCTGTTCTCTCTTCTCAAAATAAAGTATTTTTTTAGCCCACCAGCATCCAGCATGTACCTCTGTGGTCACTCTCATACCAAGCACAATGTAATTTGCGTTTCTCTCGCAGGTCATGAGTCTTGACAACAAACTTCAAAGTTTAGAGCAGGTGAGTAAATGGGAAACAAGCTAGAGATCAAAAAAGAAAAGCCCATCCTCAAGTCAATGGAGCGAAGTCACAATGATTAAATAGCTAAATGGTTTCTTTCCTCTCATGCATTACTTGGGAAAACTTTTTTTTGGTAACAGGAGGTAAAAAAGCACCAAGATTTGTAGAGGAGGTGAAATGCCTTCTTACAAAATATAAACAGTGTAGGAGCCTGCATTCCTTAAAGGAAAAACAATTGTAGAGTGAAGAACAACAACCAGACACCAAGGAGAAGTAAACTCTTCCTTCACTAATCAGTCAAGATGAAGAGTGGAGAATGCAAAGTGGATTTTATATTGTACAGGAAATAGCTAATTTTCAACTGTCACCTGCTTTTCCACTGACCCTGTGACAAGCCACAGCTACAACTGCCAGTAAAAGCAGTTGTCACACAACTCAGCCATGGAATCAAGAAGAAAAGGTAACCCCTCATCTAGACTCACAGTCTGCTGACGAAGGACAGCCCCTATTAAAATTTACTTCTTACGGTGCTTTCCTCATCCTAGTGCTTGCAGCTGGACATCCAGTGTAAGACCAATTATATTACTCTTTCTGTTGTACAGATATGAGTAAAACAGCTCAAAACCTTTACAAAGCAACCTTGATGAAAAAAATGGGGGAGAGGGGAGGATGGGGACACAAGAAAGAATGAAAAAAGAATTATGAAAGCTTTGTCTTGAAAGTAAATGCTAGTGAAACACTAAATAAGAAGGAAGTTCATTTTCTGCACTTTTCCTGGGTTTCAGACTATCCAGAGGAGAGCCTGCAGCCCTAACCCCTGTGAACACTCAGGGACCTGTGTAGACTCGCTGGATGGTTTCTTCTGCCTCTGTCCCAGCAGCTGGCAGGTGAGTCTGTATCCTTGAATGCAGAATGTTTATTTTAACTGTAAGGACACACCAGGCTTACTGTAATTGTGACGAAGCATAGCGTTTTGAGGCTGCTCAGGACAGTGTGAGAAATACTGAACAGCTAAGCAGCAGTAACAGACTTATCGTTTGGTTGAAGGGCAACATGTTTTCTTCTCAACAACATTAATATATACCAAAAAAGTGAAGCCCAAACCGCTGGGCCGTACCCTGCACTGCTATACAGGGGCGATGGCCCGTGAAGTCAGGGATGCTTGGCAGTTCTCACAGCAGAGAATTAGTCTTTGGATTTTGCTGAGCAATGAACTGAACTGTGTGCCTTGCTGTTGATCTTACACAAGGATAAAGACAGAATGGGGGAAGGGAATTATGTTTATTCAAGCTCAAACAAATTTAAAAAATGGGGCTGTAAGCAATCAATCCAGTCTGAGTTTTTGAAATCCAAAGACTTTACTGGCAAATGCTTTAATGGTGCTGTTACATGCACTGGAGATGGAAAACTTATACCTTCTTCTCAAAGGCTCTCAACTTGAAATTTGTCCCAGCAAGATTTGGGACAAAATTGCTGTGCTTTCAGTCTTAATAAAACAGCATCCACTGACAGAAACAGTTTGAAATAAAGTTTTCTGAGTCTTCTGCTATGAAGTTGGAAGGTAGGGGGTATGACAGCACTATGCTGTCCGTATGCTTTGTAAAAACATCTGAAATATTTTATCTCCCATCTGGCTGATAACCAGGGTCACAGAAATGCGACTGAAAAATAGAGTTTTGTTATAATGTTTCATAAGAGAAGCTGTGTTGATAGCAGTCCATGGTTTGTATATCTTTGGAAACTATATTAAACATCGGCTCCATGGTTTCCTTCATTTCTCAGTTATTTGGAAAATAAACTGGTTTCCCATTTCATCTTAGGGCCCCCTGTGTTCCACGGATGTTAATGAATGCCACATTTATGCTGGAACAGCATTAGGTTGCCAGAATGGAGCCACTTGTGTGAACACACCAGGCAGCTACAGGTAACTTTTCAAAAATACACACAAAAATGCTACCTAAAATACTCTGCTATTTTTGTACCCCGTGTCACAGCTGCAGCACATGTTTTAGGAAGAATCTGTTCAGTATCTATGCACTATAATCCCTTGCAGTCTGAGAGAATATAAAGTCCTTAATATACTGTACACCTGAGCCCACTGCAGACCCAGAAGGCCCTCCGAATCCTTTGCCTGCTTTAACACAGGAAGAGCAGCAAGAACCAGATGTATCACACAGCCATGCTGGGGAAGGAGGCTGCAAATCGGAGCATGGCTCCAGTACCCTGACTTTCTGTTGTAGGTGCAGATGCTTTAATAGAAATTTACTGCAGCGTGGTGTGCAGATGGGGCTGTGAGATACGGCATGCTGGTCTGTAACCAGCACTCGCCAGTGTGTCCATCATCCTTTCTTTATCACCTGCCCCTTCAGACTGAAGGGAGTGGGGAGATGAAGGAGGTGAACAGAGATTTGGCTCAGCAAGGGCTTTGAGTTGTTGGAAGCCTCCTGAACATACGGACACCCCTGATCACTGGCATTCCGAGCACAGTGCCTGACTCTGAGCAATGCCTTCACCCTCCCCAGAAATACAGGTGCTGCTGAGGCTGCAGCAGAGCAGGCCATGCACGGTGCTGCGGGCAGAAAGGGAGGAGGAATGCTCTTACAGTCGGCTGGCCTGAAGGGACCATGGGCTGCCTGTTGCGGGCCCCCATAGACATGAGGTCCCTGGAGCACATCCCTGGGACACATCCTTCTCTGTCTGTGCTCAGCTCCTTAGGAAACACTCTTTTGTTTACAGGGCATGCCAGCCTGAACGTTCTGCATCTTATTTTCCAAAATGTCAAATAATCTGGTAAATAAATAACTTTCAGATATAGCACAAAGCTCTCCCTGTGCAATGGGAACAAGCAAGCTGGAGAGCATGCCACAGCTTTCTGCAAAGCATTTTGCCTCCTGCTTCAGCATGAAAATCTTAGCCCCCACAAATATTTGCTTGGCATAACGACTGTTCTAAGTGCTTGGTCAGTTCTTGGAAGACCCTCACACAAGGGAAGCTCTCCTGCAGTGCTCCTCACACTTCAGCACTAACGCAGCGCCTGCTGAGGTGTCACTGGTGCATGGTGCTTCCTGTCAGCTTTTCTAGCTTGCTTGCAGCTGTCCCCAACACAGGCATTTGTCAAGGAAATGGCAAACAGAGCAGCCTGCTTTTACTACTTGTTTCCTACTGTGCTCAGCGATGTGGGATACAGGTGTATGTCCAAATCAAGGTTTGAGAGGACAAATCCTCTGCCTTTCTTGCAAGTGTTGTCTTTGTGTCAGTACAGTCATGATTCCTGTAAGTTTTTTCCCCAATGTAACTCTTGTCCTCCTTGGTACCTGCTGAATCAGTGTTTCCTGAAATGAACTAAGACCTCCTCGTAAGTCATATGAATCTTAATGTTACTGCTTTTGCATTATGCCCTCAGGATTATTGAGGGCACTGAGGGATTATTGAGTCCTTTCCTCAACCCCACTGTACCACCTTCAGTCTCCTATCACAGACTGTCTCTCTTCTGAGTACTCGCCAGATGCTAAATCCATCCCCAGGTAGAGCATGACACAGCTCTTTTCAACAACTGTGAGAACATTGCTGCTATTTTTTCCAGGACTCAGCAACCTAGGTCACCCCACTCCTGCTCTGGTGTAGTTATATGCACCAGCATGGGCTGTGGGTAAACAAAATGGTGATATTTAACTTTCCACAGCCCCCAGTGATAACACCACATGAAGGGCAATACTGGATGAGGTACTGTGAAATGGAGCATGACACAGTCTTCACTCCCTGTTCAGTTTCTTTACCTGCAGGCTTCAAACTGTAGTTCAGGAAAGCACTAAAGTATGAGTAAAAAGAGCAGATATTCAGGAAATGCCTTCCTGAATTGGAACTTTAATGGGACATTCATTAGTTGGATGAAAGCCTGTGAGAATTCCCAAGTGTATCAAACTTCTGTGCCAGAACCAAAATAACGGGGGCCTCATCGTGATGTGCTGTCAGCAATGGGAGAGAACCAGGGCTGTGCCAAGCAGCAGCGCATTTCAATTTGGCTGAAGCTCCTTGCAACATGATCTCCTTCTTGAAGCTGCTCTCTGGGCAACTTCAGATAAGTAGCAGATTAATCTTTGCCAGACTAGGCAGTAGACAGTGCCGTTGTCGTCCTTGGGAGCCAGTCAGATTCCCTTACTGTGTCCTTTGGAGTTGAACATGAAGCTCTAAATGTACTTTGAACATACAAAGGTGATCGCATTCCCTGATCTGTTGCCTCTGTGCTTGCCCAGGTTGAGCTACTGCACTGGCAAGACAGTGTTGGTCTGTTTGCCCTTTCTTACAATAATGAACATGCTGTCTTACAGTATTGCAGACTGCAGTTAAGCATTAAGCTATTGTGGGTTTTTGAAACCTGAGTTCATCTGGGTTGCTTGTCCTGGGTGCAGGGTTTAGTTACCTGCAACTGGCTTATCAAACTGCTATTTCAGCTGAGCGTGTGTTGCTGTGACAGAGATGGCAGCAACTTCTTATAAATTGCTCCAAGGTCCAGATCAGCTGTGCTGGAATACTCTGATTCAAATTCTGCAGATAAATGCTTTTACAGAGTATTTTTCATTAGCCAGCTTAGAAGCAATTCAACAGGGGTATGTACCTGCCATATGTCTCTGTGAGCAGCAGATATCAACAGACATTGCAGCACATAACTTGAGTCCAAGTAAGCGTCTCACTGTCATTTTCATAAAAAGCTAGTGAACTGATAGGAGGTTTTCTGCAGGTTTTGGTTCTTTTCAGTTGTGTTTCAGAGCCTCAGATTTGGTCCATGTGCAAATAAAGGGCCGGAGAAAAGGAAAAAATTACCTGATGGCTTAGAAGCTCCCAATTTCAGTTCCGCCACATCTGTACAGCGCTGTGACCAAGGTGTGCCCTATACATAACAATGCAATGCAGCTGGCAGCCTGCAAAACAGTTCCCCCCACACGATGCATCCCTGCAGCCCACTTTGTTCTTCCTACTCCACCAGCCCTAATTGCCTCCTCCTGCCCATCACCGTTACCTGAGAGCTGGGCTGCTGCCGGGAGAACAGCTGCCAGCTGTTCAGGTGCGGGTGTGAGTGTGCCCTGCTCCCTGGGACGGGCCAGACACGGCATTCCTGGGTATCGCTGGAGGTAGGGTTTTAAGCCTTTGGCATCATATGAGGCTCATTAACTGAAACACAAGGTTTAGGTGCACTCTGACTAAAGTGGGGATTTCCAGGCTCATACTCTGCTGAAATCTAATGTTAGACGTTTCTTTTTCCTGGATTGCACTTACGAATGTAACAGAAAGCTGTGGATTCTCCCGTAGGCTCAGACAGTCATGGATATGCACAAGTCCCATGTGATTTTTGAGTTCTGGTAAACAGGATCCTTGCATCTCTTCATGATTATTAATAGAATTGACAGTATAGCTAAACAGATTTCATAAGGACCACCATAAATTAAAAGACTGAGAAACAATCTCTCATTATGGCAATATATGAGCTTTAAGCCCTATATTAAGGAAACTTTTTAATTTTTCTGTCTGCTTTCACCATTAGCTGCACCTGTACTCCAGAAACGTATGGGCCTCACTGTACCTTGAAGTTTGATGACTGCCAGGGAGGATCTGAGACACTCTGTGGACATGGCATCTGCATAGATACTGAGAGGGATCAGCCCAACAGGGTAAGGAACAATGTCTAAGTCTTGTTATACAGCACAGCATGAATGAGGAACGAATAATGCTGAGCAGCACAAAACTGTTTAGCACAAACTTCTGCTGAAATACAGCAAGAAACTCCACTGTACCACATCACCTATCTTCTCTGTTGTCCAAAGGACAGCAGAAAGAATTGAAAACGCCTTGTGTCTTGTTAGAGGTACTTATCACAGTATCAGATCTACTACTACATCCTTAGGGAGCTTGACAATATTATTTAAATAAGTCTTATTTGAAGAATGATATTCCTTCTGTTCATTATCTGGGGAGTTCTAAGTTGCTAGAAAATTTTATTACTTAAATGATTAAGGAGGACAACCATGACGAATCTTGTTTTTCCTGGTAAAAGCCATAGCTGTGGAACATTATTATTGGTGACCTGGGAGTTTCCAGGGCTGCACAGCAGTTGGGTGGCTGCTACTCATTGTTGTCAGCTGGACTCAGGCTCTGACTCCAGGCCCAAGCTCTCCAAGTGTCTGCTGTGCTGGGTGGATGCTAATATACACTTGAATGGTCTTCTGGAGCGAGCCAGCTCATTCTTTTGGGGATAGAATCTGTGTACAGGGTTTTCACTCCGAAGGGACATATGGTACACGCCAGCTTTGGCTCTTTCTGCTCAGAGCAGCTCTCTAAAACTACCCTGCCAAGCCTGTGCTCCTTAACACTCCCATACATCCACACACCACTCCACATACACCAGATATTCATGGTGCTATGCTATAAAATAATTTCTTTGCTCAATTTGTAAATTTTTTCACAATTCATCACTTGTTTTCTGCCTATTTTTTGTGGAGAAAGCTTTTCAAAAGGGTTCAGTGTTGGCTTAACAGTGTCTGCTCCTGTAACAGTCAACAATAAAGCTCCCATTAGCTTTAATTGGACCAAAGCAAGATAAATTCTGAATTCTGGCCATTAGTTAAGCTTACAAGAGGTAAAACCGTTTTCCTCAAAGAAGATATATATTTGCAATTTAATGTCAGTGCTACACATTGCAGATTACTGAGTAGCTTGCTTAAAAGAAAACAGCCAAGCTGATTTCAGGTTTCTTACGCTGATCTGTTTACCCTGGTTAGAAAGCAAGTTGATGACTTTTAATTATGTTTACGTACAGCTCATAATTGCTGTTCATGTTCTCTGGGAGCTTTGGGGTAAATTACAGGTTTCTTTTATGAACATAATGAATGAGCCTGTTGTTGCTTCCATAATCTAAATAGGTAAATACAGAGGAAGAAATGGAGTGAGAAAACTATCAGTGCACTTTCTATAATAAAACAGAATGTGCAAACAATGTAATGCTCTGAAAACTTTCTTGCTGTAGTTTACAAGACATTTTATAAAATTAACTCTTCCTGCCTTTTTTCTTGACTGTTTTAACTGTCTTAAACATGTGACGTGATGTTTGCTGTGGCAGCCCAAGTACCACTGTATCTGTGATGCTGGCTGGATGTCCCCTCCGGGCAGCCCTGCCTGCAGCGCTGATGTTGATGAATGCAGCCTCCCCCACCATCCGTGTTCACAGAATCCACCCGTGCAGTGCTACAACACACCAGGCTCCTACTCGTGTGGTCCCTGTCCCACAGGTATCGCATCCTTCCACGTTTGCTGGTGGGAGCGGGTGACAGCGGGTAGTGCTGCCTGCATGTCATTAGCACAGACACAGGATCCAGATAAGAGTTACTCCATGAAATGTTTTAATCTGTAATCTAGGGAACAAATGCCTGCAGGTAATGTCACAGCTAGGTAATGCAGGCAGTGGATTCTTAACACGTGATTCATCCGTCCTAAACTGCGCATCTCAATAGATTTGAGGTACCCTCATGTCCATAGGTGTTTCATGTCCATCATCTCCTATTACCTTCACGTAACAGGTCCAAGGTTCTTTCATGTCCATATGCCCACTGTCCTGTGGCAATATAAAAATCTGATTGACCCCTCAAGCTGTATTACCTGTGATTCCTCTTCCTGAGTTGGGTAGGTGATGCGTATAGGAGGAGTATTTGGAGTATTTAACCGGAGTTACGATAAAGCTTTGCTGCAAATTGTACACATGGGCACTAGACCAGAACTGCCTCCTCTTTAGGTTAAAGTCTGATTCTGGAATATCCAGAATACAGTTTAAATAAAACATCCTTGCACACACATCTCCACCCTGTCACGTTTGTAACTTGTTTTGCAGACCAGTATTAATTTTTATCAGTTATGAGTGGGACAGGTCTTCTTTCGAGTTAATGAAATTCGGAAGGAATATTTTTCTTCTCTGTGAAAAGACCTGGTCAAAGCACAAAATGAAAAGGCCAGGCATTTTCTGTTTTGATGTCTCTCCTGTGCTGCTTCTTAGGCTGGCAAGGGAATGGCTACAGTTGCCAAGACATTGATGAATGTGCAAGTAATAATGGAGGCTGCTCAACAGCACCAATGGTTCAGTGTATCAACACAATGGGATCCTTCCACTGTGGGCTCTGTCCACCAGGTAAAATGGATTTTTTTCGTTTGTTCGTTTATAAAATTACGGAAAGGCTTAAAAGATGAAGATTCAACTCATTTGAGCCTGTTTCATCGTAGACTTGAGAAGCTGAAGATTGTTCTTATATAGAGAAGTTTCACATGCACAAAGCAATATTGTAACATAGAATGCAGAGTCCAAGTCTATTAAAACTGCTAAAGAACATTTTGCAGAGTACATCTCTGCGGGTGATCCTCTGAAATGTGTTTCTCTTGTACTAGGTAGCCCTTTTCAGTGTTAGGGCCTTGATTTGATAAAGTGTTTCCTTCATAAGATCATGAATGGGAAACAAAGCTTGCATAATTATGATAGTAATTTCATTGTCTGTATTAACTGAAAGAGTATCCTGTGTGCCATAAATCAGCTGTATTGTCTGTCTTGAAAAAAAGCCTTGATAATTGTCGTGCTCTGCATGCTCTCTAAGGAGGCAGAGTTTCCATTGCAGTACAGGTCAAGCAGTGGAAGTCATGACTTACATCTTTGTCCCTTGTGGTTTATGATTTAAAAGGCTTTATGCAATGCATGCTATCAATACTAGAAATACTACCAGGAAAAAGTGTTTCTAATTGACCTTTCTATTGCTTGGCAATAGACTGGCAATAGTGAAGGCCCTCAGTTACCGAGCACTGAGGGGGTATCACCGTGCTGGAAATGAGTTCTCAGACGAGTGTTGATGTGGTGCAGTGGACCTCAGCTCTGGCCACGCAGAATCATGCTGCAGCGCTTTGGTCCTGCTGAGCCCCCTGAGAGGACCTGGGTGTTGCGTTTGAGACCAAAGGGCAGCTCTGGCCACAGAGGGAAGCCCAGAGGTGGTCGGGCCTGGCTGGGTGCAGAAGCGTAGGGAGGGCAGCACACGGTGGCCGAGAGACCTGAGTTTCTATGACCTCACCTATATTTGGGTAATACTGATCTACTTTTTTTCTAAAATCATGGGAGGATTTACTTAAGATCTCAATCCATCCCTGCAGTACAGAAACCACGATAAATAAGCCAGGATATACTCCAGTGGCAACCTCAACTTTTCCATTTTAACTGCAGAAGACTGATTTTACACAATAATTAGGGGTTTTTTTCTCACCAAATTATTGTTTTGCTGTCAATACTCAGACAACATCGTTTGTTATAGACTAACTGAGATTTACATCTGAACAGGTTATGAAGGAGACGGACAAACATGTACCCAGGTTGACATCTGTTCAATAAATAATGGAGGGTGCCATCCTTTGGCTACTTGTACCTCATCTCCAGGTACGGTGCTCTCTTAAGGGCTGTAAGTAATACTAGTGTGAATCTTGAGGAAGGTCTGGTTAGGCTGAATCGACTTTGTAGCAACATGTTTGTATTTCAGCCCCTTTTCCATGGTCAGTTTTCCCTTACCCAAAGGAGTTTACAAGCAGGCTAGCTAAAGCCAGCCGGCTTTTCCACAAACATTGACAGAAATAGATCTCGGCTCCAGCAAAGAGCAGATTTCATCATAAAAACGGGAGGATAGTCACCATTTATCTTTAATATCATTATCCAATTTCAGCTTCTTTTACTGTTCTTCTTTGCATTGGCTAATCCCAGCACTTCCCATGAAGGTGACCTTGGATTCTCAGATACCCAAAGCGAGGCAACACCAGGGATCATTCCATGGTCAAACTGGGCACTGACCAGGGAAGCTATCAAATAAGTTAGAATTATATAAAAGCTCTGCTTCAAAATGTCAAGGGCCTTTACTGTCAATGGTATTGTCGTCATAACAAGGACTGAATGAATGACTTTCTGTACCTTGTCTCACCTCCCAAGGGTTGATGCCATTTTGTTCCTGCCCATCTGGGTACACTGGAAGTGGATATGGGCCCAGTGGGTGCTCTGCTCTCGGTGATACCTGCCAGCTGCAAAACCCTTGTGCAAACGGGCAGTGCTTGGTAAGTGCTGGGCTCCTCGCAGTAAGTGACAACGCTTTGTGTCATAACAACAGGGAGACTGGTGAGACTGTGAGCTGAGTCCACACAGACTAAAGGTAATGAGACAAGGTCAGTGGTGCTTGGGACATCAACAGATACACTTGGGGAAAACAAAGTGAGTTTTAGGACACACAAGCCATTTTTTTGTGTTTGAAGTAGAGGTGGCAATCTTGGCACTAATAACCTGAGAGGCTGTAGCTGGTACCCCAGGCTAGTGATGGGATGCTGGTGCTGCCTGGGGAGAACTGATGAACGGCTGTCCCTTGTGGGACAGGAAACTAATTTACTGCCTTGGACAATAGAGGAATTTCCCAGTGCCTCTGCTGACCTTCAGACTGTTAATATCCAGTACAACTAGTTATGTGTTCCTAGGCTGATCTTGTGAGAGCCCACTGGAGGCTGTTTATATGAATATGGAAAGGGTGCTTCATGGGGAGCAATTGTACTCTCACTGGTAGCCAAGTGTTTTAACCTTTACTGGCTGGTGGTGTGAATTCATTGTCATGCACAGCAATCATTTAATTTGTCCACATGGACCCTGTGAAGGCCTTTTGGCTTCCTCAGTGAGATGTTCTGTGCTGAGGAAAGTCCATGCTGCAGACCTGGGGATTTAGGTAATTCTGTTGTGGAGCATACTTATCAAGACGATTTTGGAGAAATATTCACAAATGATGAATTTGTTGTTCCAGTAGAGTCTCATCCCGCTTGTCCACGTTGGTCTGCAGATATCCTCCTTCTGATGATCCTAGGAGCCAGGAGGGAAGTGGAACATAAAATATGGACTTAGTAGCATTAAGTTAATGGTTGGATTCAATGATCTTAAGGGTCTTTTTCAACGTGAATGATTCTATGAGTCTATTATACATTACCTTTCCCTTTTCTCATTTTCTGTGACAGGACACGATCCCCTCACCTCCACTCCACCCCTTACCAGCATTTCTTGCTCTTCTGTAGATATGTGTTGTCTTTTCACTCAGGTATTTAAAGGTGCATTTGTGCCCAGATCTAATCTACATTTTCTTGACTATTTAGAAACTTTTTTTTTTAGTCAGTCTATTAAAATATATGACATCTTCCCCTAAATCCTAACATACAACTGCAGGCAATCATGGCTACAAACTACTACTTAAAGATAATAACACAATCAGATACTTCAGTGATGGGACTACAGAAGTATAAATACAGAAATAACAGAGCTATATTTGGCCAGCATAATGACAGATGAAATGCAATGTTAATTAAATGCAGATCAGAAAACATCTTTTTGTCTTCTAAAGCAGCATTCTGAGCCCTAAATACACATCAAAATCCTCTTTCACCATACTGAAAATGTCTGTTTAGGACACAGAGGACACGAACAGAGAATGAAAAAGGAAATAGAGAATATAGCACATAGATTGTATGGCATCAAAGATGGGATTGTAAGAATGTACCTTGGAACACCATGTTCTGCTTTACCTGTAAAAGGTGTGCCTATAAAGCAAGAAATATAAGGAAAAAGGACATAAGAAATTAAAACAGTTAGAGATATGGAAAGACTTGATTATAAGGAGAAATAGTAGAGGTTTAGACAAAACAAATGTAAAAGAGACATACAGAATAAGGAATAATGCAGAGAATGCAATACAACTGTTCCCATTTGACATCCCTCGGGAATGAAATGAAAATTGACAGGCTATGTAACTGCAGTACAGACTTCCCAGAGGACTGGTCTGAGAGAAATGATTTATAAACCACTGTTATCTCTGCTTGCTGTTTATAATAATACATAATATGATTGACTTGTTTCTAGGTTGATCATTTCAAAGCCAAGCAAACAGTTTTCTGAATGGCTAAATGAATACAGATTTTGACTTTTTAGAAAGTAATTTGAAAGAGCCCTGCAAAGAAATAACTTAATAAAAAAAGCCAAGAGCTACATAATCTGATTAGCCTTTGAATTTATTTTGGTATTCACCAGTCACCGTCAATGCAATTGCATTCCAAATGTTTTATTTCTCTGCTCTGATATCTGCACATAAAATAAGTGTAAATATCAGTCTTTCTGCTGACTCCATTTATTCCTTTAGATGATCCATGCTCAGTAATTTTTGTGCATTTGTTTGTACCTGTAGGCAACAATCTCTGGATATTTCTGCCTGTGTAACGCGGGCTGGACAGGCCCTAATTGTACAGAGAATATTGATGAATGCATTAGCAACCCATGCCAGAACGGGGGAAGCTGCACGGACGGGGTCAATGGCTACTCCTGCGAGTGCACCGGCTCCTGGACAGGACCTCAGTGCCAGACTGCCCAGCAAGGTATGGCCAGGACCTCCTGCCCTGGAGAAATGGGCCACCAGCCTTCAGCGAGTAGATGCTTGGTGTATATGATTAATCTCTGAATAAGAAACAAGTTCAGATGAAAAAAAAACCAACCACCTTCTTGAAGGATTACAGATCCTGTCCCAAAGTCCCTTGGAGGCAGAGTTTTCCATGAGTTGTGTTTATAGCTGCTTTGTTTAGCAAAAGCAGTGTAACAGTGAAGTTGACCTGCAGGCCCACTGGCCTTAACTGGATGCCAGGCATCCTAAAGTCATGTCTTTGTTCCTGAGAAAGTGGTTTGGTGAGCTGGTTGGGAAAGAAGACCTGATATAAAGACAACAGATTTACAAGATAATATATTGATGTTTCTCCTGTGTGCATACTATTTCGTTTGTTGTGAAGCTGAGAGGTCCTGACGTTTTTAGTCAAGATGAAAAGCCAGAGAAGGTTTTCAAACAGAAACGTAATGAAAGAAATGTTATCAATGAAAATGGGGGACTTCGAGTTTTATAGAGTGACTGCAAGGTCCTGCCTTTCACATTTCTTCTTAATATCATTTTTTCTGCTTGTCTGGGATTTTTTTTTCCATTGATTTTAATTAAAAATGTCAGGATAGCATTCCAGTGAGCATCTCCATGGCAACCATCTGTTAGATGGCTCATATTTATTACAGGTTGCTGTGAAGAAAGCAGATTAACTTTTCACAGTATACAGAGAGTAAAACTTCCACAGAGCCACTGTGAAATCTGGCCTGTTTTAGAGCTCCTTCAGGCTCTTTTCCGTCTGCCTTAAATATCTTACTAGTAATTTTTATTATTATGCACATACCCGTAGAAAAATTATATTTTAACCATTCACAGCAGAATGGATAGAAAACCAGTTTTTTGTCCAGTGAGAAATTATAATGCAGTAACTTCTGTTGTAGCTCCTAATCAAGGGAAACATCTTACATTTTACGACATGATAATTCTGAATCTGGTTGAGAAATGGTGAGATGTTTTAGCTGGGCACTTTGAACAGAATAATATTATTTTTACCATTCTGTGATACAAAATACTTCATTTCAGTTTGCTGAAAAATAAATATTTCTTTAGCAACAGTTGAGTGTTGAACTACAGCTGCTTGCGGTATGCCGCAGCTATACATGTGTTGCATTTTGGGTGTTTTATGGACATATTTTTTTTGTAGCTGTTTAGGATTCCCAGTTCACAGCTCCCATATATTGAATGGCTCAATGAGAGAAAAGACCATGGCGTATCATGAGAGGTGTTATCTGGCCCAGAAATCTGACCAAAAAGAGTAAATGGGACAATACAACAGCTGAAGGATAACTTCTATGATGCACCACTACTGGGAAAGACAATTTTATATCATGTTAGCTTCAAAATGTTATTTTATTCTAGGTGAATAATTTAAAAATTTAATCTGGAGGCAGCCCTCTTGAAACAAACTAGTTTATGGGCAATTTCCTGAGACAGAATCAGTATCTTTTGGCAGAAGCCACATTTTCCAGCTGAAAATATTTATTCTTTTTTTCCAGGAACTACTTTTCTCTCAGGGGATAATTTTGCTTACTTTTTGTGATGTCATTCCAATTTAGAGGAAATCCTGAAGAGTGTTTTACAGAAGTATCTGGTTTTAAAAGTTCAGGAAGCCAAAGCTATGCTAGAAAGTTAGGTTTTGTTTAAGTCTGTAGAACAATAGTGCAAATTAATAAATTTATTTAATTTTCTCTCTCTTTCTGCAGTTTGTGGAGGATATCTCTCAGGCTCCAGGGGGACTTTCAGTTACCCTAACAACCCAAACAGCCAGCGGTACACCAGTGGGGTCAGCTGCGCTTGGGTTATTCAAACTAATCCAAACAAGGTAAAATAGAGTTCAGATTAAAGAATCCTTCACTCTGCAGGACCCCTCAGCTCATCAGAGCAAACACAACCATCTTCATGCCACATATTCCAACACTGTGATCCAACCCTCTTGGGCGTCTTTTTTGAAGAGAATAAGTTTTAGACCCTTCCAAGCCTTCAGTCTTCTTACCCTAAGAATTAACCCTGGCTATGTTTGCAAGGTTTTTCCTATGAAGCTCAGGGTTAGAATTTACTCATTCCTATAATCATTGCATTTCAAAATGAAACCTTAATAAAACACTCCAAGTGACTGGAGATTTGTAATAAGTTTGTGAGGGCTGACATCACCTACCACCATGTAGAGAAGTTGCCTATTTTATGTTTCTTTAGACTGAGATCTGTGAATAGCTGTGTGAGAAAAGCTCTGCTCTGATGGGATCCACAGGTGGTTCATGAGCTAAGTGGCCCCGGAACAATTTCATGTTTCTGATTTCTGAGCCTCAGAAATGCGGAATGCTGAATTCATATTGTCAATGGCTTTGAGTAATAACAGCATATGGATTTCTAAGGATTAATTTTTAAATGTTGCACTCAAATGTATATTCTGATTCTGCTCTGCAATTAGCAATTCCACTTGTGTTATAAGTAACAACTACAAAAGACGTTACTTCACACTTCAGCATGGGACTTCTTACTTGGAATATAAATATTTGATCTTTTTTGATATTTCATGGAATGAATTAAGTAGTTTCATAAGCCAGTGGTTGCTAGTGGTTTATACAGCTTTATATGTATGAGACATATCCTCAGCTTTAAGCGTGAGAGTCGCTGCTGTCTTCAGCAGAGCTGTATTAAAGCACATCAGTGAGGAATCTGGACATACATAAAGCTGTGTATGTCACTAAGTATCTAGAGTGGGCTTATGAGACACCAATTTGATATGTACAAAAAAAGATAATTCCATTTTTTTAACTCCCATGACAATATTTTCAACCATAGCAAGGATGAGAACTGTTCATTACTTGATGAGAAAACTGCCATGGGAGACGTGGAATAAAGTATTTTATGCTGTATTTCAAGTCTTTTGAATGGCTTGAGATAAATATATATATATTTTACAAATACAACAGATACAGGCAAATGGTCTCAATTATTAGTTTACAGAAATAATGTTATTTTGAGACAACTTCCCTGTCCAAATTCTTTCCTATCTTCTGTTTTTTTTCTTTTGACCCTTAAGATTCTGTAATATCTTCTGTCATGGAAGTTTTCAGGAAATGGCATAATGGCTCCAAAGCTCGAAGATTCTTTCAGTTATATGAATGCATATAAATACATATAAACAGCCTGTTTATATAGTGTCTCAGAAGATGGAAAAAACAAAACAAAACAAGATTTCTTCTTTTGTCACTTTCTGTTAGATTCTGCGTATTACTTTCCCATTCTTCCAACTGGAGGCAAGTAACGGGTGTAACTCTGCCTTCCTTCAAATCCATGATGGACCTTCAGCGTCAATGTACATGCTGGGGAAATACTGTGGCTCCTCACCTCCTGCAGAGCTTTTCAGTTCCCACAGCTCCCTGTATTTTTGGTTCTACTCAAACTACAGCATTACAGCTGGAGGTTTTACTGTTCAGTGGGAATCTCGGGATCCTGGTAAGTTTGATGAAATGTCAAATAATTTAGCATCTTCATGGCTTTGAAACAGAAAGAATGACCCATTTCCTTTGATTAGGTACCATGAGGAGCAGTAGGACAATATTTTCCTAGGGAGTGAGGCTGAAATGTAGACATATATGTCACTTCAAAGTATTTAAACTCCAACTCTCAGCCTCTGTGTGACTAACTTTCTACTGTTTTTAAGGCCGTTTTATATCTCCTGTGAGGAATCCGCCAAGAGAATGAGTTCCTGGAGATGCTGTTCTTCTCTTTAGTTCTCTTTTCTCACAGAAGTATCCAGTGCTTTGAGCAAGCAAGTTGCCTTTTTTGCCACTGACAATATGCAAGAGGCTGGAGGGTTTGAGCCATGCTTTACAAACATGAGAGATTTTAAATTATGTGTGAGCTTTATGGTATGATTTGCTGTACGTGATTCTTCAGGAGGCCTGGCAGTACATTTCTAGAGATTAACACCAAATCATCTTGTACAACATCAAGCTCACTTCAATGTTCTGTGTATTGTCTAGCAACAAAACTGTGCATTGGGTTATGACTTGAAAGAACTATAGAGTAAAAGAAGTATAGAAAATTCAGGGGGTGCAGGGTTTCTTTATTTCCAGAAATATTTATTGAAATGCTGTTAATGTTTTTTTGGGGGGCTTTTTGTGTGTGTGTGTCTGTGTATGTGTGTGCACGCATGTGGTTTGGTTTAGTTTGTTTTTTTTCCCTTTCAATTGACATTATTAGATAAATAATTACTAATTGATAAATACAGATACTGAAAAGTGAAAATATGTTTTGAATATTAAAAAAAAGAGGGAGAGGGGTATAGACATGATTAAACAAGCTATTCCTTAGATGTAACACACAAGTTACCCATACCACTCTCAACTGTTACACTGAGAGGGATTTTTTTTTTTATTACAGGTATATGAAACAGACTTTCCTGTACTTAACACTTTTAAAAAGTGAAAACAACCTTGTGCTAGGATAAAATATGGAGACTTTTTACAAAGCACAGAAATTCAGATTAATTTTGTAAATCCAATCCAAAACACACTGCTTTTGATCATTCTCCTAATAATAGTTCCAACATAACTGGGAAAGAATCTTTCTTTTACTGTGCAAATCAGGAAATATTTGAACTTCTACTTTTATAATCAAATTGCGGAGTTAACCGTAAAATTTAAAGAAAGAAGTAAATAGTTGCTTTTTTTCACTTGGTCTTTGTTTTTAAATTTATTCTGCATCCCAAAGTGGTACATAGTTTTGACACTACAGGAGAATTCATCTTCTGACAAGTGGTGTTGAAGGATGTGTTATTTCATGTTTCTTTTCTGTCAGAATGTGGTGCTGAGCTGACAGGTCCTTATGGCTCGATAAGCTCTCCAGGATACCCCGGTAACTATCCTGTAAACAGAGACTGTTTCTGGACCATCTCAACCAGTCCTGGCCTCCTCATCACATTTGCTTTTGGCACACTAAGCCTAGAACACCATGAAAACTGCAGTTCTGACCATTTAGAGGTAAAGTTTAATTGTGGATTATGACAACATTTTATGGCTATGTTATTGCAAAACAAGATGTTTCAAAACTTTTTCTACATACAGAAGGATACTGTTCAAAAATTAAATCCTGGGTTGAAATACTCATTTGTACTTATTCCAGCCACCAATGCACACTCAGATACACAGGCAGCACAGCAGAAAGAACATGATATCACAGTCCACTGAAGTCAGTAGAAGTTTTGCAACTAAAGAGGAATAGGATTCAGGCCAAATACCTGGTGGGAGTCTTTCACTTTCTTACAAAGTTCAGTCTCCAAACTCCTTGGCGAATGTCAACCCACAGAAAATTAATCTGCTTAAGGAAAACTATTAGGGAATAGGATTAATAGATTCATATTACAGTACAGTCCATGACTTGATGTGTGAGTTTAGGCCTTTTTTCTAAAGTGAAAAGTAGTTGTTACAGAATTCACCAATGCCAAGTCATGGAAATGAGAAGCTGTTTTGGAATAGCATGTTTTCCAAAATTGTGCAATGCTGAACATGATTTCAAGAAAACATCTGAACAGTAGATCTCCTGATACTTTCATTCCCTTTCATAAAACCTTTGATGACTCTTTGAGGACCTTCATCACAGCTCTGCTGGTGGGTCTGTTTCTGTGTTCCTGTGTGTTTAGAGGAAATTTCCTATGAGCTTTCCCTCCACCCACCACCTGCAGTATCTCATGTGGCCCCTGAGATAACTTTAAGATTCTTGGTGTTGTTCACAGTTGGTGCACGTCTAATAATCCTAATCTCTGATTTATTATTCTGTCTAGATTCGAGATGGTCTTCTTCCACAAGACCCTGTCCTTGGTAGATACTGTAGCACTGGATCTCCACCCCCACTCCAAACCACTGGTCCATATGCATGGATCCACTTTCACTCTGATGACTTAGTTACAGATAAAGGCTTCCACATCGTCTATACAACATCACCTGGTAAGTAAAACTCAGCATTAAAATTTGGTCTGTAACATTCCCAGATATATATACCTATATCTCACAGATATAGCCAACAGCACATGAACGGGTGTAATTAACACTTGCTATTGAATAACATGGAAATCCACTTTGATTTCCAGCCATTGTGCAGAAGCAGCCTAAACCGAGTTTCCATACTTGTGAATATCTCAACTAACGGATTTTTTTTTCTAATATATAACAGCAGATCCACGTTGCGGAGGAAATTACACGGATACCGAAGGGGTTATCACATCCCCTTTCTGGCCTAACCCTTACATCAACAACCGACAATGTATCTACATTATCAGACAGCCAGAGAATGAAAAAATATACCTCAATTTCACCCATATGGAGCTGGAGAGTCACACTGGTTGTTCATCAAATTATATTGAGGTGACTTCTCTTAATCAGTTGATATGAAAGGGTGATTACATGTGTGTACAAAACTGCACAGCGAAATTTCTGTCCCAAGGGCCACTGCAGAAATAGGTGTTTATCAAAGGATTAAGTATACTGATTTATTAGGGTTCAAAATTCACAGAGTCTAAAAGAGCAAGACTGTAGATATGGAATGAAACAAATGTAAGGGAATAAGAAAATCTGTTTAGCTTAACACTAATTTTTAATTGGCTGTACCTGATTAAGGTGGACTTTAGACATTTGATAAGTGTATGCCAAACGCAAGAAAAATAGAAATAATGCCGTAGCCACTATGCAGCATTTTCTGGAGTCATGGTGTTATACTCAAAATCTCTTTCTGGGTCAAAAAGGAAGCACACTATATATATGTTTATATATACATACATATGTACATATATACATACATAAAGTCAAGAATTTATTGTTACTATAACTGAAATCTTACTAATATAATTCAATAATTCTATTAGTCTAAATCTAATTATTATAAAAATATGGAAAAATGTAATAATAATATAGTAGTAATGTTGATGCTGTCTGGGATCCACTTGAGGTTGATTTTTATGTTTACTTTTATACCTAGCTCTTTCTTCATTGGTCTGCTTCTTCATGTTACATCCAAATTTACTACTATAGGGTGCCTTTTAAGTCCACTATACACCATTTCTTAATTTTGTTATCGTTAAACCGAGTTTTGTCCAGCTCCAGGTCTGCATTTCTCTGACTAACCGCGGGTGAGGCTTCACCTGGTGCTGTGCAGCTCGGGACACCTGGGCTTGTCCACCGCCCTGGCCAGGGAGCAGGGCAGCCCTGGGCATTGAGCACCTCCCTGGGGACAGGGATGGACCAAGGCCAGGCTGGGATGTGGGTGTGTGGGTGGCCCTGGCTGAGCAGAGCCCATGGTCAGGCAGGGCAGGGCTGTGTGGGGCCAGAGACCAACCCTGCTGCGATGTCACTGGGGCAGGGACTCGTGGCCCTGGGGACTGACATGGAGTCTTGGGCTGTGGGTAGGGTGTGGGAGACCTGGGGGACCCTTGGCTGGGTCAGTGAGTCCTGGTGGTGCCCTCAGGGCTGACAAACCCTTCATGTTGATGGCTCACGCCACTTCTGTCAGCCTGTCCCTGTTCTCCTCTGTACTGTGCCCTGGCTCGCCATGTCTCAAGGCATCTGCTATCACAGCCGGCCTGTATTTCTCCATACAGCCATGAATACTTCATCCTACATGGAACGGAATGGCTGCTGGGTAGTGCTCGTGGTATAAAACTGTGGCTGTACCGCACAGAGGTAAATAGATGTAAACCAATCTGGGAACAGGCACTCTATTGATGAGCACAGGTGCAGCTGCAGCAGTGGGACCAGCGCTGGGCCCCCGCCGCAGGCTGTGCGGGTACCTGGCAGTGCAGGTTGGGTTTTGTGCTTAGTCTCTTCTTGACCAAGAGAGGAATAGGCTTCTGTCAGCTCTGTGCAGTTAATCTGTTTTTAAAAGATGTTATTGTGCTGACATTGTTCCCTTCCCTCCTCCTCTAATTCAAAGAGTTTGCTTGGAATGAAGAGTAATTAATTTCTGAAATGAGAGGGGAAGTGTGTTTAATGAAAACAGACAGCTTTTGTTTGTTTGGCCTGGTACTCCTCTTGCCTAATTGCTGGCAGAACAGCAGCTAAATTCACAGCAGCCAGAGAAACAAAACCATTTCTGTTGAACACAATCAGTTTGTATTAGTTCAGCAAGGCATTTACCTCGCTGCTCGCTGAGCAGGCACAGCCCGTTCCGTGTCCCTGTGCTGCTGCCTTCCCCCGTCCTGCCCGCTCACCGGGGCTCAGCCCAGAGCAGATAGAGCACCCATGTTTTCTGACCAGGACAGCTGGTATGACTAAAGCACTGTGCTCTTTAGCAAGTCCTGATTTTCCACGTTTTTCTAAAACACTGTCTCACTGGGTTTTATAATCAAGGTCAGCTAGGGAGATAGCTTTTGGGTGTCCATGTTACTTTAAAAGTCAGTCTCCGACAATGGTTTTGTCAATTTGAAAATATGCAGGTTATTCCCGTCCCTGGTGACACCAGGAAACCTGCAGAGTTTCCACAGGGGCCAAATACAGCTCACGGGCACTGGCTCAGGTAGGGTTTTTTAATCTCTTACTAAGGAAGGAACTGCCTGTGATGAGGGGTCTGCAATAAGAAACTAGACACAACAGAAGTTCTTATTTAAGAAAACCTGTGACACGGTGCTGCAGGGGTAAGCTGTTAGCCAAGCCAGCTACTTCTCCATACCACCCTCCCAACTGGCAATAGGAGATATTACTCATGTGGTTTAAAGAACCTGTTATTTTTATCACTACTCACTGGGCCACACTCAATATGTAGGAGAATCAGGTCAAGAAAAAAAAGTAAACTCATGTACTGATCATCCCATCCTTCCATTGAGGTCTCCTAACTCATGTGCTTGTGATAATTACTTTGATGGCTCTTTGTCCTTTTATAAATAAGTAAAACAGTTACTCCTTTTATCTTTTTTTTTTTTTTTTTTTTTTTAATTTAGCATTTCTTGTGAGATTGTAATTTGATCGGGATATCAGATCCCAACACTTTCATGATCTAACGTATTTCTCTTTTTCTTTTTATGACTAGGTTCGAAATGGTGACAGTGAGGTGTCTTCTCTTATTAGAAAGTTCTGTAATAGTACACTGATGTCTCCAATCATTTCTACCAGCAACAGCCTCTGGATCAAGTTCAAGTCCGATGCATCTGTGCAAAGGGCTAGCTTCAGAGCCATTTATCAAGTTGGTAAGAGGAACTGGTGACTTGCTCGGTCAACTGGTCTCTAATTTGGACACTTTCAGTCATTTCAGTGTTATATTGTCCATATTATGGGCCTAAAACAAACTTCAAAAGAAAGGAAAAAAAAAAAAAATAGTGCCAGCTTATTTATTTATTGCTGCTTTTAGAAATGCTAAGATGCTGTCTGCAGTAGGTCTGTTGTAGACACTCATTCTTGGATTCAATTCAATACACATACACATTCAATGGGTAGACACATCCTTGGAAATGCACCCCCCATTGCTTCTATTAATGATAGATCACTTACCAGTAACATACCAAAGATGATATAGCTATAATTCTACCTAAATATTTTTATTTTCATTATCCCTATCTTTTAGTCTTTAATCATCAAGTCTGTCTGTGTGAAACAAATGAGTCAAATCCGTAAGTTTTGATGAGCACTGTTAGATTGGTCTTCTGTATATACGTTTATGCTGTAATTGTAGCAATATGTTCTTTTAAATATGTTCTTAATGATACTTGGATGATCTGTAGTAGAGGCTGTAAGAAGGTTTTTAGGGCTGATTTTCTTCTAATTCCATAGTGATGCTCGATAGACATCCCATTATAAGTTCCTTGAAATCGTTTATCACAAGTGCTGATTCTTGGTGTCTCTCGGCAGCCTGTGGAGGCTCCTTGTCTGGAGCAGGCACTATCCGTTCACCTTACTACCCCAGGACATCCCCTCACCCAAAGACCTGTGAGTGGATCATCTCTCAGCCACCTGGCAAAGTGGTGGTACTTAACTTTGTCGACTTTGATGTTCAAAATGCAACCACTTGTGACTCGGACTACATCGAGGTAAAGAATAATATGCATATACTACGAAGAGCAGATAGATCCTTATCTGTATGTTCCTTCTCATACTCATCACCACCAAAGCAAAACTGCTTGACAGACAAGCACTTCTACAGTAGTTATAAAAGCTTTTTCAGGTTCATAATGAGACCCCAAGTATTTTCTTTGTTCTCCAAAGTTGATATGCCCATTTTGATAATCAGAGATGAGTATCAGATGTCTTTAAATATTAAAGACAGACCTGGGTTTGGATGGTTGTGTGCCACTTACTGTTGAGGATGTAAGATCTCAGCTTTTCTCCATCTGACACATATTGGGTGGGACAGTCCTTCTCTGGCAGTCATAAGGTTGTGTTGTATGTGCATGTAGTAGGGCAGGATTTGACTTAGTAATGATGTCTTTTATATGGTTCTTATTAATTCATTTATGCTTGCAACTTCAATATAACAGAAATTTATATGGGATATTTTGAATACACTATTCTTCAGGTCAAAGATGGCAACAACACAGACTCTCCTCTTTTGTATAAATACTGTGGTACAGCTGGACCATCTAGAGTGCAGTCTACACAAAACTATCTCTATATCAGATTCAGAGCTTCCTCTCTTACCAGCCTTGGTTTCAGAGCTGAGTATTGGCCATTAGATACAGGTAAGGATTTTTTGTTGTTGTTTTCTTTGTAGAGTGTTGGGACTTTCCATATTTTCCTGTACACTGAAAACGTTTTATGATGGTGTAATGGGAGATAAATTCTGAATCAGTTACTGTGTAGTATGCTTTGAGGAAAAAAAGACTACAAAATTTCAGAAAGAAAAATATCCAATTTTGTAAGTGCCTAATTTTTAATAAGTATACCATTTAACCTGGTGTTTTAAATCTCTACAGTATGTGGAGAGACTCTCACTGGGCCAGAAGGAACCATTACAAGTCCAAGTCATCCAGATGTCTATCCACATGGTATTAACTGTACCTGGATCATCTCCATTCAACCCGGCTACCTTATCCGCCTGACATTCACTTCATTTAACTTGGAATTTGATGATAGTTGCAGAAAGGATTATCTTGAAATCTATGACAACAGCACTGTGCAAAAATTGGGAAGGTGAATATGTCTATTAGCCTACAGAGCTGAATTACTGCAGAGTGAGCACTGTCCTATAGATCTCAACATCCAATTTGCTTCCTTAAATTTTGTGGAGACATTAACTTCTCTGCATTACAGAAACAATATCAGCAATTTCTCTGCTTAAGGCAGTAGAGACAGCTTGCTTTCTTTGACCATAGGATGAGAAGCATATTTAATAAGTAAGGTACTGGGAGAAACTAGCTTGTGTCAAGAGGACAGTTGTTTTAAGGACAGGTTTCAGTAGCTGGCATTGTCCAGCTCCATTAACATTTTGATTTATGGGAAATAAATTCAAAAGCATCTGTGCAAGGAAAAGATGTGATTTGAAGCATTTGCAGAAGTGAAAGATTACTTGAAAAATTGTGCATTTGGATCTCAGCAAAAACTAAACTGAAGTCCACATTTTATAGGATTTGGGTTTCACTTTTTCCCGATATGTGATTTTATCTTAGGGAAGAAGCTTTGCTTTTTTTTCTCCCTTCACCAACTGCAGTATACACGGGGTTTTCTTGCCATTCTAGAATTCAAGAACACCTAAACTACTTGGGAACAGTACCCAGCTGCAGCTACAGCCTGTAAAGTAGTTGGCTGACATGGCAGTATTTTGGGAAATAAGGAGCAAATGACTCTTATATTATAATGGAGACCGTTTTGCAATGTTAGCCTTTGGCCAGCCACTCTGACTCCTACAAAAGAACAGAATACATTGTAGATACGGAATAGAATAATTTCAATAAGAATTTGACAACTTGATGAACAGTTTCTCCACCAACTTTGCCATGCCAGATTTTTACCCTTGGACACGTAGTGTGCTATTTAGTCCCATGAGAGAGGGTCCGTGGCTGGGGTCTGTATCATCCAAAGGAGACATTTGTGTATGTGTAGCTGCTCAAACTTCTCAGGAAATCTGAATCCTCTTCCAGAAATATAGATGCCTCATAAAGTGCTGCCATTCAGTTTGTGGCATCTTTTTGCTGCAGGTACTGTGGAAGATCAATTCCACCTTCTCTCACTAGTGGTGGCAACATGATGATGTTGTACTTTGTGACCGATTTCAGCATTGTATCTGAGGGCTTCTCAGCTAATTATATCTCCCTGGATGCAACAAAAGGTAATATCTCAGTCTCTTCATTATGCAAATTAAATGTTTTCAGCTGTCGCTATATAACCACTACTAGAAACAGAAACATTCTGTTAACAGAAGACTGCCTGGTGCCTCTTCAACCCCTTCTTATCTATCCTGCTTTATTCACAAGCCTTTTCCTCCCTAGGAAAGCAGAAAGCAATTCCTGTAAGCATCACTGCTGATTTCTTTAAAAAGCCGGTAAGAGCTGACATAGCAGAACTGCATGAATTATTTAGGAAAAGTATTTTCTGAATTTGCTTTGTCCATTCTGAGCTAAGTATGTGTGAACTGAGAAGCTTAGGAAACATGGACAACTCACTTGAACTGGAGACTCTCAGGTGCCATAAAATTAACTTAGTCCCAATTAAGATGCAATATTGATGACAGGCAGGGAGAGGTCGTATAGGATGAAATCTGGTAAAGCAGCAAAATAACCTGAAAGCACAAGCTGTTTTTTTCATCACAAGGGAGTGCAACACTTCCGTCTCCAGAAGAGTACAAGGCTCCTGTTATGCCTTAAATCTGTTCTTTAAGTATCTCCTTTTAAGGGGCCCAAGACATACATCACTAGGGAAAAGACTACTGAAGAGAAGAATAACTGTCCGTCCCCTTAGTTCTCTCAAGCAGAGAAAAACTAAAAAATTGCTCAGAATTCTAATTGATTTGAAGGTTTTCCAGGGTGGGGGCATATCTGTGTTTTCAAACTATGCTGAGCCCACCACACTTGGTCCAGCGTTTGCACATTTCTCCAGTGCTGAAAGTGTTCTAGCAGTGATTGAGCTGCGCTCGAAAGAGCAGCCTCTTGGTGAAAGGCTGTAACTGCTGCTTCCATAAACCCAATGGACATGTGTCTGCTATTGATCTCGTCACGTCTAAACACAGATTTATGTGGGTAGAGGGACAGGTTCTGCCTAGCAGAATTAAAGCACAGAAGAGGTAGAGTGGGACAATGAAAAACAGTAAAAATGAGAATGGATTTGTAGCTGGGTTATTTGTGTACCCATTGTTAACCAGTTTCTATCTGGTTTATGTGTGTATGTGCAGGATACAAGGGTTTTATTAGATGAACACCAGAAATTCATAGTACTCATCCAGCTTGATATAAACTACCAATGGCTTCTTACTGTTTGCTATTATTTGCTTTAATCCCTTTATTTTTCCTACTTTCTCGGTTTCTCCAACCTGCTTAAAACCAGAAAAATTTCTGATTTCTACCTTGTGAAAAATAACTGATTTCTTGGTAACAGCTTGGAAAATTTGGCTATTATTTCATCTCTCAAGTATGTGTGTAGGCGAGACCAGTACAGATTTTGCCACTGTTTTTTATTCACTACCAGATAACTTATAAATCCAAATAATCCATTTCCTCATCTGCCTTCTTTCATACTTGATTTATTTGGCATGGTAACCAAAAAGCCAGTAAAAACAATTAAGACTTAATGAGAACTATTCCAAGAAAGAAAATTTTATTTGTTAGAAAATAATAGGCCAAAAAACAAGCTCTACTTTTAAAAGTCTTTCCAAGAAAGAGTCTGTAGTTTGAAAACTGAATTCTTACTAGTGAGAAACTGTGAAACTATTAGCTTTATAAAGGAAGTGTTTTGTGAGCCTGTTTTGCAGCTGCCAGCTGTAACTTCTGTAAATATGGTTGTTGCTTGTTAATGTGATTTTTACTTTACCTCCTATTAATATTTCATGGCTAGATCTGATTCCTTCCTAACTGTTCTCATAGCAGCTCTTCTCATAGTTCATCAAGATCGAAATATTCTGTACTCAACATTAATCCATATTTCTGTCTCACTCAAACCTACAACTATGATCTCTAGAACAAATGGTTTTTTCACTTCAACCGCTATAGTTTGCAGAACTATGGCGAAGTAGCAGATAACTACTGAAACTGAGAGTAACAACCCTATATAGAAGTGAAACTACAATATTTTCTTTACAGAGGTTAACTTCTTTTGGTCCCAGCACAAGCATAGCAGTACTATAAAGTTGTCATAAATACTGGACTGCTAACATTCATCTTTGATTAAGAATAAAGTGTTTTGAAGCCGCTGTGGCCTGAGAGAAGGCAAATGTATGTATGTGCACTTTGCTACAAGAAGCAACTCCCCATTTCCCTGAAATCATGTCAAGTTTAGTTTTCCCACTGTGAGATGTTTAGGGCTGATATTCATCTTATGTATATCCAGTTACACTAAGGTATCGAACTGCTGAACATAATCATATATGAAATATTTAACAAAGCTATGGATTTTTTTTCTTTACATCTGCTGCCTAGTTTGACTTTTTCTGCTAAGGAAAATATGGTTCTAATAATGTTTCTTGTGCAATAAGAATCCCTCATATTTCTGAGCTGTTTTCTTAGCCAGCTACAGTGTAACCAATATCAGAGCTGGTCAAAGCTGTTCTGGTTCATATTAGATGTTTCAATAGGCTTTTGCCTCAAGTCATTTTACAGAGAATGAGCTATTGAAAAGATAGACAAGATTATCCCAAAAAAGGAGTTAAAAAAAAAAAGATAAATATAACTGAAAAAAAGGTCTTTGTGTATAACAAAACTAATTTTTTTCTCCATGCATCTTAGAAGACAAGGTTTTTGTTAGTATGGTTTATATGTGATTTATTAATTAGTTGAAAAGTAGCCTGAAAATAATAACAAAATTGTATTTCCTGCTCAAAAAATTTGAATGCCATGAGATACAGCCATGGCTGTGGTCCATGAAGTGCAAACAATTGTTTTAGCAGTCTGCCAGCTGGTAGCTGTGGATAGCTGATATAGCAGGAATACAAATGGAAATCCTTCAGTCAAATATACTCATATGATACACAGAATCACAGAATGTTAGGGATTGGAAGGGACCTCAAAAGATCATCCAGTCCAATCCCCCTGCCAGAGCAGGAACACCCAGATGAGGTTACACAGGAAGGTGTCCAGGCGGGTTTTGAATGTCTCCGGAGAAGGAGACTCCACAACCTCCCTGGGCAGCCTGTTCCAGGGCTCTGT
>VWYH01003307.1:677917-958069 GCA_013399365.1 Pampusana beccarii | reverse complement strand
TATTTCATTAATTTTTTCCCCACCCAACTCTCCAGCCTGTCCAGGTCTCTCTGGATGGCAGCACAGCCTCTGGTGTGTCAGCCACTCCTCCCAGTTTGGTGTCATCAGCAAACTTGCTGACAGTGCACTCTATTCCCTCATCTAGGTCATTGATGAATATATCGAACAATACTGGCCCCAGTACCGACCCTTGAGGGACTCCACTAGATACAGGCCTCCAACTGGACTCTGCCCTATTGACTACGACTCTCTGACTTCTCTCCTTCAGCCAGTTCGCAGTCCACCTCACTACCCGATCATCCAGTCCACACTTGCTCAGTTTGGCTGTGAGGATGCTGTGGGAGACAGTTATTTAAAATGTATATTACCTACTTAAACTATCTGTACCTTGGATGCTCATTTCTTGGCCATCTTTCTGTCTTTTAAAAGGGAAAGTCACATGGAAAGCGTGGTAATATTTAGATTTATTTCCTAGAGTCCATGTCTCAAATACCAGATAGACAAATGTCACTACAACCACGTAAGTGTTACCACAGATTTTAAGGGTTTTCTTTTACCCATCTTGGCTGCACACACCACAAAGAACCCACATAAAAATATTGAAAAATCTTTGAAAGGGCTCAGTCTTTCCTGGAAGTGTTGATCAGGGTCTTGAAAAATCCAGGCCACAATTTTTCAATAGGAATAGCACTATAGTCAGTGTATGTATTTTATTGTCCTCAACTTCTTCACAAGTAAGTGGTAATTTATTTGTTTTACTTTGAAATAGGGTGTTGTGCAGGATTTTTAAAAAATTTTCTTTTGAGCAAAGACAGGAATGGAAAGTAATGGTTGAATGAGGCTGAGCAAATACACCCAAAAAAGCTGAAGTTCTACATGCACCTTGGGCATCTGCGGAGCTCATCCTGAGTGTCCAGAAAAAGGCTCAATCAGCTGGCAACTTGTCAGACCACCGTAATGTGGTTGTGTTCGATCAGGGTATTATTCTGCCTATATATACCTATAGATGTGTGTACACCTCTATAGTGTGTGTAAATCAGCAGAAGACAGTTGGAGATTCTTCTTGAACAGCTGTACCCCATGTTCTTAAGGGATTTGGGTCTGAAACAGCACAAAGGGCCTCTGTGTGCCTTCTTGTTGAAAATTAAGCCTGTGAGCATCTGCCAGCAGCAGTAACAGAAGGCCCTGAAGTGCAGATGAGCTTTTCCACTGCCTGTGGAGAGGAATATACTTCATGTAATAGTTTCTTCCTTTTTATTTTATTTTTCTTTTCCTAAACACGCATAGTGTTACATGAAAGTCTAATTGTTAGGGATCCCAGTTTTCCTTTGGCAGACTGAGACAGAAAAAAACTGCCATTTTACATACGACACTATAGTTTTATTTTTGATTAATTAGAATTGTGGCAAATGATGAATATCTCTTTATGGGAGAAAACAGGAATATAATTTTCTGCAGTATGCATGATTGCTTGAGTGAGTGGTACAAAAGCTGGCATTTTTCTCTACTGTTGGCTATTACAGTGGGTTACTGCCATTTATGGCACTTTTTTTCGGAAGAGCAAAAGCATGCAGTACCAAAATCAGAAGGCAGATTGAATAGCTTTCAAAACCTCACACACTGGCAAGGCAAGATTTGTGATTGTCCTTGACAATTGCCACCGCCTTCTGTTTTTCATAAGCTGCAGTAAGCGTCTTCAAACGAAACTGAATTCATATTTTTTCCAGGCATATAGCAATTACATTACAGAGTTAGACTGCATTCTGAACTTTGGCAAAGGAGTCAAAGTACTGTTTTCCTGCTAACTTTGCTAACAGCTTTCACTGAAGAACTATTCCTGCCCAAGCACCCCCTCAAATGCCATGTTAGTGAGGTGAGTGCAGCAGGGGAGTGCCAGCTCTCCTGCTGGAAACAGAACACAACAAATGAATCCAGTTACCAGAACAGTGTTGGCTGACACAAAATGTGGGTTCATTTATGCTTTTCTTAACCATCATAGCAGCATCTAACTTGGATTTATTTCATTGTAGCCAGAAGTCTGACATTTCTAAGGCAATCACTGTTCCACCTTTTGTATTTATCCCCCTTAGCTCATAAGACAGAAATGTGAAGTGTAGAACAGTATAGAGCATCCAGTTTAAAACAGCACACTTGGGATATGAGTTTCTGCATGGATTACTCCTAAGAAAGGAGATGTTGGCGAGGGAGGCAACCTGGACAGTTCTGTGGAATCTGTTTTTAAAAGGGCTGATAAAAATATTTTGGCTTCTGCATTGCTAATTTTACCCAAAGGGCCCTTACCTATTACCATCAATTTTCATATTCTCCAAGCTGAAAGCTAGCATTCATGCTCCCAGCCTCTGAGTGGATAAGGAATGGCGGCATTGCAACGTCTCTAACCATTAAATCTGCATGAGTCAGGCACCTACCAACCTGCCATTCCCAGATCAGAAGGAAATAATTAGTTTAAAATAAGTAACCTAATAAATATACACACATTTTCATTTTAACTTTTATTGCTTTTTATGTAATGAGACATGAGGAATGTAATGTTTTATGTAATGGACCATGAGGTCACATTTCTAAGTCAGATTTCTAATGCTGCAGGCAGGGTTCTCAAGAAATCATGATTTAGAGATCTGAGGTTGGGTGGTCAGCCCTACATATCAGGAAAGGAAACATCACTGGAGCTGGCAGCACAGCCATAAGGGCATTATAAGGATTTATAAGGCAGCACAAGGTTTTTAAAGCGACCAGGACTAACCTGATTGTTGTATATAAATGTTAGATCATATCAGTGATGGAACACAAAAATGAATAAAATTCTAAAGGCTTTAATAGATTGTGATTTTAGGTAATCAGTGCAGGAAGCCTTTTTGACTTGTCAATACCAAAGTACAATCTAATGACAGAAAATTATTGGCCTGTTTCTGTGTCATGTTTGTTTGTTCTCCTTATGGTGAATTAGGAACATGAGTCTGGTAGCTAGCTTTGGGGCTATTTATCCCACAGAAAACATTTTCAACAGAGGCCTTCCAGGTGACCAAGTATGCAAAAAAGAATCCATTAAAAATATACCATTAAAAGCAAAAGCATTTTAGTAGTTAGAATGGATAGAGAGCAGACATAGAAATGCCAGAGCTTAGACATGGAGGACTTGAGCTGTGATTTAATCACTTGCCCTTAAATTATTATGCAATATATAATCTCCTCATAGATAGCAACTGCATTCAATTTTCACCACCACTGCTTTTCGGAAATTCAGGAATCCTGCCTTTCGTGTTGATCATGACATCCCTTTCAGTTTCTCTTCTCTGCTTACTTGGGGTTTAGGTCAAAGCCAACTTAGGCAGCTGGAACTACTCTTACATTGCCTGTTTATTACAGACACAGTGTTATGGTAAAAGCTGAACAAATCAACTAAAATATAAGAATTTCCATTAAAAAGCTGGATCCTGGTTTCAGTTTAAAGTGATGACATTTAGCAGTAAGGTGTGTTGAGGAAGAGTTATAATGCACAGGAGCACAGGATGTTTGCTCTTTTGCTGGAAGTAGAAATTTCCTGTTAATTTAGCATACAAATTAAATTAATTAATACATGTTTCTTTTCTTTTTAAAGTGTGCTCACATGACTACAGCACTGAGGTTGGTGTGCTGACATCTCCAAACTATCCTGATAACTACCCTGTCCGGATGGAGTGTATATACACCATCACAGTGGGAATAAACAGACAGATTGTGCTGAGCTTCACCAACTTCAGCTTGCATGGGAATAAACGCTGTACAGAGGATTATGTAGAAATCAGGCAAGTCTGATTATTTCTCTTGTTCTTATTACTGTTAACAATGGAAGTTGTCCAAATCCACTTAGGTATGTCCAAAAGCCCTAGTTTTAACTATATACCTGTGCTGTCAATGTGGGACTTTAAAAGCTACCTTTTCCTCCTCCCACGCTGCCATGTTGTCGGCTTTCCCGCTTGGTAAATTCCAGTTCTCAGAGGCAGTGAAGTGTGTGGACTGGTTCCCATGCACTGCATTGTGGTTGTTTTCTTCAGTGCGCTAGAGCATACTCTCCATTATATTAGAGAAGTCATGGCAGTCAGGTGAAGCCTCTAGTGACTGGAAAATGGGGAACATGACATCCGCTTTTTAAAAGGGTAGAAGGGAGGACCCTGAGAACTGCATGTGCTCAGGAAGATCATGGAACAGATTCTCCTAGAAGCTAAGCTAAGGCACAGGGAGGACAGGGGGGTGATTTGAGGCAGCCAGCATGGCTTCACTAAGGGCAAGTCCTGCCTGACGAAACTAGTGGCCTTCTGTGATGGAGTAACTACATGATTGGACATAGGAAGGGCTACAGGTGTCATCTATCTGGACTTCTGTAAGGCCTTTGACACAGTCTCCCACAATATAGTTCTCTCTAAATTAGAGAGATATGGATTTGATGGGTGGATTGTTCGGTAGATGAGGAACTGGCTGGATGGTCATATCCAGAGAGTAGTGGTCAATGGCTCAATGTCCAGATGGAGATCAGTGACAAGTGACGTTCCTCAAGGGTCCATAGTGGGACCAGTACTGTTTATAATATCTTCATCAGTGATGTAAATAGTGGGATCAAGTGCACCTGCAGCAAGTTTGCAGATAACACCAAGCTGAGGGGTCCAGCTGACACCCCTGAGGGATGGGATGCCATCCAGATGGACCTGGACAAGCTCAAGAAATGGACCCACGTGAACCTCGCGAGGTTCAACAAGGCCAAGTGTAAGGTCCTGCATCTGGATTGGAGCAACCAAGAACACGTCCTTTCTGCTGTGTTGCTGTACAGGATTTGCACTTAGCAGTGTCAGTGCACCCATTTTTCTCCTCATGAGCCAGCTCCCTAGATGAACCATGTCTGCAGAACACTAGTGTGTCTTTTCACTCTGAGCACGCCGTGGATTTCCGTAACCTCAAGGAGCACCACGATGAAACTTATTCTGAACATTATACCAGATATTCTAGATGGGTTATTTCGCTGTAATTAGTGTCTTATTTTTTAGAACCAAACAAAAAGCTGCCTGCTGAAGTTGCCATATTGAGATTTTGAATTCCTGCTGAGTTAGATGTTTTTTTCAGCTGTACATACAAACTGGAGAAAGTTATGAAAAACTAAAAGGCTTTTTCAATATTTCCTAAGTGTTTCATTTTTTCATTTTAAAACAACAATCTGAGATTAAATTTAATCTAACTTTATTTTAACAGTTAACACCTCAGTTTGGGGTAGACCTGAATAATAACAGTTTGAGGGCTTTTTTCACTTTTTCACCTTGAGAACTGAAAACAGTGATTTATTGCATAAATCTAGCTCTGTTGTCACTATGAAGAGCTCAGCAGCATTAAACGGGTTTTAAGATACAGCCAGAACGTTGTTAGGTGCAACTCAGCACATTTCTGCTGCCAGAACTGGATTTCCAGAATGCCTCATCAAAGCTGATACTGTAAAATGGGGTAGCTAGATAAGCCTTAGGTGAGGTGCCACTCTAGTTTCTTGTCCTGAGGAGTCCTCACAAGGCCTGCATTCAATCAACTAAGAAAACTGTTCATCTGACCACAGCTGCAGAGGCCGAGATGCAAGTGAGGGGAAGTTCTGGCACAGTTCTTGAACTGCCAGTAACCTGAGACAGCAGCAAGCAGCTTAAGCTGGGAGGATGGTAAGAAAACAGGGAAGAAACTTCTCCAAAAGCAAGTATAAACCTGTGGAAACATAATTGAAAGTATAACTGTCCAGTTAAAAAGCATCATATCAAGATCATGCTCATATTTAGATACAAATGTATTTATTATTGTCCTAATAACCTCTAGGGTATTTGTAACATGAAAGTGCTTAAAGATAAGGTTAGAAAGCAATTGATAAGCAGGTTGTTACTGCCTTTTTTATTCCCATGAAACATGTGCAGGTAGCAAACTAGAACATTGAAAGTGCATTCTGGTTACAGTATATTACACAAATATTACTTAGCTTAAAAATAAAAATTGTTTGTAGAAACAATTCTGAAAGCTAAGAAAATACTTCAAAACATGCACCCAGAAATGGGTTCCCATTTGTGTGGTGGCAAATAAGATTTTTTTTTTTTTTTTTTTTTTTTTTTTTTAAATTGGTCAGCTCATCTGGTTTTGTGTCAGGCTAAACAGTGAGAAGTGACAAAACTGTTATTTCTTCAAATTAGAAGATTACCTTTGGTTACACCAATGATTTGGCACCATGTAGGATACAGAGATGCTACCTCTGCAGCATCACTTCTACTTGAGACACTTCTTGAGTCTGTCATTGTATTGAGAGACTCTGGACGTGCTGCTGAGATGAGAGACCAAACACACCCAGCAAGCAGGTGCTTGTAGTAGGACTTCTTACTGCCAAGTAGCAGGACTGCTCCACTATTTGGCAGCTGCATTGCTGGGGAAGGTGAAGAGCTAGGAGTAGTCTTTCCCGGGCCTGAAAGAATTCCAAGATTTTTGATTTGGCAGCATTCCTCATGGTTTTCCTGTTTGACCCAAGATTCCTCTCTGTCATTCTAGAGGTGGAGGCTATGAAACTTCTCCTCCTCTTGGAAAATACTGTGGCACAGATCTGCCTCCTGTTATAATCTCTCATGGTAACAAGATGTGGATAAAGTTTGTAAGTGACCAATATGGCACAAGAGAGGGATTTTCAGCAGAGTGGGATGGTACATCAGCAGGTAAAGTGACTGCATCAAGTATAAGACCATTTTACACATCTCATTTTTTTATCTTCATTTGTATTAATGTGTCACCTTTTCCCACACATCTTTTCTGCTTCCCATCTTCTACAATCTGTCTGCTAATTATGTACCAACATATAGTCATGGTGTGAAGATCAAGGATACAACTTTCTTGATCCTTGGGCTTTCTTTTATTCCACAGGGAGTGATTATTATTCCCTTGATATAACATAGCATCAGCTTTCTCATACGTTTAGGCAGGCAGTAACCAAGAATTTAATGGACAGTTTTCTATTTGAAGATCAACTATCTATCAGAAGCACTCATCAGGTTAGATAGTTAGCATTTTTAGGAGCTATGAGCTCTCTTCTGTTTACAACACTGTTGGCTAAATTCAGATTTTTGGGTCATCACTGAAGATGTTCAGGGCATGTGAAGGAGGTCAGTAGTTTGAATCTCACACATCAAGTCTAATTCTCTACTCTTCTAGGTGTTAAATATTGGTTGGGTTTCTTTGCCGTTTTCAGGTTGCGGTGGGACTTTGACAACAGCTTCTGGTATCTTCATGTCTCCCAACTACCCTATGCCATATTACCACAATTCAGAGTGCTACTGGCTGCTCAGAGGAAATAGAGGAACCCCATTTGAAATCCAGTTTGAACAGTTCCATCTAGATTATCACCCAAAGTGCGAGTTCGATTACCTTGTGGTATGTACCTTGTGACACTTTGCTGCATAGGAGTTAGCTAAGTATGATGAGTACACAGGCAAGGAAAAACACATGGCCCCAGCCTTCAAATGCTTGTAAGTAAATAGATCCAGAACAGAAAAGCTCCATGCTGACACGCTACCTTCATATTACAGAGCTGTGAGAGGTAAGGCAGCAGTCTGTGCAGCTTCTGGTAAGGAAAGCATTTATGTCTAGATAGAAAGGCCACTGAAAGGAAGGTCACTGTCTATATATTTTAAATTTGTTGTGTTTTGGACCAAGGCCTTAATATGCTCTCTGAGTAAATTACAAGGTAAAAGGCACAACAGCATCAATAACACTATCGTTAATCCCAAATTTCATATTTGAATTGTTGCAGAAATTATTTGAATATTTTTTAATAGAGTCAAAATAGAGTGCAGATTTCCCCTCTTGGTGAGTAAGCCCCTCAAAATCCATCGGTATTCGGTTACTGGCTTCCTGCTTTTCCATTGACTTGCTTGTTTCTGAAATGCCTGTCAGGCTTTCTCTCAGCAGGAACAGAATTTAACCTCTTATATACCCGGGAACAATTCCCTAAGCAGACATTTGTGAGGGGGAAATTGCTTCGATTTGTAATGTCATCAGATTTATTAAATTTTTTTGTTTGTTCATTTGTTTGCTTGAAGGTATATGATGGCAACAGCAGTAATGCTAAACAGCTAGGTAAATTTTGTGGGGATCAGATACCACAAATCATCCATTCCAGTGGAGACACCGTGTATGTAAAACTAAGGACCGATAGCAGTCTGCAAGGTGGAGGCTTTTTAGCCAAATACAAACAGGGTAAGTAAGAAAAAGATGAGAATAACGTGTTTCTACACTTCAGCTTGTTCCTGAAACTGCTTCTTGCAGTACTTGATCTTACCTACTCAGGAGCAGAGGACAGTGTATATTATTGACCCAGATTCTCTAGTCTGCTACAGTCACAGAACACAGAGAGCTAAAATTATCTGCCCATCTATGCATGGTGGAGATTATCTCCTTCCTAGAAGAAAACTGGTGAGGTGGCTCTGCTTCTGTCACTTGCACCACTGGCACTTGCCACTCCAGATTTACTGAGAATAACAAGAGCTGGAAGTTTATAACAGGGCAGATTGAACTATTCTTGCTTTTCTGCTCAGGTGAGTTTTTAACAGAGAAGGGAGATGATAGAAAAAGCTTCTCTGCTCTTTCAGCAGCTTGCAAGGCAGAATGGCAAAGGAGAAATTAGTTACTCTCAGTCATCCTGGATCACTGTGAGTGCTTAGGATCATTTAGCCTTCCTGGAACACCTCAGAATGTTTCATTTCTTTATATCGTATAGTAAGGGTCACATCTTTCTTGCAAACATTTTTTTTTTGTAAAATAGATCTACCCCAGAAATATTGGAATAATAACATTTGGACAAAAATCCAATAAGATATATGACAAATCAGAGTTCTTTTGTTCTCAGTCATAACCTTGAATATTGTCCAGCGTTTACTTTTCTTCTTATACACTCTAGCACGTATGGTTAAATGCGTATTGGAAGATGTAGGATTTCACCACATACAAAATGATCTGCAAGCATTTTTGCGTACCCTAAATATGACATGCCCAAGTGATAGAGATTGCTGTAAGTTTATAGACATTAAGTTGTCCAAGGTTTGGTAAATGGATTTCAAACAAACCAAAGCTATTCACCCACATGTGGCGCATATAATAATTAGAAGAGTGAGGGAGCCTTGACTCCCTCATTCCTTAAAGACATCACAGATTCATCTACCATGCACTTTTCAGACTGCAAAGTCAAGACAATGTCTTAGAAAAAGGTTCCCCCCACTTTCATTAATTAAACAGAAAGAGCACTTTCAAAGCACTCAGATGTAGAACCTGAGCTATCAGATAATGTGATCTACACTTTACATTCATATTTAATTCCTGAAGATGCATCAGAGAAAGCTTTCAATGGCTTGCCCAAAAGCTAGAATTATGTATGAAGTAGTGCTATAAAATAAGGATGCTTAGATGCCAGATGCATTTATGTGTACATGAAAGCAATGTAATGATGAACTGGAAAACGTTGCAAAGGAAAACATGGTATCAAGTTAACATTCAAAGGCACCTTTGTGTCTGATATGGTTCTAATAAAATCCTGATGGTAGGGAGTAGCAGCTTTTACCCATCTTGCATTCTTCAAAATCCATTTTGTGCTCTTCATCCTGTCCTTTCAAACAGTTTTATGCTTCAGTGTAGCTTTGCAGACAAGCTCCACTCCACCTGACCCTGACCTTCAGCTGTATCCTGAGCATTTTGAAGTCCTAAAACCACAGACCTTGCTGCTCTGCAAATCATTTTGAAAGAATAAAAAAATTTGCAGCAGGTAGGTGTATCATCCCTAGTGACAGACAACAGAACAGTTTTGCAAGTGGATCTCAGCCATTTCTGCTGTTCCACCACTGCAGATTTGCTATACAAAACCAAGAGCCTGTCCAGCTCCCCGCCTCCTGCCCACTTTGCTGTGCATTACCCTGGTCTGCTCCCGATACACATTGTTTGCTGTCTCCAGACAAGGGATTGCACACACTGATATTTTCTGTCTTTAGTGAAAGTTCCATACAGGAAAATGAGACCTAATACCATAATTGTAATTTCATTCTTTATCTAGTTTAGTTTCTTTTTCATTTTCTCTGTACTTCAAGGAATATTTTCATCATTCCAGGTGAACATCCAGTTCTTATGCTAGGATGCTATTGGATGACTCACAAGGAACATCATGGCTTATTTTTAAATGATTTAATGATCACTTAAAGTTCCTGGAGCTTAGAAAATCAAATATAAGTAGTGTACTTTTCACTGTTGTTTCAGACAGGGATTATATTTTTTTTTCCAGTTTGCTGAAATAAAGCACTTTGATCCATTAGTCAATCTTTGTTGAGTACTCTCTCTGAATTGTTTGAAATCACAGGACAAATATCTATTAGTTAAAGAACAACAAACAGAAGAAAACATGTTTCAGGAATAACCATGTATTTAAAATTAAAGAAAACTGCCAAAAATTATGTATACTACATACACTGATGAGTGTGCAAGTGTCAGAAAAGAAGGACATAGTAGAGCTGAAGGATTCAAGTTTGGAAAGTCTGGATTTTGTTTGCAACATATGCAATATATTCTTCAAAAGGTCACAATCATCTTTCTGCATGATTTCTCTTCTCTATTCTGTGAATAAAATATTTTTCACCTTGTAATGCTATCTGTAACTTCAGTTAGTAATTTTTTGAGATACTGGGTTAATAAGCATTGCACAAATTTAAGTTTTTTAACCTTTTTTTTTTCAGTTTGTCACGATGTACTGACTGTTAACCGTAGCCATGGCATATTGGAAAGTTTAAATTATCCAAATAATTACCCACTACATGAGCACTGCAACTGGACTATCCAAGCTACAAAGGGGAACACACTCAACTACAGCTTCACAGCCTTTGATTTAGAAGATGGATCTGACTGTGACCTTGACTTCTTAAAGGTATGTACCCAGATTCTAGAAACAAGAAAAATCACGTCTTCTCCAATAAGGGAAAACAATAAAGATGCAGAAGACCAAGAGGAAATTTACCTTATTTAAGCTTAGCCATTAAAAGTCAAGGGCTAAGTCCAAACAATTTGTCCCCATTTTGTGCATGCTCATAGGGAGGGAAGCGCTGCCAGACAGCATTTCATCCAGCCTGAATACCGGTGTCTGCAATAGGGAGGATGAATCACTTTGTGGGTGCCTAGATTTGCAACAAAGCCTCCAGCTACAACCTCAGATTAGATGCACTGGCTTTTGTGGGTGAAGTGAGATGTCATGATTCCAGGCTCATAGAAATAAGAAATCCTGAAATTAGTAAATTGATTACAAAAAGGCAATGAGTCCAATTATTTTCCCCTTGTCTTCATCTGAGAAGAAGCGAGGAATGTTCAAAAACTTTAAAATGTGTTATTTCTACATTTTTAAAGGGAGGGTTGCTCTGTCTCCTGTTTTATATCTTCCTTTTCATAATTAATCTGCTTCTTTAAAGGGACTGAAAGAAACTGAATTCACCTACAAAAAAAAAAAGAGAAATTTTTAGCCAGATAAAACCACCAGTTCAGCTAAAGCCAAGTGCTCTTTATTTTCATTTCCTCAAAAATTTTATTTCTAGGACAACCAAAAAGATATTTTCTCTCAGTTTTGTACTTTGTACTGTGGGAAATACTGTGTAGTGATGATCACTGCTATACTGAGCATTATCATCTCCTGTCTACAATTTTGCTGTTTTGCTGAACTAATCCATCCTTCAGGTAATTACCTTTGTACAGGATGACAGCATGTAGCCCCTGTGCTCTACTTAGGTTTTGCACAAGAGCAATTGAATTTAGAGAAGTGTTAGAGAAGGCTATTTACAGCCAAGGAGGGGCTAAGGAATAGTGCCCTTGCTTGTGGGGATACTTACTTACACTGGGGTCTTGCAGAAAGTCCAGCCACAAGCCTTATGATGGGCTAATCTGTTCCTTCTAGATGTTCTCCCTTGCTCCCTCTACCTCCTCACTGTGCCAGCTTTCACAGCTCAAAATTGGTAATAGACTGGCAAAAGTGATGTTCTTCCAGCTTTCTTCTCTTGGTGGCCAATAATGGAAAGAAAGAATAGACATGTGAGAAAAACAAGAGAGCACTGTATTGAGAACTATTAATCCCTGGTTCGTTTTTTGTGAGGAGACTGAAAAACAAACATTGATGCCAAGCAGCGAGGCCAGTTCTAGTCTCAAGATGCTGAAGCCCTTGATCCATGAAAAGCAGGAGCCCTGCACACAGTAGCCAGCCAGTAAGGCGCAAGAGACTTGCCAGAAGACACTATTCTAGCTGTAAGTCAAGGCTAGAGGAATAGTGCCCAAGGCAAGGATCTGATCCAAAGCAGTTAAAAGAACAGAAATAAAACGTATTAGAAGGAGTGAGGAGACAGGGAACAGAAAAGTACTCGCGCTCTTTGTTTTAACAATTTTTCAGTGCTTCCAATCAAATACAGACTGAAAAAAAGTGTAAAGAGGAAAATGCAAGAGAAAAACAGGATCGTAGAAGTGTGTTAAGGAGGCTTTAATTTGCAATTCGTGTGACAGTACTTACAAATCTTTCTCCAAATGCCATTAAGAAATACCACTTGGAAAAGATGTTCTCACTTGGTTGTTGCGTGCTGCACAAATATGTGCCATAGTGTAAAAAAAGAGAACAAGGTTGGACCAGCCAGGGAACTGAATAGTGTTTGCTCCCACCCTGTGCCTTGCGAAAGGGGAGCATGCTGGCAAGGCCTTGAGTGCTCTGTGGTGTAGGGGGAAAGGGAGAATAATCTGTAACAAGTGTGCAGTTTACTTTCTAAACTGACTGTAGATACTTGGGACTTTTCTGTCTGAAATCTATGTGGGGTCTGATGCCACTGCAAATTTGGTAAAAGGTTAATAAAAAAATAAAAAGACACATAGCTGTTCAGCTAAGATAAGTTCTTTTCTGCCACATGCTAGTTTTGAGATTGTTTTATTGCAAAGAGGCCTGAAAGGGGAAAGCTCTCAGTATAACACTGGGAAAACAGAGGCATAATCCTGTTTGCTGTAGTCCAAGAGGGTGGTGTGCAGACCATGTGCCAGAACCCTTCGCTGTTTTCTTGGAGGAAATGGGAAGCTGCTGCTCAGACAGTCTCCAGGTAGCTGCACGCACAGGCTGGAGTGGCCACTGGTGCTGACCAGGTGCTCTTTTTCCTCAGGAGCTGTTAGGTGCCCTTTTTGCCGCCTTCTTTTGGGTTTGGTGGCAGCAGGTCTCCCACCGCAGCCCCTTGCAGCAGGCAGCAACACTCATCTTCTTAGCTCTGTGGCAGCCCAGACAGCAGCAGCCTGGTGCTCTGTGGCAGCGAGCAGAGGGCAGATTGGTGACAATATTTGCTGCTACTTGCTGGGAGGCTGGGGAAGGGAAGTACAAGAGTCAGCTGTTAGGTTGGATTAGGTGATTATTCCAGTTGTGGTGGTAAAGGGAGTAAGGGAAAGGGATATGTGATGGAGAAGCAGAAGATTAAATGTTGCAGAGGTGTTATGGCAGAGAGCTGACCTGCCTGATCAGAATTAAAAAAAAAGAATAGCAGAGCTGCTTATAGAAGTCAGTGGGAGAAACAGATTTAATGCATCTGGACATATTTTTATGACATTGCAAATGTCTCAAACTAGAGGTCTGATATTTTTGAAACTATTCTGAAGGAGAAAATCAAGGTGCTTGGTGGGTGGGGACAACTAGACTGAGCAAATTGCATTCCTGAGTACTGCTGGACATGGCCCACTGGACACTGTGGATTTAGTCCTAGTCTCCATACTAGAAAAGTGCCTATTCTTCAGCTCTTTCTTTAATTATGACTTACACTTCTGACCCAAACCCGCATGTAGTATACAAGAAAAGCATTTTGCTGTGTGACTAATTTAGTCTGATATACACAGAATATATTAATTTGCTATTTGCTCCCTTACTGCACATGGGAGTCAGAACTTAAATACATAGAATAATGACAAAAGCAAAAGTTTCTACACACAGGTATTCCTAGTGGTTGCCAGTTACCAAAGATATTATCATCACTTAGAACAAATAACTGTTTCAAATACAGGGCAACGAAAAAAGATAGTCAGATGTCCAAAGAGTACAAGTAAGTGCAAGTACAGTGCATGGCTGTCCCAGACTGAAATGCAGTCACAGCTGTACAATGAGAAGCCAGCCATGTATTGCATTACCTGTTTCCTCTTCTGCTTTGATGATGGGGTGCTTCTTGTGAGCCAGGCCGTTATTTGCAGCAGCTGGCCGGTGTTACTCATGCTGAGCAGCATTCCCTCTCTGCAGGAAGCCCTGAGTGGCTCTGACTCAGTCTGGCCTGGGCAGGGCCTGCATCTCTGCCACTTCAGCACGTACAACTATTTATACCTGTGTCAAGTAGGAAGGAAAAAGCCCTCTTCTTCTCACTGTGTGGCAATTTTCTGCCCCTCTGTGTAGATGCCAGGCATTGGGAAGGGTCAGTGTGAGAGGAAAGCAAAGCTGCAGTGTTTTTATAATGTCAGTCTCTAGCATGGATCTCATATGAGCGCTTTCTCAACAAACGAGCAGTGTTCAGTATTTCATGGCCTGTCAGAAGATGTTGGCTCATTACTAGTAATGTCACAGGGTGTGTGACATTTCAGAAGGAGTTTTACAGCGGTTTCAAGAATATGAGATGAATTGCTTGTGATAAAGACATGTACAGAAGTGGCAATGATATGATACAAGGCACACCTTGTATGCTCTTGCAGGCTGTTATTCAGTGGTGCTGCACTAACTGTAATTAGATTGGATGGTCTTTAAATTATATTGTGTGCTGTGGCTTGGCTTAATAACCTAACATTAGTGTTTCTAGAGGAGTCACCGGGCTGTAGCCAGTGAGATATTGCAATGACACAGAAATGTCATTTGTTCATCTACATTCACCAGGTTATTAGCTGAACAAGCATATATTTAACTTCCCATCTTTAATGATGAATTACTTTCTTATTTAGTATGACAGAACAAAATCTCCACAGAGGCGAAGCTATTTTATAAGTAAGGAGAATGTCATGTTATTGCCATAAAGATCAGTGTCTTGCAGCAGGACTGAAATATACTCCCTTCTTATCCAAGAAAAATATAGTTTGAAAACCATTAATCTTTCTGTCCTTCAGTGACAATCTCCCTCCATGTTCTGCTCAGAAAGTACAACCTTCCCTTGAAGCCCAGTCTGTTTAGCAGCTGCTTTTAACAAGCATAAAGAAGACTTTGCCCAGCCTCTTGCAAGATAACACCAGCCTGATAAGCAGATAGCAAAACTGTGTCATGCAGCAAGACAAGTTTCAGAGCTTTCTATTTGAGTCTCACCCCTTTGGTCTGTGCAGCACCTTAGTCTGGTACTAAGGATGGAATTAGCATTGGGTTACTCTGAAAGACTGTACGGGGACAAACAGCTGCCTGATAGCAACAGCAGCCTTCCTTCTGCTGCAGGGCAGGACAGAATTCCTCTCTTGAACAAAGCTCTTTCCTTCTTGCTTACTGGCAGTGTACCTAGGCAGTCCAGACTCTTCCAGCGATTAGGCTCAGAGTGGTTAAAATACCATTGCACCTTTATTTGTGGAATATTATCAAATGAGTACTGAGTATGGTAATTAATATGACATCTGCTCCTGAGAACTCTTTCATTTCCTTCTGGTGGTAACAGGATATGTCCTTTTTTTATTATTATATTTTAAACCACCGTAGCATTCCAGGGATGTGCCATAATATCCTTTCTCTCCATTTGGGAATACTGCATTAGATAATTGTTGCTTATACTCAGCTGGTCATCCTCTTTTTTTATTAGTTTGTCATAGAAAAAAGACAAATTTTAACCCTGTTTCTATTTTTACTCTGTTTTGTACTTGTAATCAGTAAATAAGCTTAAACCATATTAGAAGATTAACATTATTACATTTTATTTATGAGTGTGTCTTTTTAAGTGCTGCAGGAATTCTCCAAGCACAGAGAATGGCTTTGCTTATGGCCATGCATTGATTTACAAAATGTCACCGGTAGTGCATCACCCTGGGGAAGCAGATGATATATTAAATATACCCAACCAGGTTCTGAAACAGAGACATCAAATTACAGCCTGCTGGCCATACTGCTGTGGTATCCATTAACGTATTACCATGCAAGCTGGCAGCGCACCAGCCCATCCCTGAATTCCTTCAGGGGTTTATGGGCCTCCACAAGAAATCCTTCAGCGTAAGACTGTTAGGATAAAAGTGACAATTCTCCTTGGGTTTCTGTGGCAGTCCTGGCCATGGGTACAGAAGGAAATCTTAGCCCTTGCACTGAATTTCAGAGGTATGGATACTCTGAAGGAGAGTGTTGGATCAAAAACTACCCACTCTAAACAAAACTGTCCCAGGGCTCAGATTTTTGTTTTCCCAATTGCCTGCATTGCCAGAATTGAAGTGCACTTCGTCTTTGCTGTTTGAAAGGTTACTTAGAAACAGAATCACAAATGCACACAAAATCCCCCACCCCTAAAGACAGCTAAATTTGCCAGTGATTAAAAGGTTTCATGGTGCCTACAGAAACCTCAGATGACAAGAAGCACGAGTGAAGCCAGCACAGATTCTGCTCTTGGACTCACAAAATGAGTCAGGCGTTCATAGACTCAGCGTTTTCCACACCCTGCCAGCTCAGAGCAATGTGACTTTGCCCATACCTCCAGGACAAAGCTCTGTACAATGAAGTGACTGTGAAATACCACCATATGATGTCAGTGTGCATGCCCCTTGTTGGGAAAAGGGCATTTGGACTCTTCTAGTTGCAGCTGGATTCTTCTGTCCTGTGTTCTTCTTCTGTATTCCAAATTTTGTTGGAAAGCCTGGCCAGCATCTGTGCATAGCGTCTGTGCAATGAAGTGGTTTATCTCACTCAGCACAGGCATCATGATAAGAAACGACATGGTGCTTGGAGAAACCCTGTCTGAATTGGTGAAATCTTCCCTTCATCAAAGAGAAGCCCCCAGATGACTCAAAGAAAGTCACATCATATATTGAGGAAGATCTTGTCCTTCCCTTCCCCATTGTTCAAACGAGCAGGCAGTTTTGCTTTCTGAAAACATAATGGACAGGAATATTTCCCTTTTTTTCCCATCTTCATTTGCCAGGACCAAGCTGCAGATCTCAGTTGCCGTAGTTATGCATGATGCAAATTTTCTCGAATGAGGTGATTCCCAGAGAGGATCCTGCCCTCTCTGACCTCTGATGGTGTCAGTGCGATGTTGCTTGCACTGGCAGTTCAGTTCACCTGGGCTGGCAAAGTACACGAGGAGCAGCACTGAGCCCTGCATGCCAGTCACCAGTGCTGCAAACTGCTCAGACCCGCCTGGGCTTTTCGGTGCAGATGCACCTTCTCCATCCTCCCGAATGCTGTGTCCCCAGGCACCGCCCCATCTCTTTGTCAGGAGCTTTTCCCACAGCAGCAGCTTTCTGCTGAAGAATAACTTTGAAATATTATTGTCCCAAGCTCAGAAGCAGTCCTTGTCCCTCCACCATGGATGGATACTCGCTGCAGAGGAACCTCCCTGATTTCCGAGGCATTGAGGAAAGGAGGCACTCCACCAAAATAGCCGCAGCCTTGTGACCAGGCATGTGCGATCCCGCTGACACAAAGGCGTGGGTCCCCCAGCAGCCCCTTGGTTGGCAAAGGCAGGAGAGACACTTCAGGGACCAATTTGGGTGCTGGCCGTGACAGCAAAGCTCTGCCTGTACCTCGGGGGAGACATGGGGTCAGGACCAGGATTCCTGGGCAGCCTGTGTTTGCCCCAGGCAATGGAGCAGTGATGGGAGGTCAGAGCAGTCCCGGTGGTCAGCAGAATCGCAGGGTGCAGGGTTTCGGAGTCAGCCCTGCACCGGGCTGCTGTGCTTTCAGCTCAACCTGCTCATTCAGCGTGAGTCCTGGGTGAGAGTCCGGGACTGCCCTGGTGCAGGTGGCTGGAGCTTTCTCCACCCAGACAGCACAGCGGTTGGGTGGAGGTGCTCTCCTAATACAGGCTTAAGGATTTAAAACATTGTGCTGAACAAATCCAGTTTTGAGTGCAGGTCTTGGGGTTGACCAACTAGGTGGATGTCCCCTAGGCATTCCTTTCTTAAACAGCAGTTGTTTCCTACTCCTCTATCTAAAACAATTTAAAAATTTCGTCCAAAGATTGAGCCTGCATTTCTTACGTTTTTATAATAAATGCAGAGTCTTGCTAAATCAAATGATTGTTTTTATACTATTTGCAGAAAGAAACCTTCCCTAGAAAGACAGATCAGATTTGCCTGTAGTTAGAACTACTTGTTTTCCTTGAGAAGGTATTAAGTGGTAACGTAAGAGATGAAAAGTTCTTTTTAAAAAGACCACAGATGTCCAATGTAGAATTTAACTTTGCTTGAAAATTTCGAAGGGCTCTGAGTATTTCAGCCTCAGATCGAGATACAACTCTTACTATTAAAAAGCTAGTCATTTATACATTTCCATATGTTAGACAAATCTCAGCAAGACAAACTAGTGTACCTATATGTCTAGAGATGCACAATGTCAAACTCCATTGTCCTATGAAATAAAATGATTAATTAATGAAAATGTGTAATTGTGTAGAGATAAGAAAGTTGCCTACAGTGATCAGAGCAAGGAGTTTTATCAAAGGTCACCTAGGGCATAAACTTATTTACATAATCATATTAAAACATTATTGAGAATGTTTTTTAAGGTGAACCTTTTTGTAGTAACAATTGCAAACACTTCTCATCATGCAAGCACAAACATAACCTTATTTTGTTCTCCTATTTGCGCAGAAATAGGAAAGCTCCACACAGTAAATCACTCGAAGTCTTAAGCTGCCTTTGTTTCTCTGAAAACTATGTCGCTGTGGTGCTGAGCTAGTGCAATGTGCTGCATCCTGGAGCTGGAGTTTGTTTAGTTTTTTCTCTGGCTGACAGATCTGCAGGTTCTCAAGCTTGCACTCTAGCTCTTCTAGAAGGAAAAGTGTTGCTTGGAAATGGATTATTTCTGTGTTAATTCTTGCTTTAACGATTAATGGTGATCTCACTTTGGAATGCAGTCTGTTACTTAGATGATGATTATATTGTCTGTTTGTTGCTTCATTTTGTTTTCTGGTAACGTATTTGTTGCAATGCCATCAGAATTTCCTTTTCAAAAAACAACTCATTCAGGAAGAGCTGCTCGGATACCTGTAATCACTGCCTCTAGTGTTTAGATCAGTCAAAACAATTCCAGATCAGGTTTCCCACTTCTAAGAGGAAAGGGATACTTGTGTGTGTCAGAAAAGCTCTTTCAGGATGTCCTGGAGGCTCCGGCAATGGGTGGGACACTTGCAGCTATGCTGGTCTGATCCAAGGCACAACCTCCTTTTCTGAGTTCTGCAAATACAGCCCAGGTCTGATGCTGCTGGTCCCTGTAAAAGGGCATTTGGACTGCAAACAATTTGTTTAAAGACTCAAATTGAGACAATTATTGGTATAATTACTCATAATTATATAATGAATTAATGACGTGACAATAGCATTATTTACAGTACCATAAAAACCAGAATTGCAGTATTCGTAGAATGCATTTTCCTTTCAATAAAACTGAAAGTTTGTCTTTGAAGACTCCATCATCTCTGGATCAAGACTACGTGTAGTGCTTAAACAACATATGTAAGCAGTTTTTTTCCAGAGCAATTTAGGCTGTGGGCTTTCCTTTATAATGATCTTCCTGATGGGGGAAAAAAAAAAAAANAAAAAAAAAAAAAAAAAAAGTGCCTTTTCGTGGAAATAAAGTTCTCCAAGAGAAAACTGAAATTTTGCCCTATAAAAAAAAAATCAGTTTTCTGCCAGGAAAACTGAACAGATGGAGTCCCACTACCTGTCTGGAAGGGTCTTGTCAGTCTCACTTTGCAAGAAGGAATAAACTTGACAAGGTGCCCGGCTAGGAAAACGTCCCTGCTTCAAGTATGCCCAAATAGAACATATTCAAAGTTTGCTTCCTCCCATTTGCTTGAGATCTTTGTTTCTTTCCATGCAGCAGAAACTCCATTTTCCAGTCAGCTCCATCCTTGAGCCTTTGCTCTAGTTGTGGCAATGAGCTTCTCTGTGACACAGGTCACGCTGCTTTGCTTCGCTCCTCCAAAGACAAGAAAACAGCTGTGGCCTCCAGAGCATCATTCGTGGTGCCAGCAACATATTTCCAGGCTGAAGAGTCAGAAAGGCCAAAATTTAATACCGGTGGCCACGGTGTCTCCTCTGGGAGAGCTACCCAAGCCAAACCTTTCCTGCAGCCTAGGCTGGTCCTGCTGTCCCACTCCAATGTACAGCAGATGGTTTTCAGCTGCCACTTTGCTGCAGGGCAGTCCCACAGTCTGATTCATCCCTTAGAGAGCCAGTACCTCCCCTTTTTACTCTTGTGTCAGCCTATATGCTTGCTCCTTGGCAGCCTGATAAGGAGTTTCTAGTAAAGGTTATTGAGCCCATGCCTAATGATTTGTCTGAAGGTACCGTATCCCCACCTGGGCCTGGTGCTGGGGTGCAGGCAGATGAAACAGCACTTCGGGTGCTGCTAGGCAATTGCCTCGATTAAAGAGGGGGGGCTAAGAATATGAACGTGTTGAAACTGTTTGTATGTTTTGTGTGTTGGTTTGTCTGCCAAAATTAGTACAAAGCCCTTGGATTTTCTGATGGAGGCTAAAAGATCTGGAGAAATAAATAAATTATGAAACAAGTATCTACACAGAAAGGGAGGAACCACTTTCTTACCAAGGAGTAGCTGGGAGGAAGCCCATTCCTCAGTTCCTAGAGTAAGTATGCCACTGGAGTGGTTAGTAAATGGCCCCAAGATTCAATTGTCTTGCACAGACCGAGGGAGTACCTTGCCTCATAAAGCCTGGGGAAGAGCCTTGCCTCAATTTGCAGCAGTTTAGGATAGCACAGCTGCCAAAGCAGGCCCTCAAATGAGAAACACTATCTAAGAGATCAGAAGAGAAATTGTGGCTCATGAGATCTGCGTTCAGCTTCAGTTTCACTTGCCCATATTCGTGTGAGAGCAAAACGCGGCTTGAGAAGTTCAAAATGCCCTGTGAAAACACGCAGCTGTTCCCTTCATTTAGAAATGAAAGACAGCTCAAAAAGCCCCGCTGTAATTCTAGCAGCCGCGGTTCTGCCCCTCTCAATGAGTTACAGCTGGCCAGGCACTCGAATTTCCTGCGAAGCTGAAGCTCCGCTCTGAACCCCGGCCCACGGGGCAGCGCGGCACGAAGGGATTGCCATAGTAACCGTTCTTTGTGTCTCGAAAAACTGACGGACTGTTTTCAGGGGAAATTACACAGTAATGTGACATTTGCTGTCTTAGGTAAAAATAACACTCCCTTGATGAATCAAAGTTGCAGGAAACTCATGAAGATTGGGGGTTTTTTGTTTGGATTTGAAAGTTTGTGGGTACGATTTAGTCCATAGTTTTTTAGAATGTTTTTTTCAGTTGTAATCACTAAAGCTAACAGCTGATTGTTAAATATGTACCTTACACAGTTTTTGCTCCTATTCAGAGCATAGATTAACAATCTACATGTTGATTCATTCTTCACCATTCATATTTTTTTTGGTGTGAGATTTCCATGGCTTGAAGCCACAGAAATACGAGAAGTATATACCACAAAGCTGTTGAAGGAAGTAGTGCTATTAAAAATCTCATTGGATCTGACTTCATTTCATTTTGCTGAACTTAAGCCATAAAGGAATTTGTAAAGCTCTCAGCCTGGCTTGGAGGAAGGTCATACCTGTAATACTGGGCATGGGCCAGCTCATCCATCTGTCAGGCAGTCCTTCCAGCTTTACATTTAGAAAGAGCACAGATGGATGTTCAGCTTCTTAACATCTGATCTGTATGACAACTTCATATCTATTATCAAACACATCTGATCAAGGCTTTGCAGGAACTACCAGTAATGGGTGTCCAATTAGAAACATTCAAACTTTTCTGATTTCACCTAGAGAAGTCATACCAAATGGAGTGAGAGTTCTCAAGTTCCAATACACTTCTCATGCTTTGAGCCTTTCATTCTATTAGAGGTTTGAAACCCAAAAGGATTCATGGTCACAATTCATAAAATAGGCCATGGAATATTACCATAGAATTATTCCTGCAATTTGTGCCTAACTTCTGGCTGAACTACATTAAAAAAACAACATTAGAACTAGACTGTCTGCTTGAGGATTTGAAACCATTTGAGTAGACTTCTTGGCCTTAAATCAACAAGAAGATTTCTGAAGGTTCTGCAAGACAAACATCTTGAACAGAAAACCTGAGGGTTTAATTACTCATTTCCCTGTGTGAGTCTGCTAGAAAACGTGTGCAAAAATTAGTAGCTAGCATGGTTAACCAATATTTACTGTAATATCATATTTCCGTTCTATGGGCATTGACTGCAGGAGAATTCTTAGTGGAATCAGAGATATTTGGAAAAGAGATTTGAACGGTGAGAAAATATAAATAAATTTGGCTGCTTTTCTAGAGATCATGGATTTGATTCTTTGTATAGGGATAACTTCGTGGTGATGGCCTCAGAACAGAGAAAAGTTTTTGTTAAGATTCTGAAAGGAAACATGCCAAAAATCCACAATGAGAATTTTCAGACATGATTTGTGTGCCAGTAATTTGCTGGGTTGTGTTAGGAAGATGTGTTCTGTGAGACAGCAGATCACAGAAGATGGACTGTGGCAGAGCAGTATAAAGCAAAAGGGTTGCTGTCTTTCTAAACTTTAAGAATCATAGTAACAAAAGTAGAAATAATAAGACAACTTCTGACTTGACAACAACTGGCAATCTGATATCATAAGTCAAAGGCAATTTAGCTAAAATGTCTCATTTTTACCAACTTTACGAAAATTATACTCCTCAGCCCTGAAAGATTACACTGAACATTGGGATATTTGCTGAGGAACATGGATGCATATTGTGTGATTTACTGGATTTGAAAAAAAGTCACAAAATTAGAATTTGAAAGACCCTTTAAACCTATTTGGAGACAACTAACGTAAAGCATGTAACCATCTACTGTCACCTCATCATAACATGTATTAAGTGTTTTTGTTTAAACGTGAGTATATGAGTTACATACAGATTTACATACAGGAATATTTCTTCAGCTTTTTTTTTTTTTTTTTTTTTTTGAGTGGTGCTGTTTTAGGAATAGGATGGAGGATTTCACCAAGTGTTTTTAAGTACAAAAGTTCAGAAAGTGTGGCTCAGTCCACTATTCCTTCAAAGCAGGACACTGGTATAAGACCACGAAACAATAAATAAAGATGTGTGAAGTTTGACTTGTGTTTTTTGAGGATTTACTTTGCTTTGGTTTCCAGCTCGTCCTCACTACTCTGGGAGGCCCTGGTGATGCTGACTGTTTGATTTTCTGCATCACAAGTTCAGTCAGTCCTGAAATCACCTGAGTGCAGTCTTAAAGAAATGAAGATGTAAACAGGGCTGTCATCAAGTGGGTTGGAAGCACTGGGAGTGTTAGATGCACACTCAGATCAGACCCGTGACATCCCCTTTTTCTTTCTATTTCAGTTCGTTGCCATTTGCCCTTTATCTTCTTCCTCAGCAACCCTCAATACACACCAAAACAGAAACAGCAAAACCTTCCCACTATACACAGTGTGCAGCCAGGTTTAAAAACATATTGCAGTTATATTTGCTCATAATTTCATCCAAATCTTTCCACACTCTCCAGAGCTCACATTGCTGTGCAGAGGAGGCCAGTGCAAGAAGTCTCACTGCTTTTCCTTTGACGTCTTGTACAAAACATTGACTGGGGAGCTGCTTTTAACTCACTGGGGTATTCTGTGTTTCATTTCAGCTTTATGATGGGCCTGATGTACAATCCAACCTGATAGGCACTTTCTGTGGACAGTCTCTTCCACTGGCAGGGTCCACTACAGGGACCAGTCTTCATGTGGAGTTTTATTCTGACGGACTGTACGCTAGAAGTGGGTTCCAAATGCTGTGGCATGTTAATGGTAAGTTAATGGGGTTTCCTCTGGGCAGGTGTGTTTTCTTTCCTGTATGTGTAATGGAGTCTAAGTTTATGCCGACCTATATTAGATAAGTAGAAATAACCCATTACAGATCTAAAAACATTGCATTTCCTCATAATCCCTCAAATACTTTCCCAGCGGATGTTTCTGCACATACACACCTCCAAAGAGCATCTGATCAGAGACTGAGAGCTGTTAGTGAAATGTGCTTTCGTTTGCAGGTGTAGGCACAGGGATGAGGGGCATCTGCAGGATTTCTGTACTGAACAGGAGAGATGTGCTATTACAGCAGAACTGTGGGTGACTTGGGCTTTCTAATGGGAAGCACTCAGCCCTCACTTTGCCCAGCTCCTATAGACTTGTGTTTTCTGTGCAGGCTTCTCTCTAGTTTTCTTTAGTGCTGTTTGTTTTCTAGGGTAGCACATTCACTTCCATCTACCCCCCTCTCTCTTCTGCATGAAATCACATTGGTCCGGATGCACTTTGGGTGTTTTTCTCTTGTTCCTGCATGTCACAAAGACTGTCACAGGCCTCATTAAATAGGCAGGCATGCATGCCAATTATAAACAAATCTGTTAATGACTGAACAACTGCAAACTGTTTGCGGTTTCTTCGTAAGTGAGCCTACAAATGTAACTTTTTCACTCTGCTTATTTAACAGCAATATTGGATTGTAACAAGATTAAATCACGTGCCATTGTACATCCCATCAAAGAGGATCCAACCTTGAAAATAATTAAATTGCCACAGTTGCCCCATCTGTCTAACCAGTTCACACCATTCAGCTCTGACAGCAACGTAAAGCAGCTGAAATCGGCTGCCGAGGCCCCACTGCGGGTTGCCGAGGTGTGCGGTGTGCTACACATCGCTTCAACAGGAGCTCCTCTGCGCTGCCGCAGACTGGTGGCATTTGCGGGCTCTCAAAGGGCTCTCCTAGACTAGACAGTGGTGTTTTGCATTCAGCAGAGGTTAAGGAGCATTTCTGGGCAAAGGAGGGCTGTGTGTGGGAGACGCGAGATGTGTGGCAGGAGGCAGCAGGGGAAGCGCTGCAGCACAAAGGTACGCTCTTGTGTTTCGAGGTGATGTCATTCTGCGACTGCACAAAAGAAAAAGTGGAGGCTTTTATGCACAGCCAGATGACATCAGCTCCCTACAGTAGCCATGGTGCTGGGTTAACTTGCTTTTCTAAAGCTCTCAAAGCCTTCCAGAGTCTGCCTGCGTGGTAAGCACTCTTGTGCTTTCCCTCCACGTCCTCTCCCAAGCATTTCCCGGACTCTCCAGGCCTCTCCCATCCCCCTGCACTCCTTTTTTGCACTGACACATTCACTCTGAGTCAGCCAGCACTGCCCCTCTGTTCCTGGTGACTAAATTGCAGCCTAATGCTGCACAGGGACCAGACTGCTGCTGTGGGGCTGTGTCTGAGCAGCAGAGCAGGAGCTGTGGGTTCAGAGAGGGCTGGCTCCTCGGGAATGTCATTGCTGGCTTTGAACATCACAGCTGCAACTACTGACAGCCTGTAATACGAGTAAAAGTTCCTCCAGAGCTCACCACAGTCATCTTCTTCTTGTTCATTGTGGGCACTCCCATTTTTTTCTTAATTGGTGTCGTGCACAAAGATGGGTATTCCTCTTACCCTTGGTGGCTATGTTCTCTGGGCATATGTGGTAGCCCTAGAGTGGATAAAATTATATATGTCCCTGTGGTCAGGGTGCTATATTTACTTCTTCCTTCTGAAAATCTTTCAAATGCACAAAAGAAGCTCAGTGGAGAAAGTCCCTTAGTCCAGGGCAACTCCTCAGGAGATGCAGCTTTGAGTTGGGTATTTCAGAGTGAAGCATTCAGGTCCCTCCTTCCCTGAGAGTAAATCCCTAAGAGAATCTAAACCTGGATCTGGTAACATCTCACCTGGCAAGAAAATAACAAGGCTATATATATTGCCGAGAGAGCGCTTTTACTTCTGCTCAAGTGACAAATGTGTGCTCTAGAGTTCAAGCTGCTGCAAACTATTTCTCATGCTGTCCATGTGCTCCTTAACTGGCAGCTGTGAAGCATCTATGATATATCTATGATATATCAAGGACATTCACGTGCTTTGGTGATTAAAGAGAGCAGCACTTGAATTTGCCACCATGTGCCCGATACACTTCATTTCAGACACTCTTTCCAGCAGCTTTGCTCATGGTTATGAGGTGATCACAAAAAGCCCAAATCTTACCTTGTTGATAACTGGTGTGAGGAGCCTCTGCTGCCACACATGACACAAAATTGCAGTGTTTTCATTTCAGACGTTTGCATCTGATCTTTTCAACTGCTGAGCTGCTGCTTTTCAGCCGCTGAGTTGCTGAGCTGGGTTGCTGAAGGAAACCCAGTCTTTAGGCTTTTCCAAAGACAGAATTAGTAACTGATCTTGCGACAATGTGGTTATTTACGCTTAAAAGTGTCCTATATCATTTTAACTTGGATGGAAAGCTGTAGTGCAAAGAATTAAATTTAAAAGTGGCTTTAGTTCTGAAATAACTCTGTTCATCTAAGGAGCTTCCATTGTTAAGTCTAGATTTAGAACTGATTTGCTAAATAACTAACGTTTTCTTCTGCAGCCAAGTCCTGAAGAATCTTATTCATCAAAGGAAAGCTGGAATCTGCAAGGTGCTCATTCCACTCCTGCTGTTTATTAGGAAGCTTAGTACAGGGAAATACATTTTTGGGCATTTCTTTCTTTGAGAAAGAACAAACTCTTGATAACAGCCTGGATGTTGCAAAGATGGCATACCAATTGAATCGCTTTCCTTAAAAAAAATCATGAGGCCAAAAGGGCAAAGGTCTCTCAGTGCAAAATTACACCAGTGACAACTGTCACTATCTGAGAAGACACATATTTCCTAGACCCGTCACTTACCTTATTAAGAAATGTGCCTGTAGGAGCAGCCTGCTTTATATATATATATCTCTTTATTTCATTGGAAGGTGACTCGTTAGGCTGCTTGATTATCAGTAGAGCTTATTAATTCAGCTGTGTCTTCTCAGCATAGTCAAAATTTGAGCCTGGTATTCTGTTATCTGTGACACATTAATTCCACCTTTAAAAAAGAAGCAGAGTGCACTGTTGAGAAAAGACTTACGTAACCCTGAAGTATTGTGTTGGTTTTTTCCTTCACCATCATCTTCTTTCTGTTGGATTTCCTTAAGAAACCATGACTGATTGGTTTGTGGGAAGAGAAATTTTCATTACTCTGGGTCTGTATTTTCAGAAGTTGAAAACCGTTAAAAGGCATACAATAACTAAAGTCTGGATTTTTCAGTATATATGTCGGGTAAAATGTGAAATAATTTGTCAGTTCTTCAGGAAAACATACCACAGAGGTGTCCAACTCATTTTCACGGGGGGCTACCTCAGCTTTGCGGTTGCCTTCAAAGGGCCGAGTGTCATTTTAGGACGTATAAAGGTAATTACTCCTACACTTATACAGTCCTAAAATGACACGTGGCCCTTTGAAGGCAACCACGAGGCTGACGTAGCCCCCAGTGAAAATGAGCTGGACACTCCTGATATATCAGAAGTAGAGATTAGATTAAAATGCAGAAGCCATTCAGTGCAGACATTTGCCAGGCACCCATTAGGATTGCTGGAGAGCATCTTGCATTGCAGGTCAGTCAGTGAGCTGAGGCCCAGACTTCCTAAGCCTGACTCAGAGCTTTGTTGTTCATTTCTCATGCAGTCTTTGACAAACTGCCATTCCTTCAGGTTTCAAAAATTACTATTCCTTTTCATTGTCTTTCTGTCACATTAAGTCTGAGGATGCACAGGGTCTGATCTTTCAAAGTCGCAAGCAGTTATTTTGAGTTGCGGGTGCTACTATGTTCAGAGCAGGCTTTTTTATTGCAGTCTGGCTATTAAAGACATAGGTATGTTCTCTGTGAGAGCTAAGGATTAATTCATTTCTGTTTCTTTTTTTTTTTTTAACATCAAACACTGGCAGCTGATACGGCTGTTCAGTATCTTGGAGGATCCAGCTCCTGTTTATGTGTCTAAATTTGCCTTTAGGTCTCTGGGTCCTAGTAGTCTATCTTTAATATCCATCTTACTGATTTCAGATTGGAACATGTTGAAGCAAATACTAGAATTCAGGAGTCTGATAAACAATGATGATCAAAGCTATGGAAGTGATTAACAAATCAGAAAAACAAACAACCAAACCAAACCAGATTCTCATTTGAATTTTTACTTTCTTGCATAAACTCTCGTAAGAAAAATTATCCCACTTGCTCTGTTGGATAGTATTCTACGAACTAAACCTGCTCAAGAGAGCAAAAGATTTCAGGATCAAACCCAAGTTATACTTCCTGCAAGTATTAGTGTAGTACAGGTAAATGTTCACACTACAGGCTGCTTGCAGCTAGAGTCAGTTAATGTTTACTGAAATATTTCACCATGAGCACAACAAATAGAACAACTCTGAATCTTTTGATTTCCCTGACTCTGATTTTACAGGAGCAGTGCCACTTTAAACTTCATGGAAGGAATTTTTCAAGCATGTGGCTAAAACATACCCATGAATAAATCTGAAAACCTTGCAAATAATAGAGGTTTCCACAGATTACTACTTCTCTATTCAGCTATAATTATTTATGAGAATAGGGATTCTTCTTTGGTTAATGAACACCATCTGCTAACCAGACAGGCAGTAATATGGAAAGACATCTATAAATCATCTCTTGCACAATCTTCAGTGAATACTTAGGTTTTAGCTAGAGGAAAGCAAAGACACCCAATCTATGTTTCCTGAGCTTTCTATTTGTTGTCCGATTTCCTAGCAACTAACACCAGGTTAGGTAGTTGTTTTAAGCATTTTTCAAGGCAATTCCAAGACCTTTACAATGCTAAAATAGTATCTAGCCTCCATGGTGGTTGTTGTTGTTTTCGTCGTTGTTTTGGGGTTTTTTTTTGGTCAGTTTAGCTGCAGGTCTGAAGTTTCCAAAATGAGTACAGGAGGCCCGCACAAACTGAACACATGCTGTGTGCAGTTCAGCTGTCTGTACAGCCATCCACATACAGCAAGACCATGTATTTCTGTGCTGAGAGAAACTTTTAAAGATGTTTCACTAGGAACAGAATGGTTTCAGATTATTCACTGTTCATTCAGTGAGAAACGAAGTCATGAAACAGTTTATGCTTTTTTCTTCCTCATTTTTATTCACCCCTAAAGACCAAATCTTTTTTAATTTGTTGCCATAAACAGCACAAATTCTATTTATTTGAATAGAAGCAAACTCTCATCTGATGTTTGCAGACAAACGTAAACACTGGGAAAAGGTTTGTTTTCATTTAATGGTGATGCCCGAGATGGAAGAAGTTTAATTAGCTGAGATGATTACACCATCATTTAATCTTTCCCTCTTTCAATATTTTAATAAAGTAGGCAGGCTCTTTTGTGTGGAAGTTACATTCCAAGCTAAATCAAAATGTATTTCTTAGCTTGCTCAAAAAGTAGGAAAATTATATGGTACACACAAATGCATGCTACAAAAAAACAGGGCTGGCATTTCTCCTGAAGTTTTCCTTTTAAATGCAAAATCAATACATACATTCACATATATTCATATAGGTATGTAAATAAATATGCATCTGCATCTACATCTGCATCCTCAGCCTGAACATTCATACAAATTTAATTTATTTGATATATTTTCTGACTATTTTAGGTATCTGCCAAGGCAGATTTCAAAGCCTGGTGTAAGCATCTTAAAGCAGGGAACCTGTCTTCATAGGTAATGCACAAATAATATGAAAAATACTTGCAGTTTAGTTTTCCTTGATGGCTTGTATCTGTAATTCAATCAAAGAAAGGGATAACGCTGCAAGAATTTTGTGGCTGATGAAAATGGGCAAGACATTGAATAAAACACGGATCAAATTATAAATTCGCCTTTTAAAAATATTCAAGACAAAAGGTTCATGAATAGTAAGGACCAATAACGTTCCAGGAACTGAAATATAAGCTGCAAAGCTGGTGAATCAAAGTTTGCTTCTCATTATGAAATAGTATTCCTGGTCTGTTGTTGTTGTTGGGGGGGGGGTGTGTTTGTTTGCTTGTTTGTTCTCATTCGCAGACTGGGCATATGTTCCACATACCATGTTTGTAAGCATTTCAAAAAGTTTTTCTATCATTTGAGTTTTTCTCATTTTAGTGTTCTACAGGTGTACTAAATGAGGTAAAAGGCAGTAACATTTGTTTTGACCTCTTAAGTATTTCTGTAAATATTTTGTTAAAATCATCTAGTGCTGATGGTTTTTTTTAAAAAAAAGCACAACAGAACTGATTCTTACCTCATCCGTATAAGAGCAGAAACATAACATACAGACCTTCTGCCAGTGGGCCAGAGACTTCAGGGCTTGTTTCTGTTCTCATACAGAAGTTTCTGCTTCCATACGCACGTCAGTCAAAATAGTTCAGGTGTGAAGTTCACATATTTGCAAAAATCAACGTTATTAGTCTGTGAATACTTAAGCATAAACTCAAGCAATTTCCCATCTGTTTGCAAACAGTTAATAAAAGATTGGCAACATGAGTTCAGCACATTCATTGTAAGAAGTGAATCACAGAAAACTAAACTTTACCTCCATTTTACTGGAGCACTTAAAAATAAGCACTTCTCTTTAAACAAAAAGCCTTTTCTGGGAACATTTGCAGTTGGAAGAAAAGAAATGGCACATTAACAATAGTTCGACGTTCTTATTCATGTGCCTCACATACCTCATCCAGAGAATATCGATAGAGCTCAGAGAACACATAAAGTGTTCTGGAGAGGGAGCGTGAGCAACCTGAACACTACTGCAAGGGCTGTGTAGAGACGAAGGTCTGTGCCTCAAAGTGCAGCACACAAGCTTTCCAATCCTCTGAGCCATTTCGGGTTTAATAAAAAACATGTCTTTGTGGCTATCAGGAAACTCTTAGTAGGAGAAGCTGAGTCATAACTGCCTGTTTAGTTTTAAAGTGTTCCCAGCTTTCTTCAGGCTGAGATAAATAGCAATTTGCTTTGTTCTTGCCTGTTGAAACTCCCCTGCCTCCCCGTTCCCAACCCCTCAGGAGCCAAGCCGTCCAGTCTGTTTGTTGAGAAATCTTTCTGTTTCCCAAGCTGGCGAGGCGACTTTCCCCTCCCGAGCTGTGTGTCCTCAGCAGCAGTGTCACCCCTGCTGCTGGGGGAAAAGAAAGAGAGTAACTCACCCTGCAAATTCAGCTGTAAGGCTTCCCCCCACCCCCTGCTGACACCTTTTTTTTCCCTCTAGTTGTAAAAACCCAACGGCCTGGTTTCAATGAGGAAAATTAGGCCATCTACTGATGGCACTGAGAAAAAATGGGGTGGTGGGTTACACTGAAGCCTTCTTCCTCTCCATCTCCCTGCTGAAACGTTCATGGATAGCAGAGGTTTGGGGGGTTAACAGTTACCCAGCGGTGCTGGCAGGCCTCAGGGAAGTAAGCGCACTGCCTTATTCTGTTTGTCTCTCCAGAGGGACTGAAGGCAGGATTGGCTTAAAATACACCTCAAAGCTTCTCTTACTCTTTGGTTGGGACATCGGGTACCTTGACCATGTAGCTTTGTGGCTGCAAGGCAAACTACCTCGGGGTTATGGAGCATCGTGTGCCGCAAGGTGGGGAAAAAGGGAGAACTAAGCCCGTGCCAATTCACCTGTGAGGTCAACCTCAGCTTTGTAAAGACATCCCTGGATTATAGCTGACTATTGTTCAGTTGTGGGAATTCTTGTGTTTAAAATGTGGTTTTCCAGTGAGTACTGGGTGATGGACTGACAGAGATCTGTGTTACACTGCTGGCATGGCTGGAGTCTTCCTCACATCTGCATTTAGCTGGCTCTTTTTTAGCTTAAAACAGCTTCCTATTGCTTTGCTCCCTTCCAGACCTGCTGCTCTTTCCTCTCATAGATCTGTATTTCACAGTCCTAGAAGTCCTAGAGCCAACTGTGGCAAAACGAAACTCAAGTTTCCGGTGAGGAAAGACCCCATGGTAGAGACAATGGGAAATGCTTCTGGGCCTTAGGAGCTACCCTTCAGTAACCACAGGTTTGTCACAGAAGGTGTTGAGGAAAGTATTTGCATTTAATTGAAGATCTTGTTTTACAGCTTCCTGAAGGAAAAAAAAAGTGTTAAGCAGAGCACTGGCCAAAATACCTTGTTCGAATTGCAAATTATGCATAGATTTACCAGAGATTAGGGAAATTTTACACATCTGTGTAGATTAGTTGAGCAGGTCAGAGGGATAGTTTTTTGGTTTATGTCACAAAATATCTCATGTAACTAAAAATTCTGATATGGATGCTATTGATCACTTCTGACATCCCGCAGTATTTGCTTCTGGGAATATAGAGCACATAGCTTGTTAGATGGTTTTATTAAGTATTTTGGGGCTTTTTTGCTGTGTGACAGAACCTTCTCTGGAGACGAGCAAAGAAATTGATAGAGTGTGGGTTTTACTTAGAAAGCTTGAGTGACCTGGTAAAAGCTGTGTAAGCAAAAGATTAGCTAGTACTTAAATGAAGCACTTGAGGGCTTATAATGTAGAGATGAAAAACGTGATGCAAGGCAGAGCAACACACACATAAAATCAGATTAAACGAGCAAATCACTTGCTTTCTGCATGTAACAGGTACACAGCCACCCTACTGGCTTCTCTAAAGGTAAGGTTTCACCATGAGTGTAGCTGATCTAAAGCTGCCCTGGCCCTGGGAAGGGCTGTTGTGCCTTCCACCCTTCTGACACCTGGACCCAGGGACTGGACCTTCCTGGGAGCTCAGCAAAAGGAGATGAGAGCAGCAGTTGCCACATCTCCATAAAGCAATGATAAAACTGCAGTCTCAGGTGTTCAGCTACTTTGGCCTGCACTTGATTCATTGTTTTGAGGGGTTGGTTTTTTTTTTTAATCTAGCTCATAATATGCAAGAATTTAATCACCCAAGGGGTTGGGGAGTGAGGTTAGGACAATAAATTATTATCTGAAAGTAAAATACGTAACTTTTCAAACGTGGCACGTCTTACAATTGCATGGTTACAATTAAAAAAAAAAAAAGAACATTAAACCCACCAAATGCCAGAAAGCCAGTTTATCCACTGTGACTTGGCAGCTTGTAATCATGCTCAGTGGGCTGAGGAAAATTTCATTGTCTTTAATTTTATGATTTCTAAAGCAGGGCGAAATGTCATTTTTACAACAATAGGAAGCCCTCCCCATGATAACTCACTTTGTGCATTAGCTGAGGTCAGTAACCACTGAGGGTGGATCTGATTCAGCTTTCTAGAACTGATCAAAATTAAAGGCCAATAAAAAAATGTCACTTTTTTTTGCTCTGTGTCTTAGTTTCTTCAGCTGTCAGAGAAGATGCTGAGGTATGGTGAGGATCATGCTGAGACAGGAGGCAAAGTTCCTACTGCATGGGCAGCACCCAGAGGTCGAGCCTGCAGTTTCTGAGTTTCTCTTTCCTGCTTGACTTCCATTCTCTGTGATAGGGGAGACCCTCAAGCCCAGTATACACATTTGTGCACAAAAAGGGTGCCAATGCCTGTCCTTGGTGCACAGCTGTCGGTGAGATTTTCCAAACCCTCTCACTGACAGGCTGCTTTGCCCTGTTGTCAGGTTGTGGAGGAGAACTCTCTGGCCCTTCTGGCTCATTTCACAGCCCTGGCTACCCCAACAGATACCCAAGCAATACGGAATGCATCTGGTACATTCACACAGCACCTGGCAGCAGCATTCAACTCACCATTCAGGAATTCGACGTTGCATATCACCCAAACTGCAGCTACGATGTTTTGGAGGTAAGAGCAAAAATACACAAGTTTTCTGTCTGGAGTAGATAATCCCAAGAACTGCAGGAGCAGAAGAAACAATTCTACTGCAGTTTCCCATTTCTGCTGTGGTTACAGTCCTGTTCCACAGACGTTGTCACAGAAACCACAATGCTCTTATTACTTCTTGCTTTCATACCTTTGGTGTCTGTACACCTTAATCAATGATGATGCTGGGCACTGTACACTTCCTAACAAGAGACAGAACTGCTTTGAAAAACTCAGTCTTAAAAAGTCCACCTTTTACAAAGAATTAAGTGTAGGGTGCTGTACCATGGTGATAAAGTTTCTAATATAGAGGAAAATAATGGATCATTGGGGAGATAACTAAGGAGAGACTTCGTGTAGGACCTTCCAAGGAAGCAGGGATGCTTATAACCATGAGCTGAAAACTATAAAGAATCTTTTTACTCAGAAAAAAAGAATAAAAGAAGAGGCAGTGTCCTAATCAGATTAGGGTAATGGAACAAAGAGAAAAGGGACCTCTCTAAGGGTTTACTGACCTTTAGGAGACCCATAAGACTGGATGGTCCTGTTATATATGACATCTTGGTGCTTGTGTTGTGACCTATCCCAGCTAACAGATTTGAATAGACTTCTAGTGCAGGAAGAAGGGATAGGAAGTAATTGCAGGAAGAAATGAAGAAATTCTTTAGAAGTATAGATTTCTAGATCGCTCTCACTAGAGACATTTGAGATCACTAATGGAGGTACAGTTGGGTCTTTTGATGTCAATACATGAATGACATTTGAATGTTTTTGTAATGAACCCAGAAGATTGATTAAGAGATCTTGTACCACTCCGCTGGGGCCTTTCTTCTTCTCTTCTCCTGGGTAATGTGATGTGTGACTGGCGTATACCTAGACAGCGTTCTGTCCAGCACCTACACACACTCACTGCTGCCTATTCTCACCTTTGTAGCTTTGATTTCTCCAGCCTGTGGTTGTTAGTGCACACTCATCAGCAATATTTCTGTAAGATTTAACCGACATCCCAAAGCAGGTCCTAAATATACAGTTGCCAGAGAGATGATTGCTAAGCATTTGTGTGAGTAGAAGGCATGTATAACTTAAGTCCAGCTTTCTGGCTCTGAAACAGGCTTCCCTGGCTTAGCAATGAAATGGAAGTCTTGACCAAATGGACACTCTGCTTTGAGTATCCTATTGACTTTGGGACTTCCGTAAAGATCTGGGTGTAAGGATGTTTTTCCATGAATTCTCCATCAGTAGCACTGAGAAGTATGACTGTATGTCACATTGCTGACACCAGTGCCTGTGAGCAGGTGACCTGTGTTGGCTCGTTTGGGCACTTACGAAGTTTGATGTATTGCAGCTTCATTGTTGTTTGTGCCTGAAATGACTAGATTGAAGCTGATCTGCCTGTAAATTTCAGTTATGCCTCAGTTTTGCAGAGGAATCCATTAAACGGCTACAAAATCTAGTGCCTACATCTGCAGATTGTCACCCAACAGCTATCACAATCCAGTAAGAGTACAGATGACTACCAACCACTTGCTTGACAACTTTTTGACTAGTGGAGTGGCTGGCCTAAAATCAGTGTGTGGGTTCCCAGACACGAATTGCCTAAAGAAATTGTTTAAGAGGATCCTACAGTTCGTTGCTCTGTGCTCATGACCAAGTTGTTCACCTTACATTTTCAGTTTTCTTCCTTTACTGTTTCAAACTTAGTTGCTATGCTTTACTTCTTTACAACCTTACTCATTCATCAGCATAGATGCCCACCTTGCTGTTTGAACTTTCCTGCCTTCTAGCCCTCAGAACTGGCATGCCTCTGAGTTACTTATCTCCTGACCTTGGCTCATCCAGTTTCTAACACCTGTCTATGATCTGCTGACAGATAACCTAACGTAAATCGACTTATTGGGGAAAATTGGTTCATGTCTCAGTGCAAGATCAAAGGTTCTTGCTGGCAGTGAACATCTTCCCCTGCCAAACTGCAGGCATGTGCTGGAGCTTTATGTACCTTGCCACATATATATATTTTCTTGCTTTTTTTTATAAAAATACACATTCACGGCGTGATTGATAAAGTCTGCACAGAACAATGATGACTCAGATTTAGTGTGGGGGGAAGGATGTGGTTGACTACTTTCAGGAACTGCTCTATCTTGTAATCTTCTTTCCTGTAGTTGTCTATGTCCAGGCTGAAAATTACACACGCAAAAGTTTTAAAAGTGTGCCTTTGATATAGTGTATGCCAGTGATCACTAAGTTTCCAAACTTCTTTCTCTCTTACATTATCTTCTCAAGAGTATCCTGTCTACCAGTTCTTCCGGTTTTGAAGTCTGCTTTTTCTCATAATTATTCTCCTGATTTCACTTTTTCTTTATCTCTGAAGAGTGAGTTCTACCACTTCCTGTTTTCTTTCAGGCCAAATAACTTTCCAGTTTTAATAGGAAGTCAAAATCAGTACTGAAGTAGGTCTGCACTCTGCTGGGCCTCCCTGTCCCGTTAACTCTTTCTACTCTCTGAAATAAGAAGCTGCCTTGTAATAAAAATTCCCCAGTAATCACTAAACTTGCTCAACTGGTTGCATCTAGCTTTCATTTAGAAACACACTCGCACCTTCTACCTGGCAGAGAACCGAAAGACAATTCTAAGAGATCTTTCCCATTGCAGCACCTTTGCTGCTATCTTCATTTTTATACCATAGTTTCTTGAATATTTCTCTCTTGCACATTTTTCTGAAGCGTATTTGTTCTTGTAAAACGCAGCAACCATCCCCCTTCCCTTTGACAATGCCTCCTAAACAAGCTGTCCCTTCAACATCTGTACCCCAACACTGCCATATGTTTCACCAAGACAGTGAAATAATAGTTACGTAAAAATTTTGTGTGTGAAACCCTCAAGTTCTTCCCGTGGCTTCTGCATGCTCAAGTGTTTGACACTTGTCTGTTTCATTCAATTATGACATCTTCTCTTTAACATGGACCAGATTTTTGTAAATTATAAATAAATTTTGCCACAGAAAGATGTAGCTCTGAGCTGAAAAGGAAGGAACCCTGTCAATCTATTGAACTTCCAAGCCTTTAGTCTTTATTAGGTGCTCTGGTCTTCTCATTTAAATATAAAGAAACATCAGGTACTACTATAATACTCAATTATCTGTCAAAGCCATGGTCTCTCTTTGCTGGCAGCTATATCTGAACAGGGATCAGTTTTATTCCCAGAAAATCTGTGTCATGAGGGTGACCAACCACATGAAAACAGCTTTCTGTTGCTCATAACTCTGGAATGCTGACTGTTAACAATAAATGGAGCTAACAGGGTAGAAGCAAACGATAAGAACAGATTTAAACCATGGGCTTTATGTACCCCTGCTATGCCAACCAAAATAATTTTATCTCTGGATCAGGTGCTCTGGTCAGACTAAATGTTTTTATTTTTATTTGTATCTGTTTGCAGCTCAGACATCCTGTGACTCTCTGCGAACCACACCCTGGAATTCATTCTTTCCATCTTTCTCTTTTCCCTCTTCTTTTTTTCATGTGGTAACTATTGGTTTTCCCCTTTCTAGCCAAAAGTAACGTTTTATTGTTTTTCTGTCATGGAAACCCTCTAACTTGTTTTTGTTCCAGCCCTTGTGAAAGCATCTGATTAATTGAACCGGCATAAAGGAGAAAAGAAAATACACCCCTAACTGTAAAGACCATGCCTTTGACTGTGCTTTTTATTTTGAAACTGTGCAGGAGGCTGTTGCCGAACAGTTAACAATGTGAAGGAGACTCACAAACCTCAGATTTCCACTAATATTTCTTCTCCATCCTTAATTCTTTTCCAACAGCTCAACTATAGGTTTTCAGCCTGAGCCAAGTTCATTTCTGAGGTAATGCTACAGAAATCAGCAGGGTTTATGTCAGAGCTGGGTTTGGTCTCCTTGCCCATGGTGTGCAGACGGCCCCAGGGAGCACCAGGGATGATGTGAGAAGCTGGTCCACGATGCTTTTTAGATGCATATTAGAAACTCCTGCTGCTTCCTCTGCCACATCGCTTCTCTGGGCTGGTTTATATGATTAAGAGCATATGTTCCTGCTAAATTTCATGCTGTGGCTCTGAGTCAGGGAGTATACCACAAACACATTTTAAAATTCACATTTTGAACAGACTTCTGACGAATGCAGCTGTCACTGGGCCTCACAAGCAGCCAAGCAGTAAGATTTTTCTAAAGACACTAAGCTTCCAGCAGGAAAACGTGCTTCTTCCTCAGACTGTGACTGCTTCATTACAGATTCTTAATCTGAGCTGTGATTTTGTCATTCTGACTTCTCTTGAATGCCTTGGGATGATCGATCAGACAGAGGAACTGTTATCCATTCAGGTCATGCAGTCTCCCCTTAAAATGCAAAAAAGTGCTGTCGCAGTCAAAATTAAAATGTTTGAGCTATTGAGCCTGTGTAATCAGCCACTAAAACAAAACAGTCATCTGAACATCTAACAGACTATGACATTTATTAAAAAATTAATTCCTTGTTTCTCGTGGGGTTGCAAGCTTCAGCTTCTGAGGTCTCGCATTACCCTGGAGTCACTGAATATTTTTTCCAGTTAAAAAGAAAAAAAAATTCTTTCACTTATACCTCTAATGGCAGAGCAGTGTCAGGCACCCTGAGCAGTTAGTGAGCACACAATTAATCAAGTCATGTAGCAATGCACTACATTTAGCCCTGGAGATGGTGGGACTAGCTCAGCTGTTCGTAAGACTTGCTCAGATATTTAGCTTGGACAGAACCCAAACTTCTTCTGAGGTTAAAAAGTATCTGGCAGAGCTTATTAAAATATTTTCCCCCTCATCTAGAAGGGATCACAGGCAAAAGGGCATCTAGAAGGCTGCTTCTTTTAGTACAGCCACCTTCTGAGAGAAGGATTGATGGAACAACTCATTTGGATGTAATCTCCAAGCATACAGAGGAAAATAAGGTTATCAGGAGTAGTCAACATGGATTCAACAAGGGGAAATCATGTTTGACCAACCTAATAGCCTTCTTTGATGGCATGACTGGCTGGGGAGATGAAGGGAGAGCAGTGGATGTTGTCTACCTTGACTTCAGCAAGGCTTTTGACACTGTTCCCACAATATCCTCATAGGTAAGATCAGGAAGTGTGGGTTGGATGAGTGCACAGTGAGATGGATTGAGAACTGGATGGATGGCAGAGATCAGAGGGTTGTGATCAATGATGCAAGTCTCGTTCATAGAATCATAGAGTAGTTTGTGTTGGAAGGGAGGCCTGTAGCTAGTGGTGTTCCCCGTGGGTCAGTATTGAGTCCAGTCTTGTTTAACCTGTTCATCAATGACCTGGACGAAGAGGCTGAGTGTATCCTCAGTAAGTTTGCTGATGATACAAAACTGGGAGGAGTGGTTGGTACACCAGAAGGCTGTGCAACCATTCAGTGAGACCTAGACAGGCTGGAGGACTGGGTAGAGAAGAACCTGGTGAAATTCAACAAAGTCAAGTGTAGAGTCCTGCACCTGGGGTGGGGGCAGACCTGCTGGAAAGCAGCACTGCAGAGAAGGATTTGGGAGTCCTGGTGGACAACAGGTTGACCATGAGTCAGCAGTGTGTCCTTGTGGCCAAGAAGGCCAGCAGTATCCTGGGATGCATTAGAAAGAGTGTGCCCAGCAGGCCGAGCGAGGTTATCCTCTCCTCTACTCTGCCCTGGTGAGGCTGCATCTGGAGTACTGTGTCCAGTTCTGGGCTCCCCAGTTTAAGAAGGACAAGGAATTACTGGAGAAAGTTCAGAAGAGGGCTACAAAGATGATTAGGGGTTTGGAGCATCTTTCTTATGAGGAAAGACTGAGAGAGCTGGCTCTGTTCAGCCTGGAGAAGAGAAGGCTGAGACGGGATCTTATCAATGTTTATAAATATCTCAAGGGTGGGTGTCAAGAGGATGGGACCAAAGTCTTTTCAATGGTGCCCAGTGACAGGATGAGGGGCAGCAGGCACAGTCTGGAGCATAGGAGGTTCCATCTGAATATGAGAAGAAACTTCTTTACTTTGAGGGTGCCAGAACACTGGAACAGGCTGCCCAGAGAGGTTGTGGAGTCACCTTCTCTGGAGACATTCAAAACCCACCTGGACACATTCCTGTGCAATCCACTCTAGGTGAACCTGCTTTAGCAGGTGAGTTGGACAAGGGATCTCCAGAGGTCCCTTCCAACTCCAACCATTCTGTGATTCTGTGATTGCTTTTTGACCTCTTTGATGTTTACCAGATTAATGCAATATTGGAGCAGACTTGAGATGCTAGTGGTGTGAAAATCCTGATGGGATTTGTTGCCTTATCTTCCTGTTCCCTGGTTTTTTTTGTTAAAACTTGCCGTTCTCTAGTTTAGCTTTAGGATTTATATGTAGTATATACTGATACAATAAGAATCTGTCTATTGCTAGTTCAGCTGCTGAAAGACAATAGCACACTCTGTTGTGTCTCTCTAACATTTTTCACATTTGATGTTACTGTCAAGCTGACTTTTGCAGCTGCTGTCCTACCAGGGACATACCAGTGGAAGGCAAGAGACCCTTAATATCAGGTGGCATTTCATTAGCATGCAAGAAGTCAAGAAAATTCAGTCGTTGAAGGCACCAGAGTCATGTCTGGATTTGAAAATTGCACTGATCATGTGTGTTTTCCTCAGCTTTGAGAGGGAAGACTAAGGAAGGTGAGGCAGTTCTACCAGCTATAAATAAGCTCAAACTAAAATCCCACATCCCATTTGGAAAAAAAGTAACAGGATGAACAAGGCTTCAGTACTGCCACCCAACTCACTTCAATTGGTTCTGTATGAAGGAGCAGTTGCATTTATACAGTCCTAAAATGACAATTGGCCCTTTGAAGGCAATTGCGAGGCTGATGTGGCCGCCAGTGAAAATGAGTTGGACACCCCTGGTTTAGAGCAACCTGATCTGGCTGAAGATGTCCCTGCTCACTGCAGGGAGGTTGGACTAGATGGCTTTTAAGGTCCCTTTCAACCCAAACTATTCTACAATTCTGTGGTTATTAAAAATGCATTATAAAGTACACAATACTGCTGCTGATGTTTAAGAGAGTCATGGTTTTCTGGTTTATAACTGCCTGAGGCACACTCTTCTGTGTAGGAAATAATTACTTTTTAAAAGTCAACACCTGTCTTCTGTGGCTGATACGTTCGATATATATCCTTGTTTCTAAGGAATATTATTAAAATGTAGATTACTTCCCAAAAATCCCATAATTTGGATGTTGATTCTGCCACTGAAATCAATAAAATTGAAATGTTTTTTGTTTTATCAGAAAGAGTGATGAAATTTAGCCCCAACTTAAAAATCAGTCATAGCTGTGCCTTTAAAAATAAAAGGTGAAAGATATCAGCACAAGTTCCTGCAAAGATATGCAGTTTGTTTGCACAAGAACACAAAAATCTCTGGGTTTATATCCCCACAGAAATAAGGTGCTAACCCTGGAGGGATGGGGGAAGAAGAATGTGGCAAAGTCCCCAAACCAGAAAATTCTTATTTAATGCAAAGCAGTTTTGAAATCATCTAGAATTTCATACTTGTACCAGATAGTTCAGATAGCAAGTAAACCTGCAGAGAAAATAACTTTATGAGCTACTTCACATTGCAAAATGTGGAATCACATTTAATACATAGATTTTTTTTTTTCCTCTCCTAGCTAAACAGTTCTCATGTATTCTGTGTGGCAGACAGTCTCTTAAAAAAACTTTGACAGTGTTTCTTGTATTTCTAGGTCTACGGTGGCCCTGATTTCTTCTCTCCTAGACTAGCCCAGCTGTGTGTTTCAAGATCAGCACAGAACCCACTGCGAGTCTCTACTACTGGCAATTCAGCCGTTGTCCGTTTTGAGACAGGTGCAGCAGTGACAGGGAAAGGTTTTAATGCCTCCTGGCAAGAAAATCCGGGTGGTGAGTACCCTGATTCATACCAGCACAAATTCAGGAAGTCTGAGATCGTGAATCAGCCATGCAAGTATTTAAAGTAGTCAAACAGCACAGGACCAAAAACTGAAGGAGAATGTGGGTATTACTGGTTTTGTTAACACTAAGAGATGCTGAAAAACACACAGAGAAAAAAGTGTCTAACTAGCTATAATCTAGGCCTATTTATGTGTTTTGTAACAGTCAACCTTGTTGGAGTTTATTCTCTCCATAATTAATCAAAACATCCCTGTAATCAAAAAAGAACTTTTGCAGGCTAGCAATTCTCCCCAGACACTCCTTTATTAGCTGAATAATGCTTTTGGTTTTAAAATGTAAACTGAAAAATATCTGAGAATGTGGTTTAACTTGGAGAACTCGGTGGCCTCCAAAAATATTTGGAGTGATTAGCAAGTACTTGAACTGTATAAGGTTCATCCATCCCCCATGTGATTATTTGTTCAAAGCCTTGCTGGTAATCAGTAAAAGAAAAGATATGCTTAAAAGACCCAGCCATATATCTCTACATGGGAGTTCATATGAAAAGGCCAGTTATTGGAAAATAAGTGCAATGAAAGGCAGATTTTAATTCTTGCTGTGTTGCTTGGTTAAGCACACTGATTCATTAGTTTGTCAGGGTTTATATTTCTCTGTTCTTGTTTTGTGAGAAAGGCAGATGATTTTTTTTAAATAAAAGAAGTCTACCATAGTCCTTTGAATTACTCCCCTTCTGAGATCTTATTTTTTCTACTTAGGCCCCCTGAAGCTTTCTCATTCCTTTACAGCATCTTGCCTGTTGTACTCCAACCCCCTCCTAGCCTCTAAAATACCCGCCTACAAGAATGCAATAACAGTATAGTTTTTATCCTTCCAGCAGGCTGCCTTCACCTATAGCAGTTCCAATGTCTTTCTGTTACCCTCCTCCATCCCTTTAGAACATATAAAAGTCCATTTGTTTGTGTTATTCCTATTGAAAGCCCTGGCACCTCCTGCACAGGATCCATCATTCCAGGCTGTTTAGATATCCATGAGCACTGGAGCTGTTCTGGTGAGGGTGGAGTGCTTAGGAAGCCCTCAGCTGCATGGGAAGGGAAGTAGAAACTTGAGGTTTGCAAATTTTGTACTGCGCGTGGGGAAAGCAGAGATCCTGGCCATTTGGATATTTCAGAAATAGTTTTCTCACCCCCATGCTCAGCTAGGCATAGTCATTGCTCTCTCAGTATACTAAGTCTGTGGCATTCATGCGAATGGTATTTTTGATTGCTTTTACAATATCTAGAATAGAGGAATACCAGCACTAACGCTTCAGCCTTTACAACATCTACTGCCAGCCTGGGGCTAGAAAGAAACATTACTCACAAACATTGTTGTTGCATATTCACCAATAATGATAATGTTATACTTTCCTGATAGTCATTTCATTGATTTTTATTGTGGACAGGACACTTCAACAGTTGGAGCACTCATATTACCAAAGTTTAATGTAGAAAATATAAAGATGGAAGTGTTCTTCGCTTAGTTTAAAAATACAGGTGGAATCTTGCTAGGCATAAAAGAGGTTCTGATTAAAACTGATTATGTCTTTTTTTCAGGCTGTGGTGGGATTTTCCAAGCTACCAGTGGGGAAATCCATTCTCCAAACTACCCTCAACCTTATAATAACAACACAGATTGTTCTTGGGTTATTCAAGCTGACTACGGCCACAGAATCGTACTGAACTTCACGGATTTTGACACTGAAAATCGCCTTTCGTGTAACTATGACAGTGTTGCAGTAAGTAACAACAGAAATTTCAAAAGTTTCCTCACTGAGCCTGGTGAAAAGCTTGCAAAAGAGGAAGCTTACTGTGCAACCTCGGCTGCAGTTGGTTTCAGACTGGTAGTTGTTTAGTCATATTTATTCACTGATGAACTAAGGCTTAAATTTACAGATGAATAGTTATGGTCTAGTTCCCTTTGCTTTATCAACAAGACAGGCTTCACAAATGTACTTCTGCTTACTTCCAGGTTCCCACTTTTATCTGGAAGGATATTTTCTTGGCATGCTGCATCCTGGCACCATGTTTTTCCTTTTTGTGGTGTGAGTTGTAGTTACTACTGCATACTCTTACATAGATGGCTGTTATGATGATGCCCTTTCCCATTTATAGTGCAGTTTACCACAGTTTGCTCCAAGCCATAGGATGGACTGTTCACATATATAATAGATTGCCCTCTCTATGTTACAAGCTCAGAGAGAGGGAGGTCTACATTCAGAGGGAACTGTGGCTGGCTGGTTTTCTTTATGTATGCACTGTGTATTCAGGTGCTCCTCAGCTGTCTGTTTAATTGCTTCATTAGAGCCACTGCTCTCTTAAAAGCTTCATAATGCTGTTCATTTGTGAGCCTTTGTTGGTGTCACGGAAATTCAAGTTGCTGCTCTATCAGTGCATGACAACAAAGAAATCTCCATTTGGTCTTTTGGGAGCAGGGACATGAAATCCTGACCCTTGACGTCAGATTGCACTTCACTTAGTACAAAGGCATATGTGATCAGGACCAGTTGGATAAAGCACAGTGGCTGTAGCCCAAAATCCAGCTTTCCTCTCCTTGATAAACTGTCATTCACAAGCAACTCAATTTGGCATGGACTGAGACTTTTGGAAACAGCACCAGTTTTAACAACATTGCCTCGTAAAGCTTTTTTGTACTGAACTAGAGAAAAAGGAAATGTGTCGCTATTTTACTGAGCAGAACTGAAGATTTCATTTGGCCACAGAATGTCTTTTCTCAATGATTGTTCATTTTTTTTTTTTCTGGTTCTGAAGCATACAGAAATATGGCTATGTCTTTTTATTTGAATTGTTTAACTACATCAGCAAGATCACTGAAAAGGAAAATCTCTTGGAAAAAATTCCAATTCTTCTGTGATATCACACAGGAATAGAAAATCATATTTCTGAACAGAAACACAGGCCATCTGAAATGGTAAAAATGAAAAAAAAATTTCACAAATTAAGGGCTAAATTCTAAAAAGACCTGATATACAAGTTTCTCTTCTAAACCTGATGCCAGTAGATGTATGTACCTATCTAAACAATTTGCAGAGTACTCAGCTCCATGAGCTCCTTGCAGCTACAAACACAACTCCCATTACCTTCATGGGCCAGATATAGACACTGGGTTTTTAATCACTGCGAGGCACTGGTCCATCCATTGTCAGAGGACATGGCTGTGGCAGAGCTCTTTGCATGAATGGAGTTTGCAGACTATTGCAGTACAGTAACAAGCTTTTTCCCCTGTTGCTGTATGAGTTGTTTGTTTCTGGTTTGGTTTTGGGGTGGTGTTTTGTTGTTTTTTGTTTTTTTTTTCCGGAGGGGGGGCAGGAAATTGCCCATCAGCCCCAGCTGTGCAAGCACAACTGAAGCAGCACTGTGAGCAGGTAGGGAGATTTAAATGTGGTGTAGGGTGGTTTGAAAGTGGATGAGGGAGAATGATGGTTTGAAGAGATAATGAAAGGCTCTGGTGTATGAGGTGGAAAAGAGTTCTTCAGTGCTAATTTAAGAGGACCAGCAGGGGAAGGAAGAGTGGATGGGATTTCTTTATCTATCTGGTATGTCAAATAACAGAAAATCACTTATTACCAGCACCTGGATGTGATTTGTGTTCATCTAATTCCAAAGCTTGCTACATGCCTCATACTGTAATAGGAGAACAGAGCGAGGGGACAAAGAGTGCCTGGGAATATACAAGTAGATATCTGACTGTGAATGGTCTAGGAATCGCATTCCAAAATCTGTGTAAATGGAAAATATGGGCAGCTGAGGAAGCTGGTGGGTTGTTTTTTCTCTCTCTAATATAGGAACAACTACTGTATGAGTAACACAGTGGTTACACCCTTTTTTTATTTTTTTACTTATCTTTATGGATTTTATTTGCTCTGTGACCTCTCCTGGGGCTTCCCTCCACCCTTGAATGTACTAACGGCCTTTTCCTTCATCCTTCCACTTCTAGACCTAAACACTTTTTCCCTGCACTATGACTCGAGATTTTTTTTTTTTTTTTAATATTTCTACTGTAATTTCCTTTCTATGGAGAACACATAAAGATGATTCCCCCTTCCCCTCTAGTGTTTTCCATTGCACATTTGTTATGTGAGCAAAATGGAAGGAGGGAAAGTACTCATCTCTGCTGCTTCTTGGCTATGCTGCAACTCCAAAAACTCTGTGTGTTTTTCGGTTCTGCTCAATGACTTCACATGTGAACCTAAGCACAGATCTGGGTTCAGCCAAATTAGTTGTAAGCGGGTAACGGTAACACACGGTGTAACTGCTCTGAGCTCCCTCTAGAGTCAATGGATGGAGTGTGCCCAGAGCAGTCCAGGCCACCAGAAAGTGCATTCTTAATTCACTTAGCTACCTCAATTTGGTTGATTCCTTGGTTTCTGTGCCTAAGTTCTGTAACTTATCTTTCTCAGAGCAGATGAATATCTGATAAATGAGGACATATAGCCTTTATTTTTGTTGATCTCAAATATAACTTGGTTATATTCTGTAGAAAGCATAAGATCTCTGAGAAGACTTTTTTGCTGTCACGGTCACCATACACAAGGAATAAATTTTTAATTTCTCTTTGTGTACCAGCCCACTGCTATCCGGAGAGTGTTTCTTTCAACAAATACATTCGTTTTTTTGAAGGAAAATAGGCTGAAAGAAATAGTGAATGCGCTAATGCCTGCACTTTTTTCTCATTTGTTTAACCAGTATTGTATCTGATGCTACATCAGCAGTGCAGGTCAGTAAGAGTTTCAAGTATCTGGAGACTCAAGGAGGGCGTGCCTTGGAAGGCAGAGCTTGTAGCACGAAGCCCTGAAAAGGGGAGGGAGAAATAGTTTGTTCTTTTCAGTGGCTTTGATTAAATAAATGTTATTTTTCTCTTCTGTTGCAGTATAACATGTAGTACATGAGAATATAGAAATGTAAGCCTCTGGGAGCTGGAGAGGAGGTATGCCTTCACTTATTCAAGGTGCTGGCAGAGAGGATATTCCAAGAGAGGACAGCTAGAAATATGTGGAGGTTTTATGGCTCAGAAGAGAAAAAATATTTTCTTTTTGTCATAAGCTTTTGCAAAATGCAGAACACATTTGACCAAGAATGCAATGAGTCACACAGTTGTGTTCATTGTGGAAAGGGAAGAGCAAATTTCTGCTATGCACAGTGCAAATGAAAACTTGGCTTTTAAGCAAGCAGATTCGTTGTTTTCCTTTACTCATGCAGCCACAGAAATGCATTTCTCAGATGTTTTCAAAATAACTTTAAGAAGCTGCAGAGAGACACAACTCTTCCCTGAACTAGTGTGTGAATATTGTGGTTTCTGATCTAGATTCAAGACCGAAATCCTCCCTATAAAATATTTTAAGCTAATAAATAGCAGGTGAGCAAAAAATTATGCTGCCATACGATATGGACATTACTGTTCCTGCTTAACTTGTAGCTGCCATAACTCTTAAGAGTTGCTGCTGTATCTCACTAATGCTTATGCTAAACTGTTCCTTGAATCAGACTTTTAGCAAGTGTAAAGGAATTGTTTCTGGGTTTCAGAAAGAGGTGGCAGTACTATCCTGCCAGAAACAGCAAATACACTTGATTTAGAAAACACCTCTGACTTCATGCTCTTCTCTCAGTATTACCACAGAAAGACTTCTTTATTCCAGAAAGCTCTTGGAACGAAATGACTACTTAGTCTCGTATGTTACTCATCCTTAATATCTTCCCAAGTGACAGAGCTCAACTACTAGAGTCTCACAACAGCCCATGTGTCGATGGTCACATCCTCAGCTGTGCAGAGGGACACAGATCCATCAAAACCAGCAGTTTGCATGAACTGCAGCCAAACCCTCTCTCTATGCTCTGTCAATGCAATGCTTATTCTCAGTTCTAGCATTCAGATAAAATCCTCTCACTACAGTCTAGGGAAAAACAGTACCTTAATTCCTAAGGGCTATTTTGTTAGTCGTTACTTTTTTCACATTCCATGGTTTGTGGTTTTTTAACTCCAGGCAGTCTGATTTATATACAGAACATATGTGCAGAGGAGGAATGAACACTGCATGCTATGTATTAAAGGGCTGATTGTGGCAGGATGCCAAGAAGGGAGAAAAGATTGAATGGATGGATATTTTGGGTCTTTTTACCAGGTACTCATTTTATACAGAAATTGCAGTACACTTAATACTCTGTCACAAGGTCCCGCGGAGCTGGATAGTGTTACAGGCCCAAGGGAAAATGTTTAATTCATGAATACAGCATCGGCTATGGTGGGTATGTCAGTGGATTAAGCAGGAGTTTTGTCCTCTGTTTCTCAGCTCCGAGGTTTAGTTGAGACCTTTCAACTACTGTTTCGTATATTTTTTCACTAGTGTGCTCAAAGACCTTTGAATACTGGAAGCAGAAACATTGCACTGTGTTACACAGTCTAGTTAGAAACTTTTAATTCATTGGTGTTGCATTGCACAGACCTGCTGGAATTTGAGGCATTTTGAAGTAAAAGAAGACGTTAAGTACATTTCTTCTAACCCAACGTCATTATTTTGCTCAAAGTGGGCTTTTACATAGCTTCTAACATCTCAGCACCTGAATATTTTCCGGTCATCCTATCCATATTTTTCTCTATATTTTTCTCCATTTTGCTACAGGAAGCTGAGTCACCGGTTATATTACATGACATGCCTATGGTAACGCAGGACGTTAATGCTGAAATAGGAACTGAATTCAAATTGGGTTGGTGCCCATTAGCCCAAAGGCTCTCCCTCTGTGGATCGTGCAACTGCTGGTGGCTCCAGGGCTCCTCACTGCTGAAACCAGGGACAGGGGCTCTGAGATTGGCCCATGGCTCCAAACACAGCAGGAACAAATCGCACCTGCTGGGGTGCAAGGAAAGAATAGTGGGACACTGAGACTGTGGCTATTTTTCCTTCTCTGTAGTTTTTCTTATTACAATGTTGATGTCGCTCAAACTAGTAACGTGTTGGTTTTAACTTCATTACCCTTTTCTTCCTAATTGTGAAACAGAGAGGAAGGAAAGAAAATTATCAGCTGTAGGGGGAAAAAAGAGAAGGAAGGCATTTGTGGTAAAATTAAAAGTGAAGTTTTGTGAAACCATCTTTGCTTTCTTCCTCCTAACTTTTTTTTTACTTTACCCTCTGCTTACATAACACCTAAGGTATATGTGTGTAACTCAGCACCCTGAAGCATAGATATAGATATAAAGAGTAGATATATGGACTCTGACCCTTGATGCTGGGTGCATGTATCTAAAACCCATAATCCTAGTGTTTTCTCTTTTTATATACAGTCATAGCTCCCACTCGTGCACTAGCTAAATGTTAGGGCCAATTTAGAAGTCTTCACTGAGGCAAGATGTAGGGTTTAACTGAATGAAAGCTACATGGGAACTTCCATTAGCCATTAACAGAAAACAATAAATGTGTGGAGATATCTGGATTGTTAAAATAGAGTTGCTTCCATACCAGATACACACAGGGGAAGATGCTTATTTGATACATTTTTGTTATAAAGTTACAATAGCTTTGGCCTGAAATACATGCATTTTTTTAAAATGGCCATGGAATTAATATAAGCAACACGTAGTTTGTTTGTACTGCCCATACTAGGGCTGCATCAGGGTCAAAATGTGTGAAACATAAGAAATGGAATGAAATCAAAGTCTTCTCAACACTCCTATTGAAACCAAATGCTTCATTTGATCTTTTTATAACAGGTATTTGACGGTCCTAGCAGTGAAGCACCACTTCTTAGGAAACTCTGTGGAATACAACATCCTTCTCCTATCATATCCTCCAAGAATGTGATGTACATCCGACTGCACTCTGATAGACCCACCCAGCACAGGGGCTTCAGTGCTCGCTTTACTGAGGGTAATTTCATTATTTCCATTAATGCATATTTATCTAGTCACTGCTTTGTTTGTATGGGACGCAATCTCTTAGCACAGCTGATAACAGGAAGTGTTGTTTCTGTACATGCAGCATACCGGTGTCTATCTTTAACAGGACTCAACTTTTCTATATTATAGATTAAAGAATTTAAAATCTAAGGATCATCTTAGATCCTTTGATTGGAGAAAAAATGTACCTTTTCTAGCAAGGCATTTAGTACACATCAGTTGCCTTTTATCCAACCTCCCTAGAGGGTTAGCTACCCATAGCTGTCCTGAGAAAAATGTGTAACTGGCAGTTTCCACAGACCTAGTCACAACATAACATTTTATATGTCTATCCATGCGCATGAATTTGAAAAGCTGTAAAAGAATTCTGTGTCATGCTGTTGATGAAGTCCATGGATTCAGGCCTGCAAACCCTGCCAAATATCAACAATCCAATTTGTGGAAGACTAATTGGTATTTTACATTGTTTCTTTTTTAATGAAAAATGGCACCAACTGAGCAGAATTTTTCATGAGATTACTTTCTATTTGATGACTGGTGATTTTCTTCCACTTTTTCATGGTAATTTTGGAAACATATTTCCCTAAGATATAGCCATTTAGTTTTCGCAAAGAAAATTCCTCTCTCTCATTTTCTTCTTAAGATGCTTTTCACTATAAACTAGTACTTTTCCTGGGCTTTTTTTTTCTTTGAAAATATTGTGAAAAATATTGTGGTATCTAGCTCCCCACCCTACTGTTTAAAGCAGTTACCTGTTAAACTCGGGTCTGGGGGTTTTATGATGGGTCAGTGTGAAGGCAGGTCAGCACTCAGCACTGTTAGCCGAAGTAACACAGTCAGCCAAGCTCTTGCACATGTGCAACAATTCACACAATTGCAGTTTTGCTGATGCAGGTCACAAGAGGATCATGCCAATGCAATGTGATGCCATCCTTGGGCACTGGAAGGTTCTGGACAGTTCCTTACGATTTCTTCCTCCCTGGTTGCCAACACAGGCAAATTATCAGAGAAAGGGGTGTATGGTTACACTACCCTGAAACCAAGTGATTTTAGCCCCTATATTGCTCTTCTGAGCTGATAAAAATGAGGTGTCTATTCCCAAGTCACTCTGGCTTCTCTTTGGTCGTCAGCCATGAGCAGCACGGCCTGTGGATCCAGGCGTAGAAAGTGCACCTGGTGCTGGCAGCTAGTCCTTAAGTCTCTTTTCTGAATAAATTACTGTCATGACTATTATCCTTATTTCATATTGATGTAGCACGTTACATTTCATGCATTCATTTTCACCACAGAATCTCAGATATGTGTTTTGCCTGTATAAATATCTATGTGTGTATATGTGTGTGTTTCATTCTAAAGCATGCGGAAGTTTCATAGAGTCAGATGCAGTTGGGGCAGCAATTTCCTCTCCTCTGTATCCTGCCAAATACCCAAACAATCAGAACTGCAGCTGGATTATTCAGGCTCAGGAACCATGTAAGTAAAAACATCTTTTATAGTTAGCTGGGATGACTAACATCCTCATCTTCTTTTCTGTAGTAACAATACAAAATTCCTCCTTTATTTCTCTAGGAAGTTCTGCATCCTGGTAGTTGGAAAGTGTGACTTTCCTAATCTGCCCTAAGTCTCGTTTTAGTGTAGATTTAGTGCATAGTGAGGAAAACAGTTTACAGCTTTGTCATCTTAGCTGATTTACTGTGACCCAGGTATTGCAATTATAAATGAGGTATTGAATTCTATGTGAATTTGCGTCCATGTCTAAGGGTTTATATATAATTAAAGCACTTGTATTTAGCTGACCTTATTGTGGTCTGGATTTTTCAAGCTAACGTGTTAGATTGAGTCTATGCGGTTAGCATAAGAAAACAAAATTTTAATAAAATAATGAGAAAAGGTACAGAGGAATTTAAATTTAAAATACAAATAAAAAATAATATAAATAAACTGATCTTATACACATAGATATACCCTCAGATGTTCCTGTCTAATTTTAGATATACGATGATCATAAAACACCAAATATTTTTCCATTGGATAGCAGTATTCCCTTTAATACCCAGTATTACCTTTACGTGGTTTAAGATTACTGAAAAATATTTGCAGTTGGGTAATAATGTCCTAGTAACATCATTTAAAATAAATGTTTGTTTTGAATAGCAACTACTGAACTTCAGTTGTTTATCTGCTACTTAGCCATTGTTGTTAAAATCACAGAATGTTCCAACCACATTTATAAGTTTATTTTGCCAAGTTATAAAATGAAAATCAATTTGCCAATGAAAACACCAAAACAAAGATCAGGAGATAAGCAATACTTTTTTAAGCAAAAGTTCTCATACAGATATGTGAAAAGGGCATCACCAAAGCTGTTCCTCACTCACACAACATTTATTTTTTTAAAGACAATCTTTTCATGGATCCAGGTAGAAAACTCAGACTTAACTGTTGTCTCCTGATTTACGTCAGTGTAAGAGACTAGCAAAATGCTGAACAAGAAGGAGCCTGCGCACGCAGTGACTCCCTCCGCTGCCGCCAGGACCACCGCACACCACACGTTGCGGGTACACGTGGCTGCGATGTGCCACTCACACAGGGCACAGCCGTGTACAATAGATGTAACCAGTGGCAAAACACCGCAGAGCTCCTGCTCTGCTCTCACCGAGAAGGCCAACAAGTCTCCTGCTCTTGCCACCCACTGTGTTTTTCCTTTTTGCTTTGTATCCTGAGGACCTGCATTGATAGCTGTGATTGATTGACTGGTCAGGACACAAAAGATCGCGGAGCACACGGGCACTGCAGCTGAACACCAGCCAGTGGCACCCTGCTGAATGCAGCGCCTGGGTCCATGTCTGTCATTTCGCATTATTCTACCTAATTAATTGTAGCCCAGTGAAAAGCAAAATATTTGTGTCAAATTCCGGCTTGGTCAATGTGGGAGAAAACTTTGTTATCATCTAAATTGTGAGACCCTTTCTGATCTGCTCAAACTGCGCAGGAGCTCTAAGTCCAGGAGTAACTACTGTCACAGACTGGTGTTGAGGACGGTCTCTCTTCTTCCAGTTGGGACTTCACCTTTTTTCGTATTGGACAAGCAGGAGCAATACAAGAGACAAAAATACCCTGAGTCAGAAATCCTCTTTTTCAGGACGTAGCCTGCAGTCCGAGGGTGTGGAAAATCCAATTCTGCACAAATATAGCTGAGAGTAGTTAATGATCCTTTAACCAGTCCAATTGATGTATGTGGAATGTTATAAAACTATGAAAGAACCAGCTCTTCCTAAGCCTGGAGCAGGGCAGCATCAATTCGCATTTTGTCTGGATCTATGGTATAGATTTCAAAAGGACAGAAGGTCACAGATATGTAGAATAAGCTTTTTTCTGAATATGTGTAAATTATCCATGTTGTATTTGCTGACACTTTTAGCATATAATGAAGCTGTTCAGATATTGGGAAATTTATATTCCTGTGTATTCATAATATTAAATCCTATGCTTCTAATGTCAATTGTACAAGAAAGCACTGAAATATGAAGAGATTTACCAGGACTTTTGCATCAAATTCACACCACATATCGGGGATTAAACTACTTTAGATGCTATTCTTTATAGGGACTAATTGACTTCAGGGAAGAAAAGATGGTACATTTGTTTACATGGAATTATTTCTCTGTGAAATGTCAAACTTCTTTTTAAGTTTTCACTCTTTGCTGTTGCCAGTCAACCACATCACACTCTCATTCACTGACTTCGATATTGAAAACAATAGACGAAACTGTACAACGGATTTTGTGGAGATTTTGGATGGGAATAACTACGAGGCCCCTCTTCGAGGTATTGTACTTTTCCCATGTTTATTTCATATATAGAACCACACCCAAGATGCGCAGGAGCAGGTTTTCTGCGAGTGTCCTCCTGTTTCACAGATTTTCTCTGACAAAGGAAGCTCCTTGGCCAGTCTGGCCAGAGGAGTCTGGGGATACAGGTTAAGTTTTCAATGTGAATGGCACAGTCTTCCCAGGCTCCGACTGTACTCCTACTGACCTGCAGTTTGGAGTTGACTCCAGCTGCCTTTTCCTTCCTCCCTAGCTGAACAATATTGGGAACCAAGCGATTCAGTTTGAACTGAATTCCCAGTTCACTGTACAGAAACCTAATGTAACCCACACTCCTAAGTAGAGTCCCCACTAAACATAGGTGAAGAAAGCTTCAGATTTCTGGGAGGAGAAAATGGATTTTTCCTCAAGCCCCGAAAAGCCTGATTTTCTGCTTGTTCCTGAATTTTCTACAGCTTTCTCCCAACGTGTCTGTCCACAGCCATCAACTTTAAGTGCCAGGAGCAGTCTGGAGCAGCAAAATTCAGTGTTTAAACTGCCAGGAAGCCATGAGAGTGCTCTGGCCACAGGGTGGTCCTGACTCCCCTCACATCCCCAGAGTTGCCTCCAGTTCCTTTCTGGGAAATTCAGAATATCTGTGCCTGATTATCCTCTCTCTTACTCTACTTTTGTATATGCTCTCTTGGCAGGAGTGGGCTGTACTCATTTTAAATGGTTTGTAACTAAGAGCAGAACTCATTTTTTTGGTCTCCCACTTGGCTTTCACTTGACAAGAGGACCAGGTTACTAGCTGCTATCTTTGTTTTTGCTTTCAGATGCCTTTCTGCTACATCATGATTCATATTCCTAATCCCCACAATACAATCCATTACATGAGAACTGGTCTGTTATTCATCACTTTTTTTTTTTCATCAGAAACCAATTGAGTGAAATGGAAACTACTGTCAGATACATTTGATGGGATTTTTTTTTTCAATTAGGCTGCAATTTATGGATAGAGTGAACACAAAGGAGCTCAATGACAGAATAGCCAGTGACTAGGGTGTCTGGAGTGCAGGAGATTCTTCCTCTGTTAAAAAAAAATGCCACTAGAGTTGAATTCTGTGCTAATGAAACTGAGTAATTCATTCTTATGTAGATTGAATTGACAGCTGCAGTTGTTGCAAGAAATGTTACTCCTGGTTGCTGTTAGGCATTAACATCAAATTAGCAATAGTAATTACATGCTTAACACCCCTTCTTTTCTCTCTGACTTGATCTCTTTCAGGCCGTTACTGTGGCACTGCTATACCACATCCTATCACTTCATTTGGTAATGCCTTGGTGGTGAACTTCATCTCCAACAACAACACTAATGCCAGGGGCTTCCATGCCACCTATGTTGCATCATCATCATGTAAGTCCATGTGACAGGTGTCTCCGACTGGTATGCCTCCGACTTTTGAGAAAAAGAACAGATCCTGTATCTCTCTGTCTCTCTGGCATTCCCTCTTTAAACTTCCCCTATTGCCCTTCCTCTTTTTTGGCCAAGGTCTCAGCAAGTATATCAACAAGCTAAAGAACAAGTAGACAAGGACAAATGCTTTCTTCATTAGCAAATGCTCTGGCTCTGCCAAGGTTTTTTTTCATGTCACCCTTCTCAAGCCTCTGCTGTCTCCTTCTTGTTGCAGCCTGCGGGGGTACTTTCCATGTGGACAGAGGAGCTTTCAACAGCCCTGGCTATCCCGAGCCTTATCCGCTCAACACCGAGTGTGTCTGGATGATTCTCAGCTCCCCTGGCAACCGGCTCCAGCTGTCCTTCATGTAAATGCATCACCAGGGGTTATTACTCATCCCTTAGCAGACCTGAAGGAAGGATGGTCTGTGCTTATTAGGAAATGTAATTACCAGATGATGAAGCTGAAATATGTTTTTAGAATAACTTGGAAAGAGAACACAGCAGTGGTTAGTGGCGGCTTGCAATCAGTGCTCTCCTGTCTTAGTCATTGCTTCTATTAAGACATATACAGCATTACATAAATAGGTGCTTTATTGTTTGAGCAACATGGGATGCTGAAGAAGCCAGTTCTCACTCACTTGTAAACAAGCAAAGGAGATTTAGCGTTGCTCTGCCTTTTTTTTACAAAGGAAATTCCTACTATTTCCTTACTAGCAGATTCATTGTAGTATTTATTATATAGCTGAGTAATATAAAGGGACCAGACACTCAACAGATTGTAGGGTTAGAATTGATGTTAAGGTCTCCAAAATTTCTCCAACAATTACAGCAGTAGAGGTACAACAGGGCTCAGGAGAGTATTTGAAGGAATTTTCCCTTCAGCAAATTAACTTTCCTTTGAAGACTTCTGACAGGAAAGTCACACATGATCCACGGAACAATGTGGAGTCCTTTACCAGGGTCGTTTAGTTGTTCTTTAACAATGATGTGGGTTTCTGATCCTCTCAGTTTCCCGGCATTGAACAGTGGCTGCTGCCAAGAAAGAGAACACTGACCCTTTGCAAAGCTTATCAAGAATCAGCAGGAAAAAGAAAAGTAATTCTGTAAACGCAGGTTTCAGTTAATCAGGACATAAGGAAAATTTGCCCGGTAACATGGTGACTGCATAAGGTACAATTTGTTAGGCAGATACTGATTAATTGACTCAATGAAAAGGATATTCTGTTCCTCCTTTACTCACTGAAGCAGAGAAAAAGAACTACAGCCTGAACACATTTTCCAAAATATTTGCTACAAAATAATGAATAACAACTTTCCAGAAGCAAAACAGAAACCTAGTGTGAAGCAGAAACTATCAGCAGAATAAACAATTCAGTTATATAAAGCGACACTGAGTAGATGTAAACTCTTTTTCTTCAGTTACACACAGCTGAAAGGCTGGAAATCATGGAGTAATTGTGTTAGCAGTGTTTATTTAATTTAATTTAATATTGGGGGTTTATAAAGTTTTGTTGGCATGCAGTATTCATTTTCTTCAGCTCAGTCTGAACAGAAATGCTTGTCTTGCAATCTGAGGGTTAGCTTTAAATTAGCCTGAATATATCCAGATGAGTGATTGGAACAATTTCACATCATGTGTGCGGTGAATACATATGGCTATATGCAGGACTGAAGGGGAGGAGTTGTTACTAGAAAATCAGAAAATATAAATATTTGTGACATTGCTTATAAGAGGCACTCTCTGGAATCTTTACTATATATTCATAGCCTGCTTCTGAAAAATATATTGCATTGAATCAAAGCACTTCACTTAGAACATAATGGGTTTTGGTGCAATAATTCAGAATTTGTAATTTGATTACTAAATCTCATTCATTTTCTAAGGTAAAATTTGGTTTAGAAGAGTTCATAGCAATCCTCATTATTATTTTGTGTGCACCTAGCTATTTAGAACTCAGAGAGTCCAGAGACGTGGTAATATTTTCTAATTCTGGAGAAAGTGCTAAGGGATTTCTGAGCTCTGAGGTGTTAACTAGAAATGAATCTACACCTCTGGAAGTTGTTTTCTTACCAGAGAGTATACTGAAGTAATACAGATATAAAAGGGCTACAAGCTGATTTGTAAGGCTAAAAGTATTCTCTGCACTCAATAGATGTGCACCTACTAAATAGTCTGACCTGGGCTTATACTAAAAAGTCTGGTTTATGTATTAGGGGCTTTCTGTCTTTCATGGTTGGTGTTGGAGAACCAAGAAATGTTACAACTCTTTAAAAACTATAACTTTGTAAGCTGAAGCTCTGTCATGAAATAAGGGGATTGAAAGAGCCCTGTGTGAGCAGCACTGCCAGGTGATGAGCGGTGACTTCTGAGTTCTGGATGGTTATGTTGCTGCCTTCTTCTGAACTGTGGTGGTGGAAATCCAGCTACAGGGGAATTTGTGGTGTTGCAGGGCAAACTCTGAAGTAGGTGCCAGTCATATGCCTGTTAATGCTCTTCTACTGCTATTGAAACAGAGCGTTTCAGCTGGAAGATAGTGGCGGCTGCACCAAAGATTACCTGGAGGTTCGTGAAGGGAACAATACAGGTGTGCTGGCAGGACGATTCTGTGGGAACTCCTTGCCTTCAAATTATACGTCTACTGTTGGACACATCCTGTGGGTCAAATTCGTCTCAGACAGCTCAGGCACTGCTGTTGGCTTCAGGGCCACATTCTCTCACTGTAAGTAAAAGTTATTTGATTGGAAACTATTGTTCTTTCGTAGCACCTCCAGAACGATTGAAAAAAGTAAACGTTTTGCCCTGTAAAGTCTATTAGAAAATGCTTGATGTCAGCAATGCTGTGCATTCACTTAAAAATGTTTTGTAAAATATCTGCTGAATGTAAAAGGATGCTCTAAAACATGTCAAAACAGAACTCGTGTATGTTAAGTATATTAAGTATAATTTAATCAGAATTAGACATGACATTCTATCTTTTTAAATTATTGTAACAGACAATATTTTTTTTCAAATCGATCCCACTATCCTTCCAGAAGGAAAAAAATCCATAGATTACAGAAAATAAAATATCCTCTATTTCATTGGCTGTTTTCTAGCAGTTTATCACCTGGTTTCAGATTCTTCCTTTAGCAGTATTGGGCTGTGAAGATGTAAGACCTGTATACTAAAAACTTCTGTGGCAACCCAAGTTTACCAGTTGCCTGTTAGAGTTAAGAATATCTGGCCATATGTCTTTGCTACCTGCAAATGAGTATTTAATGACCATGTTGTCATTTATTAGGCAATTGATAAATTAAGAAAAAAACCCCACGTATTTCCTAGCTTTCCGTTTTGCTTTTTGAGTACAACAGCATCCATCTTCTGGATTGGATCTAGATGGCATCAGCCTGGGAGCAGAATTGGAAAAAAAGGAAATTATGCCAGTTTATAGATCCAAAATTTCAAGACACCATTGCAAACATCAATCTGACTTGCTGCATGAACAGGCTGCTGAAGCTAAACATCCACATCCATTCTGATTATGCAAGCTAAACATCTAATAGTTTTCCTTACTTTGAGACTTTTACTATTCTTTTTCAAAAGGAATTATCAATAGTTTAGAGCTCAATCAAATCAGAACCATTTTTCACCAGAACACACAAAGGCACTTAAAAAAATAATTTTATTATTTAATGCTTCTTGTGAAGACATGAACATGAAATAGGCTGAGTCAAGGGGGAATTTAGATGTGACATCTTCCACCTCTCCTACGTGTAGAACCACACATCTCAAATGGGTAATTTTCTTCAGATAAAGGCACACTGCATCTCTCACAAGAAAATAATCAGATGTGCATCCTAGGATTGTCTGAGACACAAGTCTGTGCCTCACAGCGCTGTCTAGTCCTAAGCACATTAAGTCAGATGGGCTGAAATGAAAGCTGTATTCCTGGCTGGGCCCCAATGCTTCTTTTAATCTGTGTGAATTAGAGGCATTACTCGTCTCTCTCCTGTTTTTCAGTGTATGGAAATGACATTGTGGGAAACGGAGGACAAATAGCTTCACCACAGTGGCCCAGAAGTTACCCTCACAACTCCAATTACCAGTGGCGAATAAGCGTTAATGCCTCACAAGTTATCCATGGCCGTATCCTGCAGATGGATATCGAAAATCACTACAGATGCCGTTATGACAAGCTAAAGGTGATTTAATTTTGAGAAGTTATTTTATTTCAATTAACTTTTATAAAAATGATGAATACAGAAACCTACAAGAGGATTGGGAAGTATTTCCAAGGATCTGGTGTGGCTTATTTTTTTTGCTATGTTGGCTTTTCAGTGCTTATTAGCTATAGGAAGGGTTACATGCTTTTTGTCTCCCTAACAGATGTTTCCAATCTATAAGTTTGACACTTATTAAAAGTAAGTCCACAATGGTACAATCCTGAATTTTCAAATGCAAGAATTTCAGGTCAGATACGAGGTTGAACTTTGCTCTGTGCTGGTTCAGTTGAGGATGACAGTGATAATAACATCTCAGTACCTCTGAACATAGGGTTATTTTAAAATCCTACAAGGAACAATCTTTTACTTGCACCTTCTTTGCTCACTGGATCAATCATTTGCTGTCAACAGTAAGAAGATCCCCCTTTCTTCTGGTCTGATTGTTTTTTCTGTACCCTCCTGTAATACAGTCTAGACTTTTTACCAGGCTTAAAAATATGCACACTTGATGCTAAGGAAAATTGAGCAATAGAGGCAACAACTTCTTTCTGAATGTAGCTAAGCATAACTACTTATTTAACTAAGGTAAATATCTTTGTCTTTTTTTTTTTTTTAACCAGCTGATTCACTAATTATCCTTTTCTTTCATCTTTGGGAAAGAGGAAGTTAATACTAATTCAATATATTCAGTATATTAAATTCATTATTAATTCACTGATATCCAAATTTAGTATTTGTTCAAAAAATGAATAGAAAATTTTCCTTCGTTTCATGTCATATTTTAACAGCAACTTCTTTCTTCTAACTCAGCCTGCCTTTGTTTGTCCCTCTGGAAGAGAAATGTGTTTCTTAAATCAGTTAGACATTCAGTGGATGTGGATCAGCCTGACCTTTAACCTGACTCAGATCTTCAATGTAATGTTAATGTTTATTTAATATTTCCTGTCATTCTCCACTGGACATTTTTTACTGGAGGAAAATAGGTTTAAAAGGTGGCAAAAGAGAAGTGTCTTTTAACCAGCCAAGAACGTGGCTCTGAAACACATAAAATGGAAAAAAAAAAAATATATATATTTATTTGATAGAATTCAAAATACATGTGTTCCTCAGAGGGGGAAAGGGGATGAAAGAAAAACAATGCCTTTTTTTCCTACAGATTATTGGTTTTTGTTCCTCATCATGCATTCCTGAATTTGATGGCTTCTATTCAGATCCTTCTTCTGTGAAAGCTTCACAATTAACAGTAAATAATGCAAATGGAGATTTTGTTCCATTTTTTTTGTAAGAGAGGTATCTCTCTAACTGGGATTTGCTGAAAGATTCCTCACTCATTTAAAGAGGGTAATTTTCTCCTTGGAAACTTGCTGAGTGTGGGGTGGATGAAACTGCCTATGTGACGAACTGCACTGTTCTCCTCTACAGGTTTATGATGGCCCCACCGTTCATTCTCGTCCTATCGCAACGTACTGTGGTGCAGACCCTGCTTCTTTTGCATCCTCTGGCAGCTCGATGACAATCCAGTTTCAGTCAGATTCGACTGTGAGCGGACAAGGATTTCTATTGGAGTGGAACGCAGTGGATGCTTCTGCTGTTATGCACACCATTGCTACAGGTGGGTTTTCAGTGGGCTGCACAGTTAAAAGTGATATAGCCAGTGATATATTGAGCTTTACTTAAGAACTTCAAACCAGCTTCTCCACAAGAGAAATCCCTGGCTATTAGTGGAGGGAAAGGTTTCATTGACATTTTAATTAATCATTTTAATACCTTTTTAAAACAATTTGTAGGGGCACTCAGATATACTTTTCTACAGTGTGCTAAAAATAAGCATGTTGACAGAAGGGCTTTTTTCTTTATGCAGTTGTTTCAGGAAAGCTAAAGACTTTATATGTTTTCATAAAAAAGTATCCCCCTTGAAAGACAGTTCTTAAATCACTAGCCATTGTGATATGAAACCTTTCACTATAATGCATCTCATATATATAAACAAAGAGAATATGCTCTGTATCACCAGGTACCTCTGACAAATCTCTCCTGCAAGGAGAGGGAATATTCTTCATGTACCACTGATTTTCTCTGAGCAAGTTTGACAACAGGAAGTTAAGACTAATAGGACATAGTGCAATGTCTTCTTTCTAAATCTGAAGGCAGATTTCTGGGGATGGAGAAACTAAGGATCGCTGGGGCTTTGCAGGATAGTGGCAGTTTGTAACGGGTTTATGCGCTGGGAGAGCACTGAGCCACTAGAGATCCCAGCAAAGACTCCGCCTTGATCTAAACATAGCTGGGACATCAAGAGTGGAGAAATATAAGTACTTCAGTTTCAAGAGGGTCTAAATTGTTTAGGTATTATTCATCACGTATGCACCATTCCTTTCTGATTTGCAACCTGTGTTAAACTGTATTAGATGCTCTTAGATCTTTTGCTAGATATTTCTCATGGTGAAATAGGTCACATCATTGCTGCACCAGGTAGCACAGGAACATCCTTATAGGTCAGGATTTTCATTTTTTTTTACTCCCAGTTCAAACTGAAACAATGCTTGAAGAAAAACATTCCTGTGACTACACACAGCATCACTGTGCTCCCATTCTGCTTAATTATAGGACTGTCATCTTAAATTATATGAGGGGAGTGTTCAGTTTAAAAAGAGGATGCTTTCATTTTTGTCTTTGTGTATGTGACAGGTGCATGCGGAGGGACTGCAACAACTGAAGAAACACCTTCATTCCTCTTCTCACCGGGCTGGCCCATGAATTACAGAAACTTTGATGACTGTGTGTGGCTTATCAGAGCTCCTGGATCCACTGTGGAATTCAGTGTCCTGGCCCTAGACATAGAATCTCACAGCTCATGCAACTATGACAAACTTATTATCCGAGATGGTGAGAAGCCAAACTTGCCCTGCTCTGACAGTATGCAATAGATACCCAAGGTCCCAGTACCTGGAATTCTCATGTCCATTGAACTTAAGCAATCTAGAAAGCAATGGGAACGTGTTGTAAATTGGTATTCTTCCTCTATGCTGAGACATTCTCCTAGATAAAATAAAACTAGCAAAGTCTAGCAAAATATTTGGTGGTCTGTAAAAATATTTCTCAATCTATAAGAGGTAAAAGATCTTCAAAAGCACATGCCTGAAAGTGTGAGCCACAGCAACCAACAAGCAGATGTGAACGGATTTGGTTTTAACAGTACTATATCTTCTTTTGATCTCAGGAGACACTAGTCTTTCTCCAGTGCTGGCCACTCTGTGTGGACGAGAACCTCCTGGGCCAATAAGATCAACTGGAGAGGCGATGTTCATCCACTTCATATCAGATGCAAGTGTCACTGGAGCTGGGTTTAATGCCTCTTATCACAAAAGTAAGATTTGTTTCTCTTCTCTCCGAGATAAATGTCTGCCTTGATGCTAACAATAGGGTAAAGAAAGAAAAGGCTCTGGCATTTTTAACAGCTGTCTACTGTCTATCTATTTAATCACACAGACTAATTATTCAGATCTCATGAATACGCATTAAGAAATGTCTGACTCCGCAAATGTAAAATTCGCTATTTTCCCAGTAATATAATACAACAAAGTGTGATTCAACCAGACCAGTCACTTTCCAGAAGTAAGAAAAGTGTATGCCTAAATTTATAACAGCTCAGCTGAAGAGTGAAAGAATGCCCAACTAAGAGAGGAAAATAAATGACTCAAAGCATAGACACAAAACTATAAGACGGATGCAGGAAGCTCTGTAAGTTCCAGCAGGAATGTCGGCAGCTTCCAGTGGCACTCCTCCCACGTACACCCGGGGATGGCAGCAGATTCCTGAATGAGTTGAGGCACCAAGGAAGGTGTTATGATAACAATAGGCAGCCAGGGGAAGTTTTTCTGACTGGCAGCTTGAGTAGGTGACAGCGGTTTGGTCCATGGCCAGAAGCAATGTACTCAGACAGGGTGACAATATGCTGGTGCCATGGGAGGTCCTTGGCACAGCTGCCTGCTCACTCGTCTGTTAGCTCTGAGAACTGAGTCTCACTGCCAAGCTGTTTGGTGTGTGTCATCTTGCAATCTGCTAGCCTCTGTTTGGGAGATCATTCACTGTGTGCATTGCTCTGTACGCTTCAACTCTTCATACGCTTGCTTCAAGATTTGCTTTTACCTATCACATCTTCCTTTTAGGAGACAGGTTTTTTCTCTAAATGAATACGTGAACAGTTGATGCTAATATTTTTTTCTTTTCTTCGACTCTTTTTTCTTAGGTTGTGGAGGCTATTTGCACACAAGCAGGGGTGTGATAACATCCCCCAACTATCCTCAAGACTATGCTCCTAATCTGAATTGTTTCTGGCGTGTAGTGGTAACCTCTGGATTTGTCATTGCTGTCCATTTCGAACAGCCTTTCCAGATTAAGAGCGAAGATGCTTCCTGCAGCCTTGGAGATTATGTAGAGGTGAGGTTATTGGCTGGGTCAGCAAATCCTCAAAGCTATTAAAGCTACTGAATCTTACAGATTTCAGTGTCAGAAAGGCAGCCCAGGTTTTCAGGGGCTAGAAACACCAAAGAGAAATACCACAGAGATTATTTCTGTCACTCTCTCTTATTTATTGCTGTGCATTAATTAAGCACCATGTTATTATTTTCTTCCACGGCTGGAAGCATTAAGATGGTGTGTGCTCGAAGTTTACATTCCAGGGATGTTTGCTTGAGTGACATTAGCAATTTCTCTTCTTCTAGCTGAAGAATGGGTTAGATAATGCTGCCCCACCCTTGGTGTCCAGAAGAGGGAATGGACGGTTTTGTGGAAGCAGCCCCGTCTCCACCATGTACACCACAGACAATCAGCTGTTTGTCCACTTCATCTCTGACAGCAGGAATGAGGGTCAAGGGTTCAAGCTGGAATACGAGGCTAAGAGTCTAGGTAAGCCTAGGAAAGAAACCTGAATTCTGCAACTCGATGGAGTTTGTCCTCTTAAAGGAGGTTCTTGCTGTAAGTCCCAGCCCTGGTAAAATCAGATGTCTGTAAAAAATGTCCTGTTTCCTTCTTCAGTGCATGAATTCTGATCCTACTCTCAAATTTCTCCTTCTTAAATAGAGCTGGCTCCAGGTCATGGAACCTGGAGATGTTCAAGTTAAAAAAAAAAAAAAAAAAGAAAAACTTGTGGGGAACCCTTTAGCAGGGAAGAAGCAAGAAAGTTGGGAAGAAATGTTCAAAATTCATACAGGAAAGGAAATAAAACCTGGAAACAGGAACATTATTTTGAGCATGTACTACCCAGTGCAAGTGCTAAATGATGTCAGGAATGATTTAGGCTGGTGTGTCTAGAAAGGCGATAACATTTCTCACAAGTTTTAATCTCAGCTACAAAAATAACATTCCCTGCCAGAGAGAACATTCTTTGACAGAATGAAAAAAATGGAGACTCAGGTTCCAGGGGTAAATCAGGGACTTGGCATTTGCAGTTATTCCACTGTATTTGTGACACATGCCACTTGGGACAACAGGAGACCTGTTAAAACCTGTCAATCTACTCAAATTTTTAAGTGCTTATTTTCTGTCTGCTTTTACCTGCTGCCACAAAGAATCATTCCTAGCATTACTGTAGAGGATTTGTGAAGAGAATGGGTGAAGCTGTACCATAGTATTTCTATCACTTCAATTTATAAAACTTGACTAAAACTGCATGTTAAACCAGTATTGCTAGAACATAGTTGGGGTTTTTCACAGAAAGGTTCTGGTCAAAATAAAGGTATTTTTGTAGGATCATCCTGTCTGGACCTGAACAAATCTTTATGTTTGCTCTGACTGGTATTCCTTACACGTTCATTATTACCTCAAACAGACATTTCAGTTTTTGGAAAGCAGAAGTGGAGAAGGATTCACAGAAGCATTGATGCATTTGACTTGTAGGCTTTCTAGCTCTTGGGACCTGGGGTAGGAATAAGGCAAGAAATAAGTTTCCTGCTTAGTTTAGAAGCAATCCAAGGAAGAACTAGTAGCAGTTTAATCCATAGCCCTGAACGTTTGGAAATGAGGAAGGCTAAGTAAGCAGGAGCACAGGAATGTAAGATCCTACTTCAATAAAATGTTTTCCCACAGTAAGCAGTAAAATGCATTTGGTTTTAATGTAATTATATGACAATGAAAGGAAATTGTGTTGGAATATAGTGATAACTCCTATTTTTGATGCCTCACCCATTTCCTTAACATGTTGGTGTTTTATTGGTGATCTTTTCTTTCCTAGCTTGTGGAGGGAGTATTTACATTGATGCTCTCAACCCCAGTGGATATACATCTTCCCCCAACTATCCAAGCAATTATCCCCCACATGCTGACTGTGTCTGGACCATAACTGCTCCTAATGGACATGCAATAGAGCTGCAATTTGAAGATCAGTTTTACATTGAACCTTCAGCAAAGTATACTTTCATGTTATTTTGCCTGTGTTTCTTCAGAGACTCCATTCTGATTCTTCTTTCCCTGTCACTTTCTCTAATTCCTCCCAGAGTGCACTTCCAGATTTACAGTTAAAGTGGTTAGGAAATTTTTGAGACAGATTGCTGAAAGTATCAGGCCACAGATATACATTCCTAGGACTTTGCAGTGCATGACAGAAATTAGTATATAATAACAGGCAGAGAGGAAGCACCCATGGTAGAAAGGTGCTTTCTGTGAAATCTGTGCCCTCTAGTCCTTTCATATTCAGATTTTCAGTCCTTTTGACTCTCGGATGCTTTTAAATCCAATGGCCTACTGCTACCACTATTTGTCTCCCTCCTCTATTGCCTGTGTCCTGAATCGCAATGAGTCTACCTGTTATGCACCCCCTGCCTGAATCATAAAACAAGACCTAGTTTCCAGCTGATATAACTTAATTGATTTGGGACTGGACCTCTACACAGCAAAGGTGAGCCTCACCTGTGAGACCATGTCCAGAAAAAATGGTACAGGATGGAGAACCCCAGAAGTGTCTTTTCTGTCTGGCTTCCCAGGACACTGCACCATTCTGAAGACAAAACTGTTAGTTGAGATATTTTGGGTCTTTCTGTGCCCACCTAAGTAAGCCCCCAGATTTGAATTTTTATTCACTTCATCTGTCTTATATTTATTCCTTAATTCAACAGTCATCAATTGGACTTAATAAGGAATATCTGCTGAAATCTGAATACTGCCAAAAAAAATATGTTAAAGATGATCACAACTTCTTATCAGTGCCATTCACAGCCCTCCCCAGGACTTGCTTCTGCCAGATCATAGTCTGGGCTTGGGATGAATCTTTCTCAATGTTTCTTGATTCAGACATTACATAACTATCATTAATTATGAACTTATTGATTCTGTCTTGGTCATATCACATGGGAACTGATCTAATTCACTACAGCTTCATGGCTTTGTGCACATACTGAAATTGTTTCAAACCATTACTGCCACATACTGAACAGAAAATTCTCTCCTCCTCAGCTGCACTTCCAGTTACCTAGAGCTACGCAATGGCGCCGACTCCACTGCCCCCATCATTGCCAAGCTGTGTGGAGGTTTGATGCCAGGCTCACAGAGATCCTCAGGAGCTGCCATGTACCTGAGGTTCAGGTCTGACAACAGTGCCACACACGTAGGATTCAATGCTAAATACTCCATTGGTAATGTCTGCATTTATCAATTGATCTGATTTTAGAGAATATTTTGGTCTCAAGTGTCAGGCTTTTGTAAATCACGTCTATGAGGTGGACTGACATATATGTACCTTTTTCAATTAATGTTAAAGCTAAGGCATCAGAATCATCATATAGGTTAACATCAGCATGTTCTGCATCTAGCAAGAGGTGAAAATTATTGAAATAGTAACAGGAAAGAGCTCATAGGTCTGCAGCAGTGGAAACAGAGACTGGATAACCTCTTGCCAAATTATCAAAGGGCCAGTAGAAAAAAGGTCAACATGGATAAAGTCATGTAACATGATTTGATTTTCAGCATGCAAAATTAGTGTCACTTTCCTGAGCAGGATCCTGAAGGGTAATGCAAAGGTCAGCTGAGACTTGGCAGGAGGAGAACAGATTAGGAGCTTCTCTATGTAAATGTAAATCAATCTATGGTTACAATGCTGTTAGACAAATGGACGTCGCAACAATGGGCTGAAAAAGGAATGAACAGTAAGAACCACTATTTGTCAGCTGGGAAAAGAAATACTTTAAAATTATTTGCTCTCAAGCTGCAAAAACAGGATTAGAAAGCACTGGCAAAGTTTTAAAATTAAATAAAGAATAGTCTTTAATCAGATTCAGAAATATGCTTTTTGTTTGTTTGTTTTGATAATGTTAATAATCCTGAAAGAACAGCAGCTATTATGTTAGTATCACTCATGTAGGAAAGTCTAGGACTCAAAGGCAAAGTAGTGGACTATATTGCTTTCAATGGAATCTTGCTGTTTGTGTTGGATTTCAATCACTTAAGTCAATATAGTGTACTATTATACTTCTGAATGTGAAAACTGAAGCAACTTGCAAGAAAACATTGTTAGTATATGAAACCACTATTATATTTATCCATAACAGATTGAGAATATCTCAGCTGTATTCCGGTCATCCTGCAACAAAGCAGTGATCACTCAGAAGAGCAGACAGTATGAACAGAACTGTTATTGCCACAAAAAGATTGTAACTGGCAGACACACTGAATACACTGGAAGATCCAATAAATTCCACCTGGGAATATTTTTTTGCTGTGGGCCTTAGTGTTATGAACTAATGTTTGCAGGTACCACAGAGAAACTAGTTTTCAGAGAGAAAAAAGTAAAAATAAATAGCTGTTTCCCAAACTGTGCAGTGATCACTTGCCAAGGCATCACAAAGAGTGGAATGTGAACGGGAAGGGACTGCAGAAAAGAGGAATCTGAACGATAGCCATAGGCCCAAACTAGCAGTCAACTTGGTCAGCTACAAAAAAATTACATCCACATTTGGCAAACTAAATTTACTTATAGTTATCTGACATGGCTTTCCCAGATTTTCTGGTAAATATGGGCGTGAGTAGAGGTTACATATAGACTTTGAAATCTGTGAGTTTATCCAAATTATAAGAGATGACAGAGAGAAAAGGATTCTTGCAATGGAAGGGGGCATGTGGAGGAAAAAAAAAAAAAAAAAAGAAACAAAAACAAAACAGAAAATCAAATCCATAACAAACTAGGACTGGTTGAATTAGGAGGAGAATGTGGAGTATTTTTAAGCGGAAGGCACTTCCTGTTTCATTACCATAGTTAGAGAGCAAGTCAGTTGTGTTTTAGGTTTAAGTCTTGTTTAGGAGAAAGGTCATTGCTCCAAGGGCCTTCAGTCAAGCAAGCAATGTTCTTCTTCCTTTTGCAGCTCCCTGTGGTGGGACAGTGACAGGACAAACTGGCACCATTGAAAGCACGGGGTATCCTGAGCTTCACTATCAAGACAACCTGCTGTGCGAATGGTTTCTGCAGGGTCCCAGGGGCCACTATCTTACCATCAGGCTAGAAGGCCTAGATATTCAAAACTCCTCTGACTGCACAAACGACTTCGTGGAGATCCGAGAATACAATGCTTCTGGTCTGAGAATTATTTCAGTGTTTGTCTTCCCTTCCCTAGTACTACTATGAAACCTCACCAGAGGCTCCTGAAAACATTTCCCTTTGGGTACACAGTGAGCCTTTTCAATACACAGTATTTGCTTCTGTCCGCCTTGCTTGCAAAGGCAAACAAAACCCTTCAATTTCCCAGCAATAACTTGATTTTACTAGTTTACTCCTGCCTGCCCAGTTAAATTGGAAAGTGATACTTCAACATAAATGTAAATAATACATGGATATAAAATTGTCTTTCTGTATTTGATATTTTCAGGAAATTTGTTGGGCAGATATTGTGGTAACACCCTCCCTGATGCTGTGGACACCTCTGACAGTTTTGCTTACGTCAAGTTTGTCACTGATGGATCAGTCAATGCCCGAGGATTCAGACTGCACTTTGATTCCAGTACTGAAGGTTGGATTTGTAAGGCTGAAAGTTACTTTCAGGGAAGCAACATATACCACAGGCTAAAACCACACTAACATAGCACGTATTTTTAAATCAATTATTCTTGGAGTGGTGTGCATTTGCTCTTAAATTTAAACTCAGGGAAGTATGAATAGAGCTTTCTGATCACTAGTCAAGTTTTGAATGTCTTCAGGGACAGAGGCTCCCAAACCTCTCTAGACAACCTATTCCAGTGTTAATCAGCCCTCACAGTGAAAAGTGTTTTCATATGTTCTGATGGAATTTCATGCATTTCAGACTGTGCCCATTGCTTCTTGTCCTGAGCACAATGACTTCAAAGGGCTGCTCTGATCAGGACTAAGGACAAAGACCTATTCCCATTTTATACTTATCTTTCACATTCTTTAGTGCCCATGCAATGTTTGTCCTGCCAAAATATGGCTACTTTTTCAGAAATTCTTTGTGGTAGTGGTCTTGAAAAATCCTGTGCCAACCCTTCTTAACACTTTCCAACTAATTTAAATGCTCATCTGAAAGGTTCCTTATTTTTCATGTTTGCTTCTGCAATAAAATAACAGAGGGTAAAACAAACTCCAAAATGATATTATTCCACTTTCAGGACCCTGTTATGCAACCATAGAAGAGAAACTGTATTAGCAAAAATGTAATGCAGGATGCAGGTGGAGACACAGATCACACTATTCTGCAGGAGTCTGTGAGGGTTAGGAAAGGGAGTAAGTCTCTCACTGCACTCCATTAAATTATATATCTGTATTTTAAAAGGAAACCAAGTGTAATATGGCAAATTTATACCATTAGTCTCAGAAGATAAAGGCACTCTGTACCCAAGATCTTTAGTGTTCTTTCCTCGGAACACAATTTGATTTTCATAACAAAGATAGGAAAAACACAATATAACTGTACCAAAAAAGTGTTGGTTAAAATCCCTTAAAGCTTTTTCTCTACCTCTGTTAACCAGCAGAGGAAAAACACATCCTTCATCATTACCCACTCTAAGACCCTGCTCATCCTGTGTGGCTCTGCCCAGTCATCTGAAAGGCAGAAAAGCCTCGGTTCTGCCACAGTGAGAGACTTGTATCATTTGATATCAAAGTCTGTGAGTCACTCAGGCTTCTGAAGCCTGGCACAAGCCATTCAGAGAAGGGAATATTAATAATTAGAATAAAAGGATCTGCTATGGCCAATTAATATTCAACTACATTTATGGCTTAGTGATAAAGACTGACAGGAACTTAGCTGTTCAAACAAACGTATGGACAGGACAGGGATATCAGATCAACCTCTCAGGATCTCTTTTTCTTCCATTATTAGTATGTCGGGGGGGGTGTAGTTATCTGTTTGGGGTTTTTTTGTTTTGTTTGTTGTTTTTGTTTGTTGTTTGGTTTTTGGTTGTTGTTGTTGTTGTTTTCTACAACTCTATAAGCAATGCTTTACTCTAAGAAGTGTCCCAATATTGGCGTATTTCAGAATGTGGTGGGGATTTTACTGCCCCTGTTGGAACATTTACTTCACCCAACTATCCCAACCTATACCCACATAATCGAGTGTGTGAATGGAGGATCACAGTGGAAGAAAGCCGACGTGTGACTCTAACCTTTAATGATATGAAAACTGAAGAACACTGGAGGTGCTCATCAGACTATGTGGCTGTGAGTATTGGGCGTGAAGGCAGAAAATTCTCTTCCTAATCCCTTTAAGGAGCATCAATTTATGTAATAGAGCTGAAATGTGATTTTATAGGTCTACATGTGGTTTTAAGACAAATCATAATTTGATTGGCAAAAACAGATAAATGAGAGAAAGTTAGCTCTGTAGGGTGTCTAAACTAATCAGCTTGTTTTGAATTATGGTCCAAGAGTGAAGGACTTGAAGAAATTGTTGGAATTGGCTCTTTATCAATTATGGAGAAAAGCTCTGAGGTTTTCAAAAGATTTCAATGTCTGTTTTATGTGGACACAATGTCCATCAGTCAGTTCCAGGTCTCTTTTGACTTTGGAGGTTGTTATTGGTCTTTTTACTTATTGCTGATTTTTTTTAAAAAAAAAAAAAAGGGAGAGGGAGAGAAAAAGCCAGAGATTGCAACAATTGCCTATGACTGGGCTGGACCTTGCATATTCTAACAGAAAGATAGGGAAACCCCCGGAAATTTTACCTCTTTATCCCCCCTCATCCCCACAAATATAGATATTGGCTATTTTATCATGGCTATTTTAGATTTTTTGTTGTTTAGTGGAAAGAAAAAAAAAAGAAAAAAAAGAAACTGGAGAAACTGGCACACAGAACTGGACCTGATAAGATGTACAAATGCCTCAAAAATGTGATTTCTCTGTGAAACTGTAAGAATAGGAGACCTAGTTTAGTTTCCCATTTGTTCAGATTAGCAGTGCAAACACAGGAATTCACTTTAGCATGATCAGAAGCCAGTCCATGCACAACTGAGGGGGAGAAGTAGCCCTCCATTGTGATTTTTAGATGATGTTTCTCTCGTTTTTCTTCACCGATGCTTTAGACAGACCCTGGGGAGCTGGCTTTTTATCGATTAATGAAGTAATGATCTCTTAAAGGAAGATCTGTCCTGCCAGCTTTTGTGCCTTCAACACTAACATATTCCAAATCTCAGTGGGAAACATCATTTCTGCCTCACTTGCACTGCTGACACAGTAATAAAAAGAAGGAAATTAACTCCTAGAGTAAAGGCTGTATGAAAGAAACTGAGGAAAAAGCCTCTGGATCATCAAAAAGCGAAACATTTTAATTAATCAAAAATGCCCACCAGCACTCGCTATGTTGGAGGAGATTTTGGTAAAGCTGACGTTGACTTTAACAAGAATACAAAGACAATAATTTCAAATAGAATTAATATGATCAGCAGCTGGCATTACTAAGTGATTGAATATATAAATAATGAGCTAAAATACAGTATTTTTCCCAATAAAACTATTTCATTTTCTGTTGGTTTTGTTTGTTTTTTTTTTAAAGAGATGGAATATGCTGTGTTTCACCAAAATATACAGGGTATTTTTTATGTTTTACTTCAGAGCCTCATCCACTCAAGGTAATGGAAGTTTGTTCCAAGGTTTTAAGTAGATTTGGGAATTAACCTCCTCCTTTGAGGGACACCAATGATCCTTGTATTGATATCAAAGATGTGAAGCACTGTTAAACGACACAGGAGATGCTCGTGAGACTGTATTTTGATCTCATAAGAGTTTATTTTAACTCAACAGGTTTACAATGGCATCAGACAGAACTCTCCCCGGCTGGCCAAGCTGTGTGGTGAGGTAAATCCAGGCACTGAGGTGAAATCCTCTGGCAACACAATGAAAGTCATTTTGGTGACAGATATGTCCCATGCAACCAGAGGCTTCAGTGTCTCATATACATCTAGTGAAGACGCAGGTAATGTGTGGTTTTAAATTAAGTGATTGATCTTCAGTGACTCATTTCATACTTAAAGTACTGCCACATGTCAAAAAAATTACTTCAACAGATAACAAATCTTTGGTACCTTTTTTTTTTTTTCTCTCTCTTACATATTTGGATGGCAGTAGATGTATATCTTTGATTAATTGAAAAAACTTTAAAAAACTGAGAAGGTCCAGTTGTAATGGACTTCATGTGACTATGTCAAATTTGAAATGGAAAGCACAACCTCTGTTACGGATCACAGTCCTTACTCTCACTACTGATTTATTGGTTTGTACTTAGTCTTGAGTAAGAGATGGTCTGAAGTGGCCTTATTCCATGAAAAGATATAAAAAGCATAATGCCATAGACAAATTGAATAATTCAAGTGCTTCCTTGTTCCTCAGGGGGATAATTAATTTATTGTAGCTTGTGAAAGTGCAGCTAACCTAGTTTTGCAAGCTCAGCCCCTAGAGAGGAGGCAGCTGGCAAAGCCTTATTACTACAGCTTTGAGTCTTCTGACCTTAATTTTCCACCTCCCCCTGAAGCACCCTACTGTAGCACCAGTGTACTGCTCTTGAGGGTATGTTCCAGAAAAATCCTCTCCTGAATCTAGAATTAGGTAATAGGTGGGGCTGAGCAGCACTGAACTGGAGCTGCAGTGGGATTTTATCAAAAAGTTAAATAATACTGAAATTTTTTATTTGATACCATGCAAAATAGTTGTTTCTTTGCTTTACATGTGTTTTTAAAGTCTTACCAATAAATTCCAGGACATGAGGCAAGAATTCTCTTGCATACAGCAGTAAATGATAAAAAAGGAAGAAGACGGAAAAAATTTGGTTTAATCAGCACATGTGCTTGCTGACATGAGCATATCTGAATAAACAGGGGCAAGATTTCTCTTCATACAAGATTACTGTTTTAAAATAAATTATATTTTGTTTCTGCAGTTTGTGGTGGAACCCTGATGGGACATGCAGGTGGGAATTTCTCTTCTCCTGGTTATGATGGCATCAGAAATTACACAAGTAACCTGAACTGTGAATGGACCATTGAAAACCCCTCCCACTATAATTCGTCCATATATGTGTCCTTCGAGGATTTCCACTTGGAACATCACCAGGACTGCAAATATGACTACCTAGAGTTACGAATAGGTTTGTATGTTCAGCAGGAGAATGGATAAAGCTCATCAAGATTCTGGTTGGGTAACTACGTTTGTACCAAATCTTGTTCATATATATTTGCAGAGAGTGACTGTTGTTGTGTCTCCTAGACCGGGCGTGGGATTTCACTGCTAGAGCAATGAATGCATGGATTTGGTCACTCTTTCTTTCAGGCCAGAAAATGGAAAACTGGATAGGTATCTTGGGGGGATTAATTGTTTTGGTGGTTGCAGTACACACTTCACTCTTCTTTTTACAAGGGACAATATGAATTTCACTTCATCTCCCTTGAAAGACAGCAGTCAGGAGAAACTGGACCCATCAAAACCATTTATTTGGTACACAGCCCATTCTCTCTCCGCTCCTGAAATATCTCCAGGGACAGCAGGGGTGAAGAATGCTTTAATTATTCATGCCGTCTGGCCTGCATGCCCACTTTATACCCCACTTTTGTACTCTATAAGATGATTCTCCAAAAACAAATCCGTATTTTCCGTGAGACCGCATTACAGAATACAGACTAAGGCATTTAAAATAAAAGCAATCACAGGATTAATGCACCAGTAATATCTCTGCATACTTGAGCATCTTTAGCTACCTGCACGAACAAGCAACTGGAAATGTCATATGAAAGTCACTCAGCTAATGCCAAGTGTAGTATGAAAGCTCCAGCTGTCTTCTTCACTCAGAGGCTGTATCTGTGAATCCCAGAGAGAGCAGGTTCTAATTTACCAGGTAATCATTTCTGAAAGATTGGGGGTTTGACAGCAGGAATCTGTTACATCCTCATTTGCATTCATTTGAATGAGAGCTCTTGATTATACAGTATTGGTTTGTCTTGTGTAGAGCCAAAGCACGCGTAAGTGCATAGCATAACAGTTCCCTCCCAAGTATGCACCTGAGCTGGGAAATATTAGAAAGAGAAGTCAGAGAAAGAAATAATAAAAGATATCTGGTCCGTTACTCATCAGCTCTCACTACTCTCACTTCATTGTGAACCTCAGGCCTCCAGGCAATACAATCAAAGGAAAAAGCTAAAAATTCACTTTAGTGCATGTTAACAAGACAGGTTTTAGCATTTCTTTGTGTAATTTACATGAATAGAATTTTATTGTATGTACCTTTAATCGCTGTGCTTCAAGATATCTCAAATGGTGGCTGTGTCACTGTATATGGCAGTAAGTTGAAGTTACTCAGCCACATTACTTGGAATAACTGTGAAAGAGCTTTGAAAAGTGCCCATAATTTCTCCCTCCTGCTCTGCTGACTTCTCCGCAAGAACAGGCTGCCACTCTGCACGGAGCAAGGAGCTGCTTTTGAATGGAGACTTTTGAGACCGTCAGCCTGGTGTTATTAGAGAAGCTAACTTAGGAACAGCATGGCCTGGATGTTGTGAGGAACACTATTACACGTATTCTCTTTCTGCTAACAATATATCAGTAATAATCAGAAACTGATACTTCTGCTAATGTGATGTGTAAGAGCTTACACCAACAGGAGCAAACATTCAGTGTCACAGATGTGCAACTGCCTGCGTTGTGCTTTCCTTTTAGGTTTCAATGATTTGAATAAACGCTAGCATTTTATTTGCCATACAGAGAACGGTATATTGAGCTCCCTAGGAAAGAGGCTCACTATTAATATAGCAGTGACAGCTTGTTCATGGATGAAGCTCATTGCTATATGGTAGAAAACTCAAAACCTCTGTTGACTTTAATGAGGATGTCACAAACACATAGGCTTATTAGGGTCCCATGCAATCATGCCCTTGGGTGACCTCTTCCTGCTGCTCTGCCCCAAAATGTCTGCAGTTTTGGGGCACTTCATGTGTGTCTTCAGGTCTGATGGGTCATACAAAATGAAAGTGTGCAGGAGGGCAGAAAGGGGAGAGAAGGAGACCAAGATACTAAAAGAATCATTAATACAGCTTTGGAAAGAATTTCCTCATTGCTGAGATTGATGATCCCAGCAATGAACTGTAGCACTCTACCTACACCCCAAACAAATAATCAGTAATTAACTGTGATATGTACTTCTCTCTGTTTTCCAGTCAAAACAAAATGACATGCATATATTCTCATTCCCATATATTCCTTTACATCATTATAGCTCTTTTAAGATTCAAAAAGTGTATTTTCTTTTTTTTCTTTGCTCAGGGGATGCTGATGGAGAGCTAATAGCCAGACTTTGTGGTCAGGCTGCACCATCTGTGCCACTAGTTATAGCTGCCCCCCAGATCTGGGTGCACTTTGTAAGCGATGAAAACACAGAAGATAAAGGATTCTTGGCCCATTACATGTTTGAAGGTAAATGGCTTGACAGAGTGTTGCACTTGCTGACTGAGGCACTTCCGGGGAATGTTGCCATTCATTTGGTGATACTGAGAACACACACTATGGGATCAACTCTCAAAGAGGTCCTCAAAAGTTACACAGTGCCTGCCACTATTTATATCCATCTAAAGCAAACATATGCTAGCAATTGAACTTTCTGATTTATTTTCTGCCTCACTGTTGCCATTCCCCAAACCACATTTCAGTTTCTGCAATGCGGGGCAACACTCAGAACAGCTGGCTGCTCTTGGGAATAAGGGTGTAACAGGTAACGACAGCCAAGTTTGACTTACTTCAAATAGGCCTCCAGAGTGCTAGCATGGCTGAAATGAATTCTGCTGCTTGAACCTTCGCACTCATTTTGAAATCCACGAAAAGCTGTATCAGTGCAAATTACACCACTTTGCCATTTACATGCCAGCACAACTATTTTTCCTGTCAGAGCTGGATTTAGCCTTGGTGCTTATCCAAACACATCAGCAAGTTTTTGACCTGATTGTGTTGGTCCAAGAAGGGCACTGGTTTGCTTAGGAGTCTGAGATAAGTAAATGGAAGATAAGGTGGAAGAGGCAGCTCTAAGTGTCAGCTGGCAAAAGTTTTGCAGAGCTATATTAAGCATCTGCATAAATGCAAAGTTTTAAGGTCATTGCATCTGTTTACTTGCTATTGAACGACAAAGATTTTAAAACTTGGATTGTGCCAGATAAATTGTTCATTCTTACCTATATCAGTCCAACTTGAATATGTTTTAGCACTATTACAAGCTGAATAGTGTTCCAGTCATTTGATTATAGTGTTCAGTTCCTGAACTGTATTAAAATATTACTCTTTTTCTTCAGCCTGTGGTGGTGTACAGTCAGGTGAAAGTGGAGTTATCTCCAGTCCTAACTACCCAGAGCCTTACAGCAACATGAATCGTTGCTCCTGGTTGTTGGAAGCCCCTGAAGGTGACACCATCACTGTGAGTAACACAATGCCATGATTGTGTGTGCAGCTGGCAGTGTGAGAGGTACCCACTGAGTCTTGAGAAACAGGTTTGAGACTGTTTGGAACATCAGAAATATGGAGGAATGAAATATCTCCCCATCAGCCTTACCTAAGGAAGAGGGGGAAATAAAGATAACACAACCAAACTGGATTCTGCTTTTTGAAAACCAGAAGTATCCTAGTCTAGCTTGACCTCAAAACATAACACTGACTTCTTTAAATTTTCTGTGTTTAGGATACCAAAATAACTCATGTTATTAGATGTGCATGGGTATTCTCACTATGATGAGAATAAACATGAGGCTGAAGATTTTTCTTCTCTGCAGAAAAATTAAAAGCCACTAGGAACTTACTTTTGCCTTTTAATGGTTAGTCTGGAAGATAATACGATTGCTGGTACAAATTACATCAATGAGATGCTACTCTTATTTCCCAATAACTATTAATGAGCTGCCTGAGGTGCTACTTTTTTAAGCCAAACTGCTGAGAGAAGTTTAAGCACCTTTATGACCAAGCAGTGCTAAACTTCACTTGCTGATTTATTTGACTAATCCTTTGGATTAGTAGCTATCAGTAGCATTTGGGGTTCAGGTCAGAAAAATATCTGAAAAGCAATTTTGTAAAAACACATTGCAGATTTTAATATATAATGTATTTCACTAATTTCCCTGTCCTGTTTTCTTTATTTAAAACTTCAAAGGTATTTCTTAGAAATACAAATCCATAGTCCTAATTATTCTGCTGCATGATATTCTGATCACTGCCTAGGTAATAACTTCAGGGAATACAGGATTGTTTTGGTAAATCACAAAATGTCTACTTAATCCCCACTTTTTTTTAAAGCAGAACTAATCTTAATCAGATGGAAGTAAATTTCTATTTTAAAGAGAATGGGCAGCAGCCCCCTCAGTGAAGGCAGACTAACCTTTTCCAGCATAAGCTGCCAGTTTCAGTTGCTGGTACAGTTCCAAACTTAAACCATTTGAACTAAATTTGTATTTAGTCTTTGACTCAGGCAGAGTTATTTTGGAAATTAATACACACAAAAGTTACAGGAAGAAGTACTATATATTTGCTAAACTTTTCCACAAAGATCCCAATCCTGCAACTGGTAAAAACAAATAAAAAAACAAAAACCAAACCAACCCAAAACTCATTGGAAGAGGGCCAGGCAGTCATTAGTGTACATCAATATTTCAACATGAACAAATCCAGAAAGGCTACTGGATCAGCAACCTAAATCCTTGAGCTGGAAATCCCACCCATGTGCAATCACTCCAAGGACAAATGGCATCAGTGTGGGAGAGAGACAGGGTCAGAAGCTGCCTGCACAGCCCCGTTCATGTGGTGCATCCGGGCCTACAGGAGCCAAACATGCAACTGTTTCTCTCATATTTAATGGAAATTAGCATTATTTTTAGCAACTGTTAAGTAATCTGATTGAAAATAGTAGGAAGAAAAAAAAATCCAAGGCTTTCTGCTTACATAGCTAGTTGTATCTGAACGTGTAACTTCAGATTTCATGACCAGAAGCCTTGAGAACAGGAAAGTGGTTCAACAGCTGTGCATACTGAAGACAGTTTTGAGGCACACACTGAGCTTCAAACATATGATAAGGTCCCAATAATGCTAGTTTTGAACCTCTGCATTCCTCTTCCATTTCTGTCTTCATGCTAAGTAGCTGCTGTTACTTACAGTGGCAAGATTCCAGGCAATACTTGCAGGAAAGGTTCCAGCTGAAGTGAGGGTTGGATTTCTGAGCATACCCAGAAATCACTGTGCTAAGATAGCCATGAGATCTGGTTGTAATTGCTCTAACCTCTCTGCTGGTGTGGCTGGTGGTAGTACCTGAATGTTGCTTTTGTGTGTCGCAGCTGACTTTTACAGCCTTCCACATTGAACACCATTCGCTTTGTAAGTGGGACTCCGTTACGATCCTGAACGGCGGCTCTCCTGGGTCTCCCGTCATAGGGAAGTATTGTGGAAACACATCCCCTGGGACTATTCAGTCTGGTTCCAGCAAGTTAGTCGTCATCTTTAACTCTGATCATTCAGTCCAAGGAGGTGGCTTTTATGCAACATGGACAGCGGAATCTCTAGGTAAGAAAAAAACCACTTTTTTTCAAGTCTAAAATAGCAGTGCGTCCTGCCCATATAAGACATTTCAACCACAAACAGGAATATTATTCCTTGTCTTTAGTTAAGTTTGCATTAAAGAATAAAAGAAATACATGCCAACATCTTCAGCATTCTTGAGAGAAGCCAGCACTAAAAAAGTCAAGTATTAAACCAGGATTGTCTGATCTTACAAAATGAAATCAATTTTGGACTGATTTTGTTCTTTTTAAGCCTCCTACTGGCAGTTTCTTGATGTCTGTAAATTGTCACCATGCCCATTTTCCTCCCAGCAGTGGTATCTATTGTCAGTGACTTTGAGAAATTTCATTTCTTGATAATAATTGTTTCATAGTTTGATTTGGTTTAAACACTTAAAACTAGAAAGAGGTCGGTTTCAAAATAGAGAGACAGACAGAACTTCTCAAAGAACACATGCAATAACAGCCTGGAACTCTTCCACTCCAGTGGAAGCGTTGGTACACTTTCGAAGGTGGTACACACGCAAGATCAAATTGGTACATTCCCTTCCTTTTACTACATTGTCTCTGAAATAATAATGGTTTACTAGTCCTGTGTGCATAGCCCTAGTAAATTATTCTTGGTCTGGTATTTGCAAGTATGTTTCAAATTAACTAAGCTTATTATGTATAAGAACATGAGCTGCCTCAGAGCCATGACCAGCTCTTTCCCCTTATAAATGAATCTGTCAACAATTTTTAAAGGCATGTTTTTCAGCCCTCTCCATAATCCTGCTGAGATCCACAGGGCTGCCTGTGCTGGAGAAGTCACCATTTTGGCCTGGGTAAACGGATGTAGCTCGAGCAGAATCACACATGGAACTGCAATATTCGCATGTTGCAGAGGGAGAGAGGAAAAAACAAAAAGGATTCATTCAGCAGTAGATTAAGGTTTTTTCCCTACGGTGCTTTTCTGAATGGCTGCCAGTCGTGACGTGCACGCTGTGGGGTGTGGGAAGGAACCTGCACTGCCTTGGGAGAAGCTCTTCATTAATGTATTTCTGACCCTTGCTCTCCTTTATGCAATTCCCACTTCTCATTGTCAGGAGTATATAGATGGACCAGATCAAAAAGGTATCAACTGGCAAGGAGAAGGAGCTTGTGAAGTAGAGGAAGTACAAATAGAGACCTTCTCTAGAGTGCCACCACCTCTCTGCTGTAAGGGTGGGAGAAGGAAAATTACTTAGAAGAAGGATAAATGAAGTTTGAATGAGTGTCAGGGCTTTCCTCTCTCCTGCAGCCACAGAAGCAAGCAGCCATTCAAAGCTGACACCAACAGGAAATATTTGATAATTTCTCCCACCTGTTGCTATTTTTTTCCAGGATGTGGTGGAATAATTCATTCAGATAACGGTATGATCAAGTCTCCTCATTGGCCTCAAAACTTTCCCATGAACACCAGATGCTCATGGACCATCATTACACACGAAAGCAAACACCTGGAGTTGAACTTCCACAGTAACTTCCAGATTCCAGACAGCAATGGAAGCTGCCAGAGCAGTTATGTGAAGGTAACGTAATTGTGGGCATTAGATCAACAGAGCAGTGCTTTAAGAAGTCAGGATTCCAGAATCCTGTTTTGCAATCATCATGTCAACACATGAAATTCAGAATATAAACTGAAGTTCTTGTACCAATACAATCAATTTTCTGTATGCCTTGAGAACTGGCTTGTATATATTTTTAATTTTTAGCAGTTCTTGAGGTTCCACGTCCAGCAGGGTCCCATCACCCTACACGCTGCCCAAAAATGAAAAATATGAAAAAAATGTATATATAACTAGGAAATAATGAGAAAATATAGTGTAATGAAAAGACCTTTTCAATTACTCCAGTGATTTAGAAAACAGGAATGTGACACTACAATTCTACAAAACTTCTTTATGAGTGCATAAACTGTCTAAGTTGCACTAATCCTTCTTTTTTTAATCTCAAAAAACAAAGATAGCATTCTTATCTTTCATAGGTTGTCAAGAGCCTCTTGTTTTCAAAGCAATAGAATGGAGTGGACATGCTTTGAATTTTTCAGTGTAATTTTTTTGTCAGTCATCTGGCATATGTTCAGTGGTTTTGTGCTCATTTTCTCCACAGCAGTACAACTCCCACTTGAAATAAAGGGCAAATATAATTTGACAACATGTAGGAAGGCTTGAGCAGCTGCACATCTGATCTATACCTACTAACTTACAAATCACAATTGCACTCATTTTTAAGGCTGTGGAAAAAAAAATACTATTAGATTTGCCTTTTCATAGCCTGTTCCACCGATTAGTTGATGTAATAGGTTACAATAAATTTCACTAATATGAAAGCTTAATGTCACCATTAAAGGTGCTTTAATTTCTAAACATTCCTGAATGACATGGTCAAAACTATGTCAATTGGAGATTTTCTCCATAGGAAATAATATGAAAATGTTGGTGATGTCCACCTCCATTTCTGAACGCCCAATTTGAGATGTATGAAGGTGCCTTGATATGAAAAATTGTGGAACAGGTATAAGTTTCTTCCATTCATTCCAATCTGAGCAGCTAAAAAAAGAGGAATCCAAAATCAATAATGACTTTGCAAAATCTTGGCCAGGCCATAGACTGTTTATATTAATCCTTTGAGCACCCATTGCCTCAAGCACCTGGCCAGATGAATGAGGTGATTCATAGGCCTACACTTGCAGACTAACCCTTGGCTAACCCTTTCTAGGATGGCTGCTTAGAGCAATCTCAATTTCATGTGGTTGTTCTAGCTCCACTAAACTTCTTTCAAATACATTATTTTAAAAATAAAATATTATTTGTTTTTAATACAGTTTTGGTTTAAAATACCAGTAAAAAAACCTGTTCAAACACATCAATGAAAAATAGATTTATTATTAGAGTATACATTTTTTTTTTCTTAATGCAGATGGTTTAAATCCTTGGCAATAAACATCCTGATTCAGGAAATTATTTAAGCACTCAGAAACATTAAACATTTATGCCTATGTTTAGTTTTATACGTGTGTTGATATTCAGTGCTTAAGCTGTGAGCTTCAAGTACATGTTTAAATAATTATGTGAAGTGGGTTTCACTTAAAAAACCTACCTAAACCTGCATGTGCTTCTTGAATGAATGGTTTGATTTAACTTAAATTGGCTAATGGTAAAGCTAAAGAAAAAAAAAAGAAGTATATTTTTCTTCATTATATTTTTTGTGAGATATTACTTTGTTAATTTTCTACATAATTTGATACTTGTAATTGAACAAGTGAATGCAACATAACAAAAATGGGAATAATCTTTGATTAGCAAGACTAGATTTTAAGTATCCAGATCTTCGAGTTTATGCCTCTACATTATCCTAGCATGGCAGCTTGTTTCTTACTGACTTATGAATAATATAAGGATTACATTTATTACCTCATCGTATACACATATTCATATTCATAGGGTGTATGGAGATAAGATAGCAGAGACAAAATAGAAGTAGGTAACGATGTGCATAAAATATTTTTCTCTATTTCCATGGACCTGATCTGTGTTGGCTCTGCTATCAGCAGGGGTTCGAGCAAATTACCTCCAGATGCCCTTCAGGGGACCCTGGCAACCCAAGTTATTCTCCCTGATTGACTCCTTGAAGTCTTTTTGTCTCCACTGACTGTAGATTGAAGGGAGAGTGATTAGCTCCAGTTTAGATCTCTAAGACTGAGCATGAGACAAATCCTACCCTAAGTCTATGGAAAGAACAATTGCATATACAATTCCTGGTGGGTTCCCACAAACTACATGGGCTGTGAAAGCACTAAACCATTTTCACTCTGGGTTTGTCAGGTGTGGAGAGGAAATGATGAAGCAGCAGCAGCTTTGTTAACCACAGGATGTGGAAGTTCAGCTCCTGATCCTGTTGTTGCTCCAAACAATGTGATAACTGCAGTATTTCAGTCTCAGGATGCTCCCGGGACAGGTTTCTCTGCATCTTTCATAAGCAGTAAGTAACATTAAACCCAAATAGCTGCTCTATTAGTCCATTTTGGATTAGTTTGATCTGTATGTAGCAATTCAGAACTGAGTCCGACAAGGCTTTGAAGCCTCTGCCCAGCTTTTGAAACCAAGAAACAAGTAAACTTCTTGTAGAACGCAATGGAGCTACTGTGTTCTCCAGTGTTGGAATTGCCAAAGATCCTCCATGCAGCTAGAACTTTGTAGTTATTCTTAGCCACCTTCGACTTTTCAGTGTGCCAAAAAGAAATGAATAGTCTTTACATTTTAATAATTTGTTTCTCTGTAGTTAAATTGCTTGGGAGCTAAAGTTATAATATTCTTAAAAACAAGAAAGGATCTGCTTTTCCTTTAGAATTTTTCTCTGTTCTTCTTTTCAAGGCATATGCTGAAACTGTGGTAATTTCTCACATGTATGATGTAGCCCATTCCCTGCACATAAACTGCTCTCAGGAGAAGAAATGACTCCTCACCATGTGCTCTGGCTTTTGCTTTGCTTTGTTGTGTTTGCGTTTCTTGTAGTTCAAGTGGCATTTCTTGGGTGGCCTTTCCATTTCTTTAACCATGGCAGGTGCTTTGTGACGGTCAAACCCACCAGCAGTGTAGGAGGTAGTGTTCAATTGTTGTTGGTTATTTGTTAGTTTTTTGTAGGATGCTGCCAAAGGAAACCACTTTCACTGTATTCAGATCAAAACAGTAAGAAATTAAGTGCTTAGAGGATGACACTATTGAAGTATGCAGAACTCTGAACTGAAACTGCTTTTGTTCTTATAATGTCTGCACTAATGTCAGTAACAACTAACAGCCTCTTAGTGGAGACAATCGCAGGCTTCACATGCCTGTTCCTATACTTATACCATCATTTCTCTGTGCATTGCACTCTTTAAGCCTGTACCTTAAAATAAAGAGACACCTCAAGGCCATGCAGGTCATTAGGATCAGAAGGAGCTCCATGAAAATGTTCTGTGTGCTTGAGAAGTTCTGGGCAGCAAACCTTTCCTGCCTCTGCATATATAGCAAAGCAACCCAGAGATGCCCCACAGCTGACTGCATCCTCCTGGCCATCAGGCATGGAGCAAGAATGGTACCGCTTGGGCTGCCATGGGCAGTTTCAAATGTGGGTAAACTGTTGATATGCCCCAATAACTCCCCATCCAGTTCAGCTATGTTTGTATGTACTGAGGGATTTTGAAACGTGCAGGCTCCAAACCCATAAGAGCTGTCTCCTTCTGGTCAGTGGGCTGAGGGGCTGTGGCCTGATCTTATCTGAGATGCTCCAAGATACTGTGTGAGGCTGTAGGTGGGAAGGCCCTCTGTTGCCCAAAACCACTGCTCTGTGTGTGTCGAAGATCTACTGTTGCCATCATGATATATACTACTTTCCCTGTTTTTTTGACCAGCCTCTTAAGGAAAGACGAAGCCTCTGTGTACATTATTAGTTTTCTCACTGCAAAACCAGAGTGATGCTATCACCTTGTTTATAACTGTCTTATTTATTTCTCTTTGCAGGATGCGGAGTAAATTTCACCAGCCCTAGAGGTCGTATTGTCTCCCCTAACTACCCTAGTCAGTATGATAACAACTTGAACTGCAGTTATATCATAGATCGGGGACCACAGTCACTGGTGGTCCTAGAGTTTGAGACTTTCCACTTGGAAGGTAACTGGTTCTTCATAATTTCAGCATATACTATGAAGTGTAACTTTTTACTTGAAAACATACAAGTGTTCTATCATGGAAAATGGTTGATGGTTTAATTTGCTGGTCCACTCTGAACATCATTTACAGAGATAGTTTCTATGGTTCAGTTTTGTGTCACTGAAGTCTTCTAGAAGGGGGTAGATAGATCTCATCTGTTGAATATCTTACAGCATGAAGCTGGGAATTTGCCAGGTGGTTGGAGTATAAGAGCGACTGTGGCCAATTTGGTGGTTTGTTCCTCCCTTGTTTTTGCCATTGAGTCTTAGAATCTTTTTGATCTTAGGCCAGTTGTTCTGCTTTTCAGCGCTTCTGTTTCCTTAACTGATAAAATGGTTATAAATATACTTGGGTGTTATACAAGGATGTGCAAACATATAAGTGTGAAACTATGTGAAAGATTACAGTAACTGAAAATCTATAAAAGTTGTTACCCTGGTGTGAATGGTAAAACTTTCCCATCTTTGATAGGATCAAATTTTTATGGGTGGATATGTGATGATAACACAGAGGGAATCAGTATGACCAAACTACTTGGGTGGCATCACATATTTCAAGGCCATCTTAATTTGCTTCTCTTGAAGTCACCTAGATGAAGGGATTTTTCAGTAGCTTGTTACTGAGCTGGTGTATGTAGTTTGAATTTTTCTTCAGATCAAATAATAAAGTCAGAAAATAGGTTTATTTTATTTTGGTTTTAAGTTTTCAAATGGTAATTCAAAAGCATTCTGGTACAAACTTAATTTATGCCTGAGACAAATATTTGATTTGATTATGATTTTGTCTAAGACATTTTTTTCATCCTCTAATACAAACTGCTACTTCAAGAAATTTTTTAAATTAAATGTAAACCACATAAATTACATAATTTCTTCATGTAGAAGACATTATTATTCAGCAGACACACTAAGCATTAGGCTGAACCAGATGATGCTGATTTTGACACCTCGGTGAGTACATTACTGATCTGTATTCTGTCTGTGCATTCAGTTAATTTACAAATGGATTCAAGCTTTTATTATCAAGAGGGTTAAAGCAAAGAGGTAAGTGATACAGATGTAATAATAAATATAAACCCAAATAATTACTAAAAATATTCTAGTTGTTGCAGGATAGTTTGTTCCTTTACTGTTATAGGCTTCCTTAGGCTATACAAACTCAAAGTCCCTAGTCACATGAAATAAAAGAAGTTTGGATATGAGCTAAAGGACATCAAAACTCTCCAGAAGTTGCTTATTAATATTTCATTAAAAAATCCTAAAGTACAACCCTGTAGCAAAGAGAAATTGCCTGGGTTTAAATTGGAAAGAAGACTGAAACCACCGTCTTGCAAACTACCACGCAGAAGTGCAAACTTATTCAGTAGTTCCACTGAATATGTTTAGCACATGTGCCTACGGGTTTCCAGCGTGAACTCCCTTAGTTTATTTGCAAAGGCAGGACAATGTTTGGCAACATCTGTTAAAAACATTTCTAGCTATTCCATATGCAAGCAAGCATTGCACCTTCTTAGATTGTTGCTGAGTATGGCCTTTAAAAGCTTAACCACACTGGTACAGATGTTCTGGATGGGGTTTTTAAAGGTCAGCTACATATACAATTAACATAATTTACTACCTATCTGACCTCTGAAAAGAAACCGAATTTTTTTTTTCATGATTGTTTAGTAATGAAATAAAGTATCTAAAATAATGCCTGCAAGGCATATATATCTCATTGACTTTAACTGGTTGAGATATCTTTTCCAGAAGATTAGAAGGCAGAAGGTAATTGGCTACAGTGCAGTGACACATTAGTACAAAATTGAATGACTTCATGGGGTAGTCACAGATCTCTGCTGTACAGTAGTTATGTTTTAAATTATGATGAGGCGCCTGTTCTGATATAAAGAATGACTCCAAATGAGTCGGTTAATGCAGAGCAGTGATACAATGTCAGTATTTGGAACTAAATGAACATGAAATGCATGTACTACATATTAAGTACGTATTAAGCCATAAATATAGCAAGTAATAGAGCAAGAGAGAACTGGAGGAAACTGCATTTCTTGATTTTGTGATCAAAATTTAATCTAAATTTGCTGCAGATAAAAACAAACAAAAATTTTTATCTGACTTCATGGCCCTGAAAATAAACATCTAATTCAGATTATCATCTAGATGTATGTCCTCCTACAGTGAAGTGAGAAAGATAGTGCTTTAAACTGAAAACAAAATGTACCTTACAGGTGGAACGAATTGCCTTCTGAAGGCCTCCCTCACTCTCTTCACCCATTGACTATTACAGGGAGCCATAGACCATAGCTTACACAAAATACCTAAGACGTAGGCAGCAAAACACAGTCAAGATCAACCCTACAAAAGGAGTGGGGCTTAGTGTCTGTAATTTCCTTGCAGTCTGAAGAATGTCTCTTCCTTCACCAAATTGAATACGGACACAGAACCTCTTTTGATTTGCCCTTTCCATGAAATTGTAGTACCATCTGCATTGTTGTGTTTGGTTATTTTATAAAGAACCACACGAATGCGGGTGAGCTTGTTTTCTCAGCCCCACTTTTGTGACAGTGATAAATGTTGTCTTCCATCTGTCCTCACTCCTTGGATCGAAAGTCTACACAAATCTAACATATTAGAATTAGTAAAAAAAATCCCTTCTCTATCTTAGTAGACTTACTAAAAAATAATTAAACACATCCATTTTTTGTTAATAAGCTTTATTCAGATGAACATGTCTACAAATACACCTCTAGGACAGCTATGGTAGTGTATCACTCTTCAAGTGAGTATAACATCCAATAAAGTCTGAATTCCAGATCATGGAAAATTAGGGGAAGTGAATGGAGGCCTCCTGCAATATCTGCTTTTAGAATTCTGTAGTATTTATACTCTGTCCATACAAAACAAGTCCACTGCGTTGATACCATGTCAACCTGAAAAATGTTTTAATAACTTTAAAAAAAAAAAAAAGCAACTGTAATTTTGCAATCTAGGATAAGGTCACAGCTTTGTTTTGAAGTCTTCTCTATCTGCTTTCTCAGTTGTTACTAGGCAATTCAGAAATTAGACAAATGTTGCAACAGATTATTTTGAAAGAGGAGATATATATATATATATTTATATATATGAAAGACTTGTAATTCCTTGCTTTCAAAATAGTATCTTGTGCTATGGAGCTAGTTAATATGTCACACAGGAGTATATATCTGTGTAATACTTCTACCTTAGTAATTACTAATTGTGTTACCATTTATACCATTATACCTCATTATTTTAAGTTTTACAAACTTTAAACAAAAATACACATTCTGCCTAATACAAAACGAAACAGAATCTATAACTATAGACAGAGAGATGGAACAAGGACATTATTATTAGTGATCAAATAGTTAGGGACCCAAATTCAGTCAAGGATTTTGTGCAAGTATCATATCAAATAAATGATTTTGCAGAAAATAATGAGACTGGACAGAAATTTCTGCTAAATGAAAAGAAGGCAACACAAAAGCGTATTTCAAAATGAAATGTAAGGACAACCGAAGCTCTTATCGTGTGAACTTTGGAGGCAGGAGTCAATGTATCAATGCTGAGCAGTACCAAGAGACGATAAATAGAGTGCAGACAGATAACAAAAGGCCTTGAAAGCACATACACACAGCAATTCAAAGAAAGAGAGATGTGTTCATAAAGCCAGGCCAAATAATTGATCTCTCCAGCAGCATCTGGAAGAAATATTGTCAAGTCTAGGGGAAGGAATGGTACAATATCCATGTTGGAAAAATAACTGTTTCTTGGATGAGAGTCATAGCTGTGCGGAAGGATAGGAAAGAGTTTATCTTGAAGATAATAACTGGAAACACTTGACCATATTTACATCTAGCCTGGATGTGAAAACCTAGAGAGATCCAAATCATAGACATGGACCTAATGAAGGCAGGCAAAATGATGAGACTGTAAAGGAAGAAGATACAAGGGAAGACTTGAGAGGGGGGAAAAGGTCTCTTCTATTTAATGGTTCTGTTGAGAGATATAAATAAGATTTCAGTCTGAACAGAAAGAGGCCTGGAGGAGGGATATAGAATTATGAGGTCATCAGCATAGAGAGAGTACTTGCATTTGTCCTTGTAAATGAGATTATACAGAGCTAATGTGGAGATCACAAAATCATGGAATAGTTTGGGTTAGAAGGGAACTTCAAAGCTCATCTAGTCCAACCACTCTGCAATGAGCAGGGACATCTTCAACTAGATCAGGTTGCTCAGAGCCACATCCTGCTTGGCCTTGAATGTCTCCAGGGATGGGGCATCTACCACCTCTCTGGGCAACCTGGGCCAGTGTTTCACCACCCTCATTGTAAAAAAATTTGTTCCTCATGTCTAGCCTGAATCTCCTCTCCTTTAGTTCGAAACCATTACCCCTTGTCCTGTTATAACAGGCCCTGCTAAAACTCTGTCCCCTTCCTTCTCTTAGGCTTCTTTTAAATACGGAAAGGCCACGATAAGGCCTCCCCGGAGCCTTGTCTTCTCCAGTCTGAACAACCCCGACTCTCTCAGCCTGTTCTCACAGGAGAGATGTTCCAGCCCTCTGATCATCTTGGCGGTCTCCTCTGGCCCCTCTCCAACAGGTCCATGTCTTTCCTGTATTGAGGGCTCCAGGGCTGGATGCAAGACTCCGAGTTGGAGTAGAGGTGCAGAGTCACCTCCCCGAACCTGCTGGCCACGCTCCTTCTGCTGCAGCCCAAGATAAGATTAAAAAGAGAAAAAGACATGAGAGGAGATGTCTCATTGAAACCTCATGGATGAATTGGAAGAGAGAATACAGTAATACCAGAAGGATAAGCAAAAGCTCTTAATAGATACAGCTTTATGAAGGAAAACTGTGCTAGCTATGTGGAAAGTGCCTGGCAGCTCAAAGAGGATGTGGGTCTGACATCTGGCTAAGAAAAGATCTCTGGAGACCTGTGAAACCCGTTCCATGATAGCACAAGGGACAGAAATTGTTCTAGAAAAGATCTAAGATGGTAGAATTAGAGGAAATAAACCACAGAGAAGAATCACTGATGGTGTGCTCAGCATGTGTAGAGGCTGGAAGTATGACATAAAGAGACAGAATAGAGGGATCTGAGGCTGAGGATTATTTACAGAATAATGTGCTTTGGTATGGTGGGAAATTAAGTAAAAGTGTAAACAAGAGAATGAGTTACAAGATAGAGATCAAAGAATCATCAGTCCTGCCAGGATTCAGGGATCATAAATTATATTGGCCCAAATAATGAGGATTCAAAGCTAGAAATTAAGCCTTTTGTTCACAGTGCTACTTCTACCATCTTATTCTTTCCAGTGCAGCAGTTCGAAACAATTTGTGACAGGTAATGTGGGCATTTGCTTTGCTGAGAAATCTGTTTCACTTCACGTCTTTCTCTAAAGTCTTTTCAGAAAAGGACCTTAGTGGGTTTCTCAAATATTTTCCCTTCTGAATTGTCACTTGTCTCTATTTTTTTTTAAATTTCTTTGTATTTTAAAATTCATTATGTTTTTTAACTGTATCACATTATCAAGTATTCTCATAATAGGGTAGGACATTAAGAACTTAATTAATTATTTTATTAACAGTGTAATCAGCTATCTGTTGTGGCTGGTTGTTTTCAGCTTAGTTACTCTTATCAGAGTCAGACAAACACCATATTTCCCAATTGGCATAATTGTAAAGCATGTTAGAATACATTGTCTTATTGAGAGAGAAGGAATTTTTAAATTAAAACTCAAGAGAGGATCTAAAATATATCTGACTGCTGGGATCACTCTGTTGTTCTTGTGATACAGAATTATCACTCCATTCTTATTGTCATCCTGTTCAATACAAGTCATCCTGTTTCCTACAACACTGGGAAGCAGCTTGTTTAGTCTGAATGATTTTTGGGAATCATTCCACTGTAAGCAGTAGGCTCAGTGTCTCTCCTGTTAAATTTAGATAATTCCCTACAAATCCTTTGCAGGTTAAGTAACTGCCCCATTGTTGCTAACAGATTGCTAGACATGATAACTTAACCTCAGTGAACATGTGACAACCCAGTTTCCACTATGCTTGAAAAAGAGAAGAATTATACCATTATGAAGAAAAAAGAGAAAGAAAACATCAAATTGTTCTATATGCATAACAACTAATGAAGCTCATTTTTCAGTAAATGTGTGCTATGTTTTTCATTAACAGCATTAATCCAGCTTCCTTGCATAATCCATGTGTATCCCCTCTTTCTCCCGCATGATACTAAACCTCTCTAGCTCCCATCATGCAACCCTTGGTGGTTCCACCCTGGGTACCACCAACTTCTCCCCATCCTTATTGCTCCTGTCTGGGCAGGGAGTTGGCGACATGGCTTTGAGCTCCCAGCGCTGGCTGGTGCTCACAGGCCTCTGCCCCAACTCACAGCCTTGACACTGAAAGCACAGCTTGTCCTTCTTTGGAGACATTCCTCTGGCACTCTAACTCAGCTAATGACCTTCATGAAATTTATATGAACGCACAACATTTGAGACCTCTCAGTTGAATTTGGTTGCAAATGGTGAGGGGGCTAGGAAGTCAGGAAGGTAGAGCATGGAGTCAGAGGGGATGGCTCATTGCTCCAGAAACCTGACTGTGAATGAGGAACTAAAAAGCATGGGGAAAATTAGTAGAATGCTACATTCTCCATTTCTGTGTTTCTCAATGCTTTTGAATGGGCAGCTTCTCACCCTTATATCTGCACCAATTTGCCCCCTAAAGCAGATTTCACTTGAAATTCATTGGGGTTTTTTCCTATTGCTCAGTCATCTCCAAATCTCCACTGACTGCCACAGTTATAGCATCTCACTGGCAAACTGTGAGATTAAATTTACCTTTTTTTGCCTTCTGAGTCAAGCTGAAGAATCTATGCTTAGTACTCCAAAGTTTGAGGGAATTCAGAGAGAAATAAATCAGCTCTGAAACATGTTAGTGTATGGACTATTTTTATATTTTCCCAAATTCTCACACTTAATGATGTAAAATTCCCTGCACTGAGTGCTGACTTCCACATTAGGGGAAAGAAATATGAGGTAGTTGGTTGCCTGTAACAAAAGGTGCATTGCTTTGATCTGCCGAGGAGATCCACACTTTCTTTTGTTTCTCTCATCTCCTCGTAGATGGTGTTCACTCAACTATGAACTCCCAAGAACGCAAGGGGCCTGGAGCATTTTCCAGATGATAGGATGTGTCGAATGAGACTAGTCTCATGTCTTATATACAAAGCTTCCTTGCCTTTTTTCTGTATGTTAAAAATTTACATTCCTGGAATGGAAATTCAGGCTGGAAAGTTGGGCAGGGAATAACTTGATGAAGTACAACAAGGGCAAGTGTAGAGTCCTACATCTGGGCAGGAACAACCCCAGGTTCCAGTATAGGTTGGGGAACAACCTATTAGAGAGCAGTGTAGGGGAAAGGGACCTGGGGGTCCTGGTGGACAGCAGGATGACCATGAGCCAGCACTGTGCCCTTGTGGCCAAGAAGGCCAATGGCATCCTGGGGTGTATTAGAAGGGGGGTGGTTAGTAGATCGAGAGAGGTTCTCCTTCCCCTCTACTCTGCCCTGGTGAGACCACATCTGGAATATTGTGTCCAGTTCTGGGCCCCTCAGTTCAAGAAGGACAGAGAGCTGCTGGAGAGAGTCCAGCGTAGGGCAACAAAGATGATTAAGGGAGTGGAGCATCTCCCTTATGAGGAAAGACTGAGGGAGTTGGGTCTCTTTAGTTTAGAGGAGACTGAGGGGTGACCTTATTAGTGTTTATAAATATATAAAGGGGGAGTGTCATGAGGATGGAGCCAGGCTCTTCTCAGTGGCAACCAATGATAGGACAAGGGGTAATGGATTCAAGCTGGAACACAAGAGGTTCCACTTAAACTTGAGAAGAAACTTCTTCTCAGTGAGGGTGACAGACACTGGAACAGGCTGCCCAGGGAGGTTGTGGAGTCTCCTTCTGGAGACATTCAAAACCCGCCTGGACACCTTCCTGTGTAACCTCATCTGGGTGTTCCTGCTCCGGCAGGGGGATTGGACTGGATGATCTTTTGAGGTCCCTTCCAATCCCTGACATTCTGTGATTCTGTGAAATTATATGACACGTATTTCTTATCCTGTGTGAGGCTTACGTACTTGCAGCTCGGCAAATCACATAGAAAATATGCTGCTTACACTTCTGCATTATGTGTCCATGCAGCCCCAGCACTCTCGAGCAGAATTTGTGTTTATGATGGAGTGAGCATCTTCAGTGGGACCAGGGTTACCCCACATCCTCTCATCACGCTCTGCGGTAATGAGCTCCCTGCCCCAGTCAGTGTCTTCGGACCTATGCTGCTCAACTTCTACACTGACTCTCACATTGCCGGCTTTGGATTCCAGGCGAGATTCAGAACATTTGGTGAGTAGCCACTGTCCTGTGCTTTAGGCAGTGGAAATGTTCCAGCTGGATAACGGTTCAGTGTAGGAAATGTTGTACGTCACGTTGGGAATACTGCAGATGGATTCAGATGGTTCATATTCCCTCTGCACTTGCCCAAAAAAGCCCTCAGGACCAGGACAGGAGACTGCTTGGTGCACTTTGTCACTGTGTGTTATCTCACAGTTCTCATTTCAACACGCTACGTGAGACCAAGTCACAAACTGAAAAACTTTTCCTTCGCTGTAGAAAAGAAATGCAAACCATTTTGGCAGAGTTTTTGTATGGGTTTTTTTGGGTGGTTTTGTTTGTTTGTTTGGTTGGTTGGTTGGTTGGTTTTAAGTAATGTTTAGTGAGACACACATTATCAGTTTATTTAACTGAGGTCATTTAGAAGATCTGATCACTTTTAAGAGAATGGTTCTCAGTTATATTAAAACTGTATTATGCAACATGGGAACCAGAATAGGATCTTTAAATGGTTCCAGCTATGTGTCTCCATTTGGTTACCCTCTTGCAGTGCTAGGTATTAATGTAAATAAAAATGGGGATCTAGATATACTTTTATTTTTTAATAAATATTTTCACCAAAACTTTTTGCCATTCACATGACAACACTTTTGTTTTAAAGAGGAAATACGTGTTAGAAAAAGAAGTTTCCAACTGAGTTTAGAGTTTACATCTGCACAAATATAAATATCCCAAAAGATTAATTTTATTTTCAAACCCAATTTTAATATTTTCTGGGTTTAACTGGTAGAGACAGTACTTTGACTTTTGAAAGCTATTTCATTTTCTAACTTCAGAGAAAATGTGAGTTCTTAACTTTGGTATTTCTCTTAATACATTCCTCATGTTCAAAGCCACAGCAAAAAAGCATAAGGCCAAATTCTTCGTATAAAATGAATGGCCTGATACAGATAAGACAGAGGGAACAGCACTGAGAAATGACAATGTGCAGTTACTCATAGAAAAGACCTTCATAACTCCCTCAAGTCAGTTGCTGCTATCTGACTTTTGACATTTGAGAAAGATGACTGCAGCCTTATTAGCTTGTTGCTGTATACAAAGCAGATTCTAGCAATTAACATTCCTTTTCCCTTTAGTTGTGCTGTTTGCTGAAAAAAAAAAAAAAGGAAAAAGAAAAAGGCTTCCTCCTCCTATTGTAGAATAATGCTCATTCTTTATCCTCCTGGCTCCCGTCCTTTATCTGCCAGCGCGCCAGGCCGCCAGCTGAGCAGCCAGGGGCTCTGTGTCCAGCAGCACCCAGTATGGCACTGCTTTTGTTAAGGTGGTGGCCTGGGCAATGACATGTCCCTTAAAACATGAAATGCTGCATGTGGCTTTGAGCCATTTATCAGCAGGATGCAGGGAAACGTTTGGGGTTTTCTTGGTTTTTTTTATTTGTTTGGTTTTGGGTTTTTTCCAAGTTAAGATCATAAAATAAAGGCGGAAGCTAACAATGGAGATTAGAGTTGCTTTTATAATAGCTTTTGTTCCCTCAAGCACTGAAGCTGGAACAAACATCAGCCACACACTGGCCTCATCAGCACCCACGGTGTGAAACCCTGAGAAGCCAAGCAGTGCCTTTAGTTCTCAGCTGTAGAATTTGACTGTCCCCTCAGCTGGAGAGCAAGGACACAGCCCTCCAACTCAGCCACCCCCGCTGCTGGTACATCCCAGCACAAGGTGAGGTGGGGAACAGTCCCCAGGGTTAGTGGTACCTGGGGACTCCTCTCTGAGTTTCTGCACAGAACAAATGCTACAGTAATGCCCCAGCCCTGCTGGGGGGTGGAGAGATGATGAGGCTTTGCATACCGTTATTCCTGGAAAGTCAGGGGCAGGGCTATGTGTGCAATTGGAGCTGGTCTTGTGTCATTGCCACACCTTCAGAGGCTTCCATGGGGCCCGGGGTTGGATGAGGGAACGTCTTTGCCCACACATCAACCAGGTTTCTCTGGGCAAGCTAGAATAGGTGCAGAGCTCCTCCAGACACACCGCATTCACACTGCTGCATGGGGCACCCACCCCATATCGCTGCTCCCTGCTCCTACTGCAGCACGCTTGAAATCAGGCTCGGTCTTTGCACAAACACAGAGCCCTTGACATTTGGTATGGACTAGAAACAACCTATTGCTTCAATACCGACTAGTCTTCCACTGAAGACCACAACATGATGGACATCTCCACATTCAACAGCTCTAGGCATGACAGTGAAGACTGCTCCTATTTATCAAGGGCTTTTCTTTCCTTATGGCTAAACTCCTGCAAGAAATAGGAGAATTAGGACCAAGCTAGTATTCAGACACTAATCACTCTTTTTTCTGTTTCCCCTGCAGCTTGTGGTGGCATTTTCAGTGGCCCTGTCGGTGTTATCAGCAGTCCAGCCCATTCAGTCCTTGATTACCACAACAACATGAACTGCTCATATTACATCACAGTCGGAAATGGCAAAGTAGTGGCCCTCAAGTATGTAATCCAAGTTCAACTTGTCATCAAGGGGATAGGTTGTTCTCTGAATCCAGTCAAAGACAGCAATTATTGACAATGTTCTCCCTGTCTTACCTCTTACAAGGGGAAAGCTGAACTAAAATGAGAAATGGCTACTGAAGCCACCTGTATCAACCTCAGGCTCCCTTACATCTTTCTCTGTAACTTGTTATCTGCAAAACATCACCACAATTTTGACTTCCCACTTGGGTCACCAAAAGGACTAAAAAATTGTAAAAATGCAGCTGATGCTTTTAGTTAAATGCTGTCAGCCTTGGAAGAGTTCTGAGACTCCTGTGAGTTGATATAAGAAAAAAATAATTATTTTAGAAGGCTTGTACTCACTCTACAGCCCAAGTAATCATACCTATCCAGAAAGAGTAGACGTCTGAGTATATGCTGCCTTGCCTTAAAGAGGGGTGTGGCTGCCGGAAGATCTTGACACCGAGAAATGAAACGATGGATACATTCTTCTGTCACATATATGCTGATTGTGAATCAAGAGAACATTTTGCAACAAAGCTGAAGACCCAGCTGGTCTGCAATCTGAGCCTGCATTTTGTATGCCCCTCACGTAGCCCAAGGAAATTGCAGGCTGAGCAATTTGCACCAGTGAGAGTGGGTGTGTTTGCACAGGGGGATCTGCTGGTTCCCAGGAAGCCGAGGTGTGCTGACAGCTTGCCTTGCCAGAGGCCCAGGGGGTGAGGTTCACTATTTCTTGGAGCCTGGTTGGCTGGAGGGTTTTGCTATGCAATTCATAGTGCTGCTCTCTTGTTCTTAGGATAAATGTTTAGTGGCATCTGTCCGTGTGTGGCTGTGGCTATTGCTATTGTTTGGACCTGTCCTCAAGCACTAAAAACATGCATAACACTGGAATAGAAATGAAAATATAATACCTAAAGCTCTAACTGTATTTTACAGATTCAACAGTTTTCAGCTTGAAATATCTCCCTCCTGCTACAAGGATTATGTGGCTGTATATGACGGCTCAGACACCCATGCTCCTCTCCTTGGGAAATTCTGTGGTGCAGAACTTCCTCCAAATATTAAGAGCTCCAGTAATAACTTGTTCCTGGTGTTTACTACTGACTTCTTCGGAGCAGACAGGGGATGGAAAGCATCTTTCAGGGAGACATTAGGTAAGACTATGATCAGACTCGTGACCCCAAGAATCTGCTAGTAAGTAATTTCCTCTGGGGAGAGGCAGTTATGGTCTCCCTCACTAGGGTTGTTGGAAGCAGAAAAGAGTTTCTTAGTTCAATCAATTTTGACAAAATCAGATTATTTACCTTACACTTACAGGCATCTCTTTTGGACGAAATCTGGCAATACTTGAGAACTCTTGTAGTCGAAGGCTGGTGGTGCCCTAAAGATGCCTCCTTTTCACCCATTCTCCATTTCTAGTCCTTTGCAATTCACTGCTCACCTTTTTAAAAACTAAAGTGTTAAGATTAGTTAAGATGGGCGTTTCCCTCAGGGACCACTGTGCTGAGCTCTGCTGATTTTGTGGATCAGTCTGGTTAGCTGGCCACAACATAAATGGCATCATAGTGAGAAGGCTCTGGATGTTTAATGCTTTGATGGACACAAGAGTCAGGGGCAAAGCTTGATTATTGCCTTAAAAAAGCTTTAAACTCAGTAGTCTGTTTTTAAGACCAAGCTGTAAAAGGAATTTTTGCCATTTTGTAACACCTGAATTGTTTAGAGATGATAACAAATGATTATTACATGTAAATTGCTTTCATGTCATCCCTACTAGTTCCCTGTGTAATTAATTCAATGTCTTTGTGATCTAAAAAGAAGTAATTGTCCGTTTACAAAGCTGGCAGTCAGACAGCTCAGAATGAAAGGCCTTTGTGGCAGAACAAACATAGTCTTCTGCTGAGTCATTGAATCCCCTCCCAACCCCTAGCCAGTGACTTTCTCATTTGATACAATCTGAGAAAGTATTTACAGATTAGGAAAATAACTCATTCTATGGGCTTTGCCAATAAAAATATTCCCACAGAACCTCATGGTCATTACTATTATTAACTCTTCTTTTGCTCTTGCAAAAAAATTGCTTTTGTAATCGCTACAAGAATCTTTAAGACCATTCTTGCTGACTGTTATTTCAAGTAACATAACGTTGCTTCACGTGTTGCTGCCCTTAAACCGTTAGGTACCAGCTGTCAGAGATCCCCCGCAGTCTGGGTTCCTGTTTCCAGGCTGAGATCATCAGGAAGTCTCCAAGCTCTTGCTCTTCCTGTTGGCATACAGTCAATTTCTTTAGCCACTGACTTTAGATTTATTTCTGCAACTTGCCAGAGATTCTGCTTAAGCACATAACAGAACACAAGCCAAGCTCTTCAAGTCGGTACCATGCCTGATAATTTCCTAGATTGAGGCAAAGCCTTTTATAAATAAACCGTGACATCTATTAGGCTAAGTTTTGGATGGACATTCCTGCAGGCTCCCCAGGAAAGGGAGGTTGTGATGTTGCAGGAGTTACTCAGGAGCAATGGAGATGCAAATTGGAAAAGATGGGCATGCGGAGATGTGGGTTGTGTGATGAAGGGCCCATGGCGGCGAAATGCTTAATGGCAGGTTTGCTTTGCTTTCTGTGCTGTGGGAAGGAAGCCACAGGGACTAAACCACACAGCCGTTAGGAAGGATCCTGACAGTCCCATGCTAGTACAGAATGGCCAAAAAGTAGAAAAGGGTATTATAAAAGGAAAACATGAGTCACAGTCCTATAACTGTTTCCAGCTTGACTTGTCTAAAAAGTAGAGCCAGGAAAATCTGTGACACATCCTTGTACTATGAGGCCTGAGATTCTGCTTCAAATGATAGAAAATAACACCATGAAGATCTAAAAGCCTGTTATTCTGAATGGTGCTTTAGAGAAGCTCCCTCATGTCTGTCAATAGATAAAACCCATGCGGTTTTGTAAGAGTGCAAATGCAATCAGATGACAATTAATAACGATAAATCTCTTGGATAAGGAAGATAGTATCTGTAGAGAAACAAGAAGCCTCATTCTCTGTTGGACGGCAATGAGCTCATTATTCCGTGGTTACCCTAGGGAAGCACAACTGGATAATGTAATTATTGCTCTCTTTTTAATGTTGTGAGTGACCCTCATTATGTATTGGAAAGAAGCAAGCAGAAACAGTACACCCATTTGTAGCAAACTAAACTATTTCCTTTCCTCACAAGCTCTTCCAATTTCTTTCCTAATTAGGCTTCTCTCAATGGTACTGTCAAAATCCAGGGTTATCTGTTCTTTCTCTCTTGGGAATTTTATTAGCAGAGAGTCCATCTGATAACCATTGCAGTGCAAGGGAAGAGAGAACAAGTAGGAAACTCACAACACCTTAGCAAGACTGACAGTATCCAGGCATTCAAAGAGTCAAACCCTGAAATTTCTGTAGAAAAAAAAATGCTCTGTTTTAATTAAAACAACTTGTTTGCATCACTGATCCTGCACCCACTAGAATATTGAACGTCCCCCCTAGTTAGAAAAGGGATTCTAACAGAAAGTATGAAATAGTGTTAATTTGACAGTACAGTGACATTTCACCTGTTTTGTCAAATGTCTTATTTCACCGTGCTACTCCACGCGCTGTGCAATATGTTAAGTGCACATTTCATAAGCTGAATTCTTTGTCATAACTGACTCTGTGCTCTGGTGCATTTGAGGCAGGGGCACACACGGCCTTCGGTGCAGTTCAGAGGGTTTATAATTTCACTATCTCTGCTGCTAAATTTGGATACTTATCAGCCGTATTTTTGGAATCACTGGATGTGTTCTCAGGCCAAGCTGGTGAACTGAAAGATCCCAGCCTGCTCCAAATGTTAGATTTGCGCAAAGACAGACTCCTCTTACCTTAGTTACCACTGACCTTTTTTCTGCCTTTGTTTTCAGTCTGTAAAATGAGAATTATACCTCCTTTCCACAGCGAGCGCGTGCTCCTCTACACAATCAATAAAAGGATGAGACAAGATAAATCAATACCAGCTTCAGGCGTTTGGTTACGTGAGATGTCTCTGTGAAAGAAGGAAAGCTAAGATCTCTCCCCAAAGAATGAGGTCTGCGTGTACCGAGCTTCTGACTCGGCCAAGGATCTCCTGATTATCTCTCTAGCTCTAAGGGGAGACCTGAGCTTTCCAGCTGACCCTGGCTGGCAGGGACAGAGTCTGCACATACCTCCGCCACCCCTGCGGTGATAGCAGGGACTTTGTACTTCAGTGATAAATGGAGCTTCTGCCTATTCCCATCCAGCAGTGGGGTGACCCTCTCGCCCCAATTTGTGATCCCTCTGAGGCTTAGGATACAAAGGCTGAGAAGACATAGAAGGGTTTGTGTTTTTTTCTTGTTTTTAAAGAGCCAGCAACCCCTGTTGGGAGATGTAGCTGTGACCTTACAGAACATCATTTCTGCTTGGCAGCTCTCTGTGCTCGTGTATGTAGCTCCATTGTCTCAGTAATGAAAAACATACCACATTCTAAACTATCAGAGAAGGATCCAGGGGTTTTCTGAGAGGCAGGTCTGCTCGTGGGGGCTGTCTGAGGAAGCCACATCAATTTACAAGAAGTGAAGTGCTACACATGGTTAGATAAGAGGGTTGAGTCAGAAAGCTCTTCCTGTGCTTCTTTTGACATAAGGCAGGCAAAACTGAAATGGAGCTGGGACATTGAGGAAGGTGGGATGGAGGAGGGCAGGAAGATTGCTTGCTTTTTCTCTACAGCCCTAAATCCTGCTTGACTTCAAGCTGTAGCCAGCTCTTTCCCCTCTCCTTTTTTTATACTCTCTCTTGTGAGCATGCAGTAGAAATTCACATTTATACATTGTGAAAGAGCAGTATGGTGCACTGCATTAACACCAATGCTATCCCTTGTTTGCACTACAAGCTCATGGGCCACGACTCCAGCTGCCCAGGCAGAATAAGACAACGATCTGTTGTCACGAAGAGATTACAATTTAAACACAAGATGAGGAAAACCAGATGGATATCAACACACAAGAAGAATGGGGCTGCAACAATGAGGAAATGTGTTGTAGACTCTAAGGCAGAAGAAATGCCTCCAAAACCTTTGGCAACCATTAGGCTGCTGGAATGTGAAGTCCTTAAACACCCTGTCCTCTGCGTTGTCCTCAGTTTGCCCAGTTTTTCCCTCAAGGGTCCCTCCATCCTTTTTATTCAAATGAACATTTGTATTGAAAGAAAATTGATCATTTTACATAGGAAAAAAAGAACATGAGCGAGCAGAGTGTAGAAGAAAAATAGCTGGAAAAAGGAATCTTCTCTGATATTCCAGAAAAATACATTAATAGGTAATTTACATAAATAACCTAGTATGTATATAACAGATGATAATCGATATGCTACTCTTCCTGACAAAATGATCTGTAACTTAACTGATAAATCACTCAGAGGTATCTGTCTCCCATTATTCTATTAGCTGTGTATTGAATTACTCATTTCCTGTTTGGAATACAATTCACTAAGTGCCTATCACTAATGGATTTATTGTTATGCTTTCCCTTAATGAAATTAAGGTGTACTTTTAAAAATGGATCCAGTAGAATTTTCACAGCATTTTTATGATATTTTATCAAAAAAAAAAATAGCTTAATATAGTTCTAAATCCAGTTCTGCCCTGCAAACTGAAACCTTAGCTCACTCTGTCTTCTGTGTTTAGGTGCAGATTTTCAGCAGTGCTCAGCATGCTGAGTTCCTGCGGAATTTGTGTGTGTTTGTTTTTTTATTGTTCAGAATTACTGAAAAAAAACCCCAGTTCTGAATGGGCAATATAAGGTGTAAAATATTGGTTTGGTTATTCTATTGCACAGGTCAGGGTTAGGTGTTCTTTTGTGAGTAATTTCTAAATTCTTAAACCACCAGCAGTAATTAATTGCACTGATTTATGTAAATAATGTAGCACCTGCTGTAGGAGGCACCAGGCACCACTGACAACAGCAATTACAGCGTGTTAGTGGGAAAGGGCTTGGCACAGCTGAATCTCAGGTTTCCTGCAAATTTTTCTCCGCCCAACAAAAAAAATCTTAGAAGAATGTATCCATGACTGTGGCATGAAAATGCTGTTGCATCTTCTCCTGCCTTTGGAAAAGCAGCAGTACCTGGCAGAGATTTTACAGCCCATTAGGACCAATTTCCAGGTGTGTACCTCAAGATAATACAGCCTGAACTTAGAACTGGTGCTGCAGGGGTTCTAGCTGAAAAACACATTGCCTGAAATTCTCAAGTCTTCCTGTAAAAATTTCTTTGGGTTTTTGGTTCACACAATTTTTCAACAAATGTCTTACACATTAATATTACACATTTCAGATTCATTATATTGTCATGGCTTGACTATGATTAGCTTAGTCAAAGTAATGAATGAATTGTGGCTAATAATATCTTTTCCTGATCTTATTATAGTCTATGAAAATAAGAACATCCATAAGAAGCTTAGAATACATGTTCTTAAGTCTGTTTCTAAATGTATTTTGGGGCTTAAATATAAAAATATGCATCAGCTTGAAATCTGACTAAATTTAGAAAGCACTTGCAGTGTTGAAATACATCTCTTCAATATCTCTGAAAAGAATACAACTGTTGAGCTAAGGGATAGTCTACAAATGCCTCTCAGAAATGTCAGTTTTTTAATGTCTGTGACATTTCTTCTCCCAAAGCAAAATAAATAGAAGTGGTTTGCATACTAAAACTGGACAGACAAGAAGAGAGGTAGACATTTAAATAAGACATTTCTGACTGATGTGAAAAAATGAGGTGAAAAATTATTTTCAGACACAGTGATAAAATATAACTTTTTCATGACTAAATGATTAAAAGGCAATGGGATATTCAGATTAAAGGCACTTCACACAGCTGTGGACGAACTCTCTGCTGGCATTAATTGTCTTAGCTTGTCTGAAGTTAATGACTTCTTCAGGTGAAAATCTGTATTCTGGTACAAACAAACGGTGAGGAGGCATTTCTGATTCACGTTGCAAGAGAGACCTGCAGGGGCCTGGGGGGCTGTGATGCCAACAAGTACTTCAATGCGGTATTAGAGTGTCTTAGAATGAGGTCAGACTGCGTGTCTGCCTCTGGCCTCCCAGACAAGCACCAGGGAGGTGGACAGGATGGACACACATCGCAGTTTTGTAGAACTAGGGCAGACTTGGCACAGCCCATGTCTGGGCTGTCACATTTCGGATCAGCCAATAGTCTTAAAACTTAAGAACATGAACTTTGCCTGACTGCACTTGTGAAATCCTGCTAAAGCAGGAGACTGGGGCTTTACAGTCCTAAATGTCACTGCTGGTACGATTGCCAGGCCATCAGACCAGCCAAAAAAACCTTTCTGCCTAACAGCTGGACTAAGGACTAAAAAGAGTCCTGTGCTTTCGGAAGTCTCCTCCTGAAATGTTGTGGGCCCTGTGGTCGGGGCTGGCACTGAAATCACAATGTCTGTGCGGCGATTGCCAAACATGGGAACAGCTCAGCTCAGCTTGCAAAGGTTTCCCAACCTACAGCATCAGCCATGAGACAAAGCACGACAGCACAATTCCTCCCTCCAACCCTGTGTCCTTCTGAGCCTTACTGTGTGAAGCCATGATCCAAACAAGCTATGAGCTAATTATTACAGCCACAATTAGCCTCCTCTGCACTGGAAAAAAAGATCCATCAGGAAAGAACATTAGTCTTGCCAGACTCAATTTTTGCTTACTCTGATTTTTAGTTCAGATCAGTGAGAAGCCTGGAGTTCCCAGGGATGCTTCTAGGTGAGACCAAATGCAATTCAGAAATATGGGAGAGGACTTCCATAACTGTTCAAGCAGAACTGGAACAGTTCTTTGAACTTTGCTGCCTTCTAGTAGACATTTGTGGTGCTCATTTAGTAAGAAGGTAAGGACAGCAAGATTAGTTTGTTATGGTTTGAAATGTCATTGGTTTCATTGTTTCTGATAGATTTAAAATTACTCGGTAGGCTCCCTTTTATTGCATCCGTACCAGTATAAATGAACCTCACCCCTGGCTGTGCTTCAAAGGCAGGCAGCTTCAAAGATTCATCTTCATCTTCATTCCATATCTAGAGGATATAAATCTTAACTGTGAAACATTTTCTTGTTCTCTGCTGTAATTATTTTTATTTGCCACAGGGAACCTTCAATTCCTTCTTTTCTGAATGGTCCTTCAGCCTTTTAGTTTCATTAATGCTTCCCATCAAAAGCAATTAGTGATGACAGTGTGTGCCCTAGTTCTTCTTCTGATAATTTGTGTTCTCTGGCAAGCTGTTTATGAGGAGGACAAGACTGCAATCTGATTTATGATGACCTTACAACTTTTATTTTAAATAAGAAACCAGAAACAAGTCAGCCATGCAGTTGGTCTATCTGCCCACGAATTGTTTTATGTTATGTTTCTTATTATTTTTATCAAGTTTAGATTTTAATAGCTAAGAGTCTACTCTATAAATTAACAGACTTCTCAGTCCCAGATTTTGCCTGAATTTTAGCTGCATTTTTTTCTGGCTGTATTAGCGCTGCATATCATTCCATCAATGATCACCAGCAGGTTGGATGGCTACTATTTGGCCTATTTAAAAGTGGCGCTGATTTTTTTAAAACTATGAGCTATGTCCTGGCTAAAATGCCGTTCAATTAGTGTTCCTCTAAGCGTGAGCTCCCTCCTGTTAAGTGGTTGGTTCTTCATTCACTTGGGGGTGTTCCCTCACTCTACACAGCTTCATTAGTCTGTAACTTTTAGTGGCTGCAGTCAGATGTAATGTTGATCAGTACTGAAAAACACCAGGACAGATGGATTTTCCAACAAGGGCTTCTCTTTATTTGGCTTGATACAGGTCTACTCGATATCTGGTTGGCTTCCAGTCTCACCATTATTTATAACGTGCTGTCCTGCAAGCATTTGACTCAACCCCAGCTGAGCAGGCTAAGCATTGTGAAAGCCAATGATGAAACCTCCTCTTTATTAACTGTAAATCATACTTTTAGTTATTTGTCTCCTGTTAGATGCTTTTACTGGCTATACTAGCTAGAATTAATTTTCTGATAATGAGTATTTGGCCTGTTTCTCCCTCTGTCAGGTCCATTTTATGTGCTGTACATACACAGGTTACCCACATCTGTATTTTGTGTCATCTGAGCTATCTTTATAGCTGCAGAGCTAGGAGTGAAGTGCACCATTGCAAAGGTCCAGATGTTTGATATCCAGCTGCACTGAGAGCTTTCCTGTTGCATGGCTCTGTGGCAATTCTCCGATTCCTGTTGCAATGCTCTGACTGGCATCTCTGCAACTCTAAGCCTGGGAAGGGTGAAGGAGCTTTGTGAGGTGTCTGACCCATACGTCACTCCAGATTCAGTCCTGCAGGGCTGGATGGTCGGACTGCAATCTGTGCCAAATGATTATCTGCTTAATGTTACATTTAGTAGATGGTGTCCAAAATACTGAGCAGGGAATGACTCCAATGTGATTGTTTCAGTGGGACTGAGTAAATCATGCAGAATGGTGAACCCAGAGAAAAATATAGCGAAACAGCACTCTGAGGGCCCAGGCAGCCTCCTGTCTGACATTTTCCTCCTCCCTAGACTATTTGTAAGAACGTGATTTATTTCTCACATTTTCCCCACTGTTGTTCTCGGCTTCTGCAGTGGCACTGGAACGAACGCTAACACTTTTCCAAGTTTCTGACTTCATTAACAGCCCACAAAACTGGACTAGAGTCTATTAAATCCTGACTTTTTCACTTTGCAGTAAGTTCCTTCTGTTCATTTTTAGTTATAGCAAAAGCTTATATCTTGTGTTATTAAGATTTTGGTTTCAAGCAAACTTCTGTAGGGTGGGGTTTTTCCGGCTTGGGTTACTGGAGCAGGATGACATTTGGCCTTAGTCACTCTGGTTTAACCATTACAGTCTTGCAAGACAGGGCTGTCTCCAACTCCGGGTTACTGACGCAATCCTGATGCTTGGATGCTGATTTTTCACCAGAGCGATCTTTTGTAATACTGTAGCTCAAGGGGAGTGCAGTTTTATATCACTGGAAATAAATCAGTGTGTCAAGGTTAAGGCACTTTATGTCAGCCAGACAGGAATATTTTATACACACACATGAAATTCTGAAACTCGGTTCGTGTTGCTCAGCCACAGCTGTAGCTTCTTTTATTATTTAATTCTCCTAAAAGGATTCACTGTGGGAGACAACGGGCTGCTTGCAGTTACCGCTTTGCTCTGTGCAGTTTACAAAATCTCTTTCTAGGACTCAAAAGCAACAGTATGGACCGTACTTTATTTGAATTCCTGAGTTAAATAAGCGGCCAGGAAACACCATAAAGACTGGGGAAGGAAGCATAAACTAAGCAAATTGATCAGATTTCAGTCCAGTCTCTGGAAATCAAACTATTAAAAAAGAGAGAGAGAGAAGAAAAAAAAATCCCTTCAAATAGTGTGTATTTTTTGCTTGTTTGTAATTAGATGCAATAAAATGGTTCTGGTCTTCTAATACTGCTTTTTTCCAAAAGTAGTTTATTTCAGTGTGACCAAAAACATTACACGGCTCAAATTTTCACAGTGAGAGACTTAGCTCTGTAAGTGGGATCCAAATGAAAAGCAGCCAGCTTTTCAGAGGGGTTCCCACCACACGAAATGCTTCCAGAAGTGAGTCCCTCTTAGCCAGATTCCTGAATATGAGTCTGTGTCCCAGCATCAGGCTGCCAAATTCAGTCCCCCCAGAGCAAGTCCATATTGCCAAAATGACTTCATTTTTAACTAGATTTTCAAAGTCAACGACCCAGTGCCCTCTACTGTCCAAGTACTCTTACTAGCAGATATGAATTACGCTACAAGGCCTTCTAACCATTATTCTTCTTTTTCATTTCTGTCCCTTTTAGAAAAATCTGTTGCTACATTTTGAAAGTGGATACTGATTATATATTCAACAGAAGACATGAATCTTTCTTAATTCACTCTACCAAACCTAATTGTGATTTGTATCTGTTTAATGCTCTTTGTGTTGAAAGCCTTTTAATCATTCAGGCAGTCCTTGTGAGACAGGACAGTAGAATTCTGTAGCACAGAAAGAAGCTGCTGACTTGTCATTAAAGAGCTGAAGATCAAATAAATGCCAGGAATTGGTTTTAAAAAGCTTCTGCTTCTTCAACAGGACCTCAGAATGGCTGCGGTGGTTACCTGACAAATTCAGCTTATACCTTTGGCTCTCCAGTCTCCAATGTGACCAGAAGATACGAGAAAAATCTGGACTGTGTGTGGGTCATAACTGCACCTGTGAACAAACTGATCAACCTCACCTTCACTTCATTCAGGCTTGAAGCACAGTCTGCTCGGACTTGCCGATTTGATTATGTGAAAGTAAGATAGCCACATATTTTAACAGGAAAATATCAGTGAGATACAATCCATTATCCTCTCCATGAGGCTAAAACTTAATTAATAGAAAATGGTCTTATGAAGAAATTAAATTTCTTAATATAATTACAGCGGTTTTTCAATGGATTAGATTGCTACTCCAGATGACATCCTGCCTTTTTGGAAACCAATAAGAGTTTTAACATTGTTATGGGGACACACTTCTGTTCTTAAGAGTGTCTATATAAATGAGTATTTATTTCGCACCATAGAAACAAAACAAAATCCAAGCACTTTGAAAGTAAACATGCAGATTCGTTACCATACAAAACTGCCTGAAAAGACTTTAATTTATAAAATGTTGAATAAATCAATCTTGATGCTAAATCCTCACCTGTGAAATCTATTTTCTTGGAGATGAGCATACAAAACATAGGACAGCAGAATGCTGCTAAACAAGACCCACCAAGAAGTGTTTTAAATTCTGTTGAGCACTAGAGATGCTCAGTGAAACTAGGAAGGAATTCTGCATTTTGGTGGATGAAATCAACCTTTCTCATTGCAAAGCACTTTGAGATTATGTATAAAACCAAAACCAGAATGCTAAATTCAAATAGAATAAATTTTTGTTAGATTTGCTGAGAAGGGACCAGAATGGTCAGTAATGAGATTTACACTGTCCAGGAGAATTAGTTAATATGGCAGTGAATAATTATAGTCATCAAGAAAATCCTATTAAAGCACAAGAGCACCCACTGTGCTTTCAAGTAAGAGAAATTATAATGTCAGGAGGGGTCAGAGAACTTTATTTCTATTTATTTGTTGTGCCTAAACTATCAGTGGTTTATACACTTTTCTTCTTTCAGCTTTATGACGGAGATAATGAAAACGCCAATTTAGCTGGCACGTTCTGTGGATCTACAGTGCCAGCTCCTTTTCTTTCTACCCGTAATTCATTGACTGTGAAATTTGTCACAGATAATTCTGTGGAAAGAGAGGGTTTCAATGTGACCTACACCACAGTGGATCGTAAGTATACATATACACATATGCATATGTATTATTGTGACTTTTTTGTGGCAATACATATTTACATAATAAATCACAAAAATTTGCTTTAGATATAGAGCCTGGGAAGGTGCAAATACAGTCCCTGGTACAGCTCTATGGAGCATCTACAAGTGAGGTAAAAGCAGCCCTGCTAGACCCCCGTGCAGTTTGCATTGGTCTTGGCTGGTTGCAGGGCGGCTCTCAGTCTGGAGGGCAAAACAGGGGACACTCTACATACAGTGTTAACAAATACTCTGATATTATAGGCAACAAACATTTATTTGAGTTTTACAACATACACTGACACAGCATTAGCATGTGTTTTACTCGTTTTTCTTCTCGAGAGTCACGGGTAAATACAAAAGTATATTGTCCAGTGTAGGTTTAATCAAGAAATATTTTTCCCCAGTTGGAAAGGTTTTCACTCTGTGATGCGTTTATTACTATTTTACACAGGACTGTGTGGAGGAATATATAATGCAACTTCCACGCCCCTGTCTGCAACGTCCCCTAACTTCCCAAATGAATATCCACTATTTACTCTCTGCACTTGGGTCATCGATGCCCCTCCGCAGCAGCAAGTCAGGGTGGTGGTAGAGACCTTCCACCTCCACGCCAGCCAGGACTGCTCTCAAAACTACCTAGAGCTCCAGGACTCGCCAACGGTAAGAAACTCACAGTTCATTGCATTCCCCATTCACACCCAGCTCCCTTCACCCCTTGTAAAGACAGGAGAAGCCAAACATCTGGTAGTAGATTAGTTGATGACTCTGTGTTGAGGGACACATTCAAAGCATTATGCACTGTGTCCCACTCAAGGTGTGTTACCTGGCACACAGACTTAATGGAAGCGCATTATAAACACGTTGAATTAGACCTGGTAACTGTTACATGATTTTTCACAGTTGCACAAACTAACAGAGCTGCCAAGCTTGACACACTGAAAATACTGCCCATCAGCAAGTTTTCATAAACTAATTGTACTTCCTCCCACCCGAGAACCATAATAAAAACAAATATTCGTGCCAAGAAGAGTTTTTGTAGAAAGCTCCAGGAAAAAAAACAAACAAAAAACCCCAAAAAACCCAAACCCCAACGAACCAAACAAACACAGCAAACAAAAAAAACCCAACAACCAAACGAACAAAAGAACAAAACAACCCCCCCCACAACACACACACAACCCACCCAAAAATGAAACCAAACAAAAAAACACAAAAAAACCCAAACCAAACAAGCAAAAAACAACCACAACTGTTCATGTCCTCTGTATTATATTACTCTAAGCCTTCTTTCATTGTTTCTTATTTTGGCATAAAAAACACCTGTTACATTTTATTTGTTTCTCATAATAATTGGACAGAAAATTTTGAGACATTATTAAGTGACTTCCAAGAGAACTTTAAAAAGCAATTGCATAACTGGTATAGAAAGTGCTGAGAGCTTTATTCACCTCAAGTTCTGTAAGTAGAAAACTGAATTATATCGTTAAGTAGAAGTAACTTTCGGCATGTATTGAATTCCAGCACAGCCAAGGATCAGTCCACAGATTCTGTGGCACTGAAACTTTTCCAGTCCCTGAATTTTATTCTTATGATCGCACTGCCATCGTGACTTTCAAATCAGATGAATATATGATTAATAATGGAGTCAGATTTACCTATCAAGCTACAGGTAAGCTTGAAGAAATGTCTAAACAATCTACCTGCCATTCCCTTTGTTGATTCCATACAGTGAAAAGCAATACAGAGATCTGCAATGCTTACATGCTTCTGGTTTTCTGTCACAAGGTTGCAGCAGAGAGTATAACCAGCCATTTGGTTACCTGAAGAGCCCCGGCTGGCCTGGTCATCACCCCAATAATATGGACTGTTCTATCATTCTACGAGCTCCTCAGAATCACACAATTTCTCTCTTTTTCCACGCTTTCAGTTTGGAGGACAGCATCCAGTGTTCTCGTGATTTCCTAGAGGTATCAAGCAAGTATACGTATTTTGTGGGCCTGTGTCAAAATCTGCTGAATTCATAAGATATTAATAAGGCTGGATCAAGTCCAAGTTGAACTGACCTTGAGGACTAATTTATTGCTATAGTTTTATGATGAAAGGTACTCGGACGTTATAGTAAGAGGTTAAACACACACTACAGTAAGTCCAAAACCAATGAATAAATAGTTTAATTACCACCTAACTCATCTTTACCTTGCTCTTGTTGATGTTGCCCAGTCAGCAGAGCAAGCCAGGATAGTTTTCATCTGTTATTAACACCTGTGCATGAACAGAAAGCTATAAATCTGAGTGCTTTCATTCCAGGAGTAGGTAGATACCATCTGCTTGACATTTTTCTTTTTTTTTTTTTCCCCTAAAAAAGCATTTTTTCTTAAAAACAAAAAGAAATCCCAAACAAAACAACAAACAAAACCCCAAACCAAAAAAGGCAGGTCTAGTAACAAGTGTAGGATACTTGCACAGGTACTTTGTGTCAATAAAAGCTCCTACACAATCTTCACTTTGTCTTTTCATACTGTTGAAGGTCTCCCTTCATCTAGTCAGATGACAAAAATCAGATGTCTGTGGCAGAATCATTATTTAGTTCTTCTTTCATATCTTCTTTACTGTCTCAAGAAATGGATTTGAGCACCAGCATTACTGGAGCTCAGACGAAAAGAAAAAACAATTAAACAACTCCCCCCAGTCAATCAAAAACAACAAAACAAAAACCACAAACAGATTAAATCCGAGCTATGTACAATGATCTGTGTCTTAATATGACCAGGGAGAAGACTTGTCTGCAGGGTAAAGAAATAATCTTTTCATTGGGAATATTAACAATTCTTCTGAAAAGTATAACATGGGCTTGAATTGCAAAAGCACGTCTTAGCTACTAGTCAAGCATTTTTTCAGTCAGGACATGTACCACACTATAAAATTTAGCTACCTGTTTCTGATGCTTGTTCTATGCAATTACTTACAAAACTCAAGACAGACTGGTCAAAGGTCTCTTTTTCCTTCTATCAATAATACATAGTAGGAAAAATAACAGTATTAAAATGACAATTATGGTATGCATGCAAGTCACTCCATAGTTTGTGCTGTGCTTCTATCACTGCATAATTGTACTGGCATAGGGACTTAATGCTGACAATGTTTTTTGTGTCCTTTGAAGGTCAGAAATGGGAGTGATGTGCAATCACCACTACTTGGCAGGTTCTGTGGAAACACTGTGCCCAGTCCCATCTTCCCCCAAAATCATGTTGTCTACCTTCGTTTCAAGAGTGATTTTTCAGGGGCTCATGATGGATATGAAATTACTTGGACTTCATCATCAAGTGGTAAGGCTGTAATTACAAAGTATTTCCACTCAGCGATTGTACACAGAAGGAAAATACAGAAATGTGGAATTCAGCCTGCTCAGTTTGGGCCCTGCCTCATCAACACTTAAGACCTTCCCAAGCACCCACAGTCCACCCTGTTCAGTCACTGGAGAGAGGCAGTTGTTCCTGAAGACCAGTGGGGCAAGACCCATTTTATGTGATGGAAGCAATTCCCTCTCTCTAATGTTGACTTTAGCAACCTCAGAGGATATAATCCACTCAAGGTGAAGATCTACCTCTTTCACTGAGAGGTTGGAAAATATCAGGAACATCTATCTTGGGATCCACAGAGCAGTGGTGGTGCTGGTGGTAACTCAGACTACTCCATTAACAGTCCAGCTGTGAGGTGCTCTAGGATCTAGGCACTGCTAAGCCTGAAGAGGACTGAAATTTGCCCCAAGAAAATAACGTGACTATAATGCTGTATAGTGAGTATTTCATAGACACATTCATAAATGGCTTATGAAACGGCAGTGAATAGCCAGCTAATGGTTTGTTCATGACAGCGAATTGCTGGAGGTAGAAAAGCTCACGGTCAGCTAAAAAGCAGAATTACCTTACAGTATTGAGTGGATTGGTGATGAAAAGGCAGATAAAGTTCAGTGTAGGAAAGTGAGGATGAAGAACGTGAGCAAACAAAAACACAATCCTAACTTCACTTACAAAAATATGGGCTCTGAGTTGACTTTTAGTACCCAGCAACAAGATCTTGGGGTAAAATAGTCCCATGAAAACCAGAGCTCGCTGCTCACTAATAGTCAAGTAGGCTAGCACAGTCCTAAGAGTTGTTGGGAAATGAAGAGAGAACAAATTGACAGCCACCGTACAAAGCCATAGTTAACACACAAATTGAATAATGTGGACAGTTCTGGTCTCCTCCTATTACAAAGAATCCAGTATAACTAAGGGCTCAGTACAAAAAATGGCTTCTATATAAGGTATGTTGAGAGCTTTTAATCCACTTAAGAAACTACCGAGGTCTGTAAAATTGAGTGATATTGGATGATAAATACTGATCAACTGTTCATTGACTTTCCCCATAGAAGAACCAGAGGCCATTAGATAAAGCCAGGAGGTGGTAGGTTCAAAACAAGCCAAACTAACCAGTTCTTCACACATCATACAGCTAAGCTGTAGGGCTCCTTCCCATAGGATGCTGTTACTAATACTGTACTAATGTACTACCTTGTGTAGTATCTTGTGAAACAAAGCCTTATAAGCTAATTAAGAGTGTCTGTCTCCAGGATGTGGAGGAACATTATACGGCAGCACTGGTTCATTTGCTAGTCCCGGCTACCCAGCAACTTACCCCAACAGCACAGACTGCGAGTGGGTCATTACTGCGCCCAAGGGACGGATCGTCACAGTGAACTTTGATTTCATCAGCATTGATGACCCAGGGGACTGCAGTAGCAACTACCTGATCCTGTACAACGGGCCAGATGCCAGCTACCCCCCAGCCGGGACGTTCTGCGGGATGGTATGTATTCCCTACTCTCTGCCTCCCTATAAGCGGATAAAATGTACCTTTACCGTTTGGTATTTAGGATTGCTTTCCCAGTCCTGGCATGAATCCCAGACAGATGAGTTGGAAGCGAGGGCATAGTTCTCCTGCCGCACCTCAGAAGCCTTCCAATGTAGACCTTACAGTGACATCTAGTGGGAGGCATCATCAAGATATTTTGCTCTGTGTTTAGTTGTATTTGTGATTTAAATACTTGGAATACCCTGAAGGAGAAGAGCAACAGCAGTATCTAGCACAGACCTGAGGTCTGATCGAGTCTCAGTTTTTGCCTCAGTTTTAACTCTCTGACAGGTTTTTCCAAAGAATCTTGATGTTCTAGAAAGCTTTTCATTTTTTCTTGTCTTTAATTTCAGGATACAAACATTGCTCCATTTACTGCTACATCTCATCAAGTCTATATAAAATTTCATGCTGAATATGTGACTTTACCATCAGGATTCCAGTTAAGCTGGACAAGCTAGGACACTGTTTCTGAGAACTATATTACCGTTCCTTGCTATACTGATGAGACTTTAGATCATAAAGTAAGTCTGTCAAAATATGTCATCTCCCATTGTACTGAAAATAAACTATTATCTACCCAACTGTGAAAATGAGTTTTTGCTAGATTTTGAAACATTTTTCATAGTCTACATAATTTCGAAGTTTCACATTCAATGCTTTTAAAAGTGAATTAGCCAGGAAAAAATTTAGACACAAAATACTCAACATCAAGTTGATAAGAGGACCTAAAATGCCAAGTTGTCTTTATTTCTATAGAGTTATGTGGTTTTATAATACGCATCCTTGAAAATGCTAGGTAAAGTTTCAAATTAGAATAAAATCAGAAATCACTACAAAATGGCCCCTGACCTACAATCACTGAAAGAGGTACTTTGCTGAAGAGCTTTCTGTAAGAACTGTGCATTGGCTGCAAGAACCCGGCTGAACTCAAGCATTCACTTAAGTTTAACAGAGTAAGGATGTACTGTGGTACTATTAATAAATCTTAACCACATTGGGAAGTAATGTCAGGATCAGAGCCCTGTGTTCATTATACGCACATATCTGTGATTATATTTATTGAGTTATATCTTCAAGCTTCAAAATATATTTTACAACTGAATATAAAACTTTGTGAGACTTTTAGTAATCATGTTGCCTTTCTAGTCAACTTGTAGGCAATTTCTTAGACATTTATAAAACAGATATAACTTCAGAACAGGACAGACATAAAAATATCAATTGACCTTTGACTAGAATTAGTTTTTCCCTTCCCCAGGCTAACACACATCATACCCTGCCAACAACATTTTTAATGTATACAGAGGACACTGATACCCACCATGAAACATCTTTTGTCACTACCCAGAATGAATGACCAATTGATTTCCTGAATGTCAACTGTGATGGACAGGCAAGAGGAATTTACACTGCAGCAGAGGAACACAAGCCTCATCAGAGCTCTCACTTCATAACTATTACAAAGAGTCACAGTGAAAGTAATTCCTTAAAGTGATTGTTACAATAATTAATTATGAAATTACATTAAAGCCTCAGTGGTAGTTCTAAACAAATTTAGGAACTCAGTGAAGTTTCCCAGTGACTGCTGAAAAAGCCATAATTCCACAAACATACAAAACTTTACAGTGGCTGAGAAGTCATCCCAGTTAAAAGAAAATATAGAAAACACAGAAGAGAGCAAAAGAGAAAAAAGGTAGATGGCAAGCTATAAAATACAACTCAAAATCACCCAGTACTAAGTTAGAAAGAGAGAAATGTGTGAACTTCCACTGGCCAACAGAATTAAATGTAAGCCAACACTTTAAAATTGCCCAAGGACCAAGAAAAACCTAGCCTATGTACAGGTGATACTCCTGCTAGCATGCTAAAGTATAACATGGAAAAAGAAGAAATACCTGTATTTGGATCAAACTAGGAGACAACTATGTCCTACTGAGCTGCTAGCAGAACAGAAAGATCCTCTAATAAGGGAAGACATAAAAGACCATATCATCAAATTAAACATTTTCAGATCACTAGCCCAGAAAGCTCTTGTTGAGATTCCACACCAAACTGATTTCATATTTGTAATCAAGGGCTGATACTATCTTCTTCGATAAAGTTTATTAAAAATTCTATAAAGGGGATAGTAAGGAGTAAAGAAAACAAACATCTGAGCTGCCTGGACATAAAGGCACAAAACAAGCTCTGAAGAGAGCAGCGTGTAAGACACTGCAAGTACAATGACGTGTGGCTTCGGCCGTTTGCCTGCAGAGTTCAGGACTTGGTTTCTTCCTCGGACAGCTGCATCCCCAGCCTTTGTGAACATCTGTTCTGGCTTTGACCTTCCTGTGAATTACTGTGGATTTGGTGCAGCTGGTGCAGGGCAGAGAATCCCCTCAGGGATCTGGCTGCTGTCTCTCGCTGCTAGGTGGCTGGTCATGGAAGCCTCAGACTACAGGTGAAAATCAGCTCGGCAAGAACATTGTCATTTTCTGCATTTCAGCTCCGCTGGAAACCACAGGTGAAAGGGAAGGGCACATCTCCCACCAAACAGGTCCCTGCCGCCACAGGCAGTGCTCTGAGGGACGTTCATCTCTCTTGTTAGAAGTGCCCTGAGAGACAATGAGGTCTCAGGTCAAACCTCGGCCTTGTCAGGAGTACAACAAAAGATAAACTGACAAACAATAGAAACCTGTACAGGGTTTTAATGAATGAATTTAATTACTGGCTTTTTGAGACTGGTATCAGTCACACATCATACAGTTAAGGGACAAAAGTTGAGCTCCTGAAGGACACCCCTGTCCCCTTTGCTGAGGATGGCCTACTGCTGATGTAGAGAATGGTATGTAGATGCCATGTGGTGACCTGGGGTGAGCACGAGGCCATCCTGGTAATACAACCTTTGGCCTCAAGCTCGAGAGGGGAACTGCAGTTAAACCGATGAGTTTGCTGAAATCTGTACTTCAGAAATACGCAGTTCACTAAGAGAAAAAGCATGTTTCACTTTAAAGCAGATTAAACGTTTTTGGACATTTTTGATATGATAAATACTTGCTCCTGGTATGACTTTCTGTCACAGTGTCAAATTTTATGAAGTCACTTAACTTCTGCAGCAAAAAAAGAGTAAAGAGCACTACAACAAGGATGAAGAGAAATTTGCAAGGGTTTAGTTTTTTTAATTTAACAATAACTAATGCTTGGTGCATCTTTAAATGTTACAAATACTCTGTATCTGTGCATTATGTCACTTAAAAATGAGTAAAATCTATGAGGTTCTTTAGAAAAACATGAAAGTCCTGCAGAGAATTTGTGTTCATGAAGGCTGTTGAATGAAGCTGCTGGTACAAGGTTCAATTGATCTAGCCCAACTGACTATCACCAAAAATAGTCAAAGTCTAAAATTAGAGTAAATTATCAAACCCATTCTTTAAAAAAACAGGAACAAAGTAACCTACTGCTGTCCTCTAACATTTTATATGTGGAACCACAACAGAAATACCACTGCAGAAGAATTAAAGTAGAGGTCCGTAGAGGAGAGAGCTGGTGCTAAGCCATGTTTCTGTCTTGCAAGGTAAGGAGTCATTTTAAAAACTTGCTTTAAAATGAATGCACAGCAAAAGCAAACAGGGACAACTAAACAGATCATTTAAGTATTCCATGAAACTTCTATGTGTTTTTTGCAGTGTACAATTCAAAAGACAAAATCAGTGTTTAGTATGATCTATGGCTTCGGCTCACAATACTGCCAGAAATATCTTTGATTTCATGTCTGTGCAACTTTCTGTCTATTTTATAGATAATGTTGTAGTTGTGAATGCTGCATGTCTGTATTACAACACCTGCATGACTACAAACAATCTCCCCCATCCGTGACAAAGCACCCACAATGAACGTGCATTTTCACTTCCCAGAGCCTGCATGTTTTTAACTTACGTGTAAATCTTCTACATGTTACTACATATATTTATTCTTATATAAAGGTATATTTTATGGACAGTTGTATATGGATGGTAAGCACTCTGAAGACTAGCATTTGAAGAATAAGCACTAGAAGGTCTGTAACGGTATTTTTTAATTGCCCTTCCCATGTGGCAGGGCTGTTCTTTATAAACAATACATGGGAAATAATAACAGAATGAGATTGTTTGGGCTATAGTTACTTGAAGTAAAGGAGAGAGAATATATACGGCTAAAATGCTAGAAATAGTGGTGCAGGGAATTTAATACATTAGCTAATTTTAGTTAAATTTACAAAGCAATTTTGGCGGAAAAGCAGTTTTCACTCGGCTTGTAAACAAACGGGGAGGTGTTTCAGTTTGCCACAGTAAGTCCAGAGAGATTTCCTAGGCACCAGAATTAACACATTTTGGGCGATTATTTTTTTGTCAGCTGCCAAACTAAAACCACAGAATTATTCTGCAGTCCTGTTTAAAATGGAATGTAACAAAAATACATAGCATCAACGACTGTTCATAATAAAAACAACAGCTATACAGGATTACAAAACAATAAATGTTTAAAATGTTTATTAGCTGATAATAAAAATAGAGGCAAAATTCTGTAAGTTTGCTTTTATAAGGCAAAGATCAGCAAAACAAATATTGCATGCAAGTTACCATACATAATCACTGTTGGATAAATTTTTAGTAGCAGTGCCCAGCAATATACAACTGTTTTTGCAGGTGCATGTTGCTGTTTTATTGTTTTGATGACATGCTAACCTCGCATTAATGTTAACCATTATGGTAGCTTTTCTTGAAGGGAAAGAAAAAGGATAAAAATAGAATAATAATGTAAAGCCTCATTTCCTTGGTTAGAGGAACTCCCTAGCACAGCAGAGTGAGGGCAGCGCCAGAGCCGCCCGTCCCCTCACTGCTCCCCAGCACAGGAGGCACATCCAGCACCCGGGCCCGGCTGGGGGAACCTGGGCAAGGGAGCGACTTCTCCCTCTTCTCGCAACCACACGGCAGCTGCAGCTCTGCTGTACAGTCCTGGCCATACACCTGCCACCTCCTTTAGCCTGCTCTCCTATGGACAGAGGCCAGCCTCACCAAAGAATTCAGGCATTTGCCCTACCAACGTTTAAGCCAAGTGACAAACTCAGAACCTGATGGATATCAAAGATGTTTTATAGTTGTTTCATAAGCAAGAAATCAGTAGCTGAATAGTACAGTGAGACTGCAATTGGAAAAGCCTGTGCTGTGAGCTCCACCACAGACATGGGGAGGGCTGTCCCCAGACACAGCCTGACCGGGCCCCAGCTGGGGACGCTTGTAGACAAAGGGGTTGTGGAAGAACTGGAGGTACTGGGAAGAGGTGCTAGGGGATAAGGGAGGGGAGAGTGGTTACTCCAGTGATTTAGACCACCTGCTGAAAATCGTATGACTGCTGGTGTAACAACCCGAGTACCAAGTTTTCAAGGTGGAGGAATGAGCTGGCCCTTGCACAGTGTGCCGTGGCTACTCACTTTCCCACCCTTCTCACCCAACTGCGACTTGGTGCTTCAGGAGGAGCACCTCAGTGCTGCTGCGGCCGGTCTGGCAGCAGGGTCACCTGGGGGCCCGCGCCCCCAGGTGGTGTTAAGCCGAGAGTGCCCTGCCAAGGGGCCGGCTCGGAGCAGGGCTGGCTGTCCCACTGGCGGCGGATCCTTCGAGACCGCACCCCGCCCGAACCCGGCAGCGCGCCCCTCCCTCGGGGCTGCGCTCCTCCGCCGGGCGGGCTGCTGCTCCCAGCCTGGCGCTGCCATGTGCTGCCCCGACACTCAGCGGGACAGAGCTCCGGGTCACACCGGGCCCGAGCGCCCGGAGGGGCCGCCCCGCTGCCGTCAGCCGCTGCGCATGCGCCAAAACCGCACTCGCGCAAGCGGAACCCGAGCGGCTTGAGGCCTAAAACCCGTTATCACCGATGGGGCGCGCTTATTGGCCAGTGAACCTTCCTCCGGCACCTCCAGCCAATGGTCAGCGGCTCGGAGCGGAAGAGGCGCGCTGATTGGCTCGATATCTTCCCAGCCGTGGGTGTAAACGGCGCGGGCGGTGTCTCCGCCTCCCGGAGAGGGGCCGCAGCGCGCCTGCGTGCGAGGGCGGGGAGGGGAGCCGGGAGGTGGGGCGTGCCGGGGCAGGGCGGGCGCGTGCAGCCGCGGGGACCCGCCCTCAGCCGCTCCCCGTCCCGCCGCTCCCCGTCCCGCCGCAGCGCCGCGCGGTGAGTCGCCCCGGGGCCCCTCCCTACTCACTGGGGGAGGGGGCGGCTGGCATCCCGGTCAGGGCTCCGCTGGGCTGGGGCGGGCGTGGAGGACGGGACAGGACGGGACGGGACCCCCGGCGGCGCGGGGCGGAGTGGGCGGGCTCGCTGTCCTCGGTCCCCTCAGGGTGAGACCCGGCCCCGCGCTGTGCCGGCCGCCCCCGGGCCGGCTTCCCCCGCACCCCTCTGCCCGCCTCACGGTGCCCGTTTCTGCCCCACCCAGACCATGTCCAAGTCGCTGAAGAAGATCGTGGAGGAGAGCCGGGAGAAGAACCAGCCCGAGGTGGACATGTGTGACCGCGGCATCTCCAACATGCTGGACGTGCCCGGGCTCTGTAGGTACCGGCGGCGGCGGGCGGGGAGAGCGCGGAAACTTCCTTATTTGTCCCGGACGAGCCGGGGCCTCAGCCGGGCCTGGGCACGGGGGGGCCGGGCCGACCCGCTCCCGGCCGCGGCCCCGGCCCCCGGCGGTGCTGGAGCTGCCCGAGCCTCTTCTGTGCAGGGCTGTCCTGGGGCTTTGGGCATCGGGGGCTTGGGCAGAGGTTCGTGGGCGGGGGAATCGCTGTGGTCGCTGCTGCCGCCAGCCCCGGAGCTGGTGAGTGCACTCGGGAGAGCCCCTGCGCCGCCGCACCGGGGAGGCCGCCCTGGGGAGCTGGGGCTGCCCCCTGTCTCCCCCATCACCTCTGCCTGTGCCCCCTCTGCAACTCTGGGCGCTCCCTGCCTCTCACTGCTGATATTCTGGCACCGGAGTGATGAGGAGACTTTGCCTCCTGTCCGTCCTTGCCCCTCCCAGCTCCCAAAGCAAGACGCCAGCCACGGAGCATCTCTGCTGGTTTTTGAAAGGATTAGGGTGGCATTAGCCTGGAGTGAGGCATTGCTGGGCTCTGAAGGAGAGTGAGGTAGTACCGTGTTACAGATACAGCAGTGTCAGACTCTGGATATTGCACGTGCTTCCAGAATTGTGGGAGTGTGTTGTTATTGGTATGTTGCATTTGTTGTAAATTAACTACAGCAAGTGCAACATACCAATAACAACATTCTGTCACAACTCTGGAGAACCCAGAAATGAAGAGCAAGGCAGGTAACTCTGCCTTGCTTTTGTTTTGGCTAAGACTGTAAATGATGTTGTGCTACAGCTGATATGCAGAGGGTTAAAATTGTGACTGGCTGTAGTGAGCTGCAGGCATGATGTAATGAGAAAAAAAGCAAAATCTTAAACAGCCCATGTACTTGAAACTCTGACTGTACCCTGGTCACACTCTTTGCCATGTTTGTTAAACTTAATAGCAATCAGGAGCAAGTGTATGTAACTCTTCTTATGTGATGGAAGCGAGTTCAGGGAAGTCTGTGGCTTGGTACCAGCTAACCATTGTCTGCAGAGTCAGGAGCAGACCAAAGTATCTTCAGTCCCATCAGTAAAGGATGAAGACTGAAGTGCAGTTTTGCAGAACTTAGGTTCTGTACTTAAGTCTTCATCCTTTACTGATTCCTTTTCCACTTCTCACTTGTGTGTGGGATTCCAGGAAGGTTACATTCTAGAGCCCTTATGTATGAACTCAAGTTAAATAGAAAGCTTCACAGTTTTCCTGTTGGATGAACAGTTGTTTGAGGCAAAGTAGTGTTTAGTACACTTTAACTACAGACCCATTCTCTGAACTATACTTATCCTTTGCAGATAAACTAATACATTAAGAGTATGGAGCAGCAACAGAATATTGTCGCTTTTGTTAAGTAGCCTTGGTGCATATTATCAACACTAAGACATGTAATTCATTAGCCAGCTTTGATCTTTCAGGCAGAGGAGAAGAGGTAAAGGAGCTTTTCTTGTACAAGGATTGTTTGGGGTTTGTTGTGCAGTCAGGGTCAAGGACCACAGTGTGGGACACTGGTCCACACGTGGTCCCTGATACCAAGTTGCTAATTAAGCATCTCAGGCTTGTTTGCCTGGAGCTCCCTACATGAAGTGTAGGCTTGTGATACACTGCGTACGCTGCATCAGAGAAGTCTGAGCACCTTTGGTACACATCACGTGACTTGATTTAATGTGGGGTCTTGGGGCCTTCTCCAGTTTGAGATGGAAGTTAAGGGAGGGGGAAATGATGGCTGGTTTCTGCTCAGTTAATTGAGACTTTCTTGCTTTTTCAGTTACTCTGCACTTTGGCAGAGAAGGCGTTATAAGTTGGGGCTTGTTTGCCGTTTTTCTTGTCTTTCTTTTTTTTTAATATCTTCAAGATATTTGCCACTTCCCATCTTGAGAAGGAATAACTTCCTCTAAATATACCTTTAAAAAAGTAATTAATAGGTATTACCTCTGAATTTCAGATAATGGCTTGAGAAAATATTGAACTTGTTTAAGCGTTTTCTAGACCTGTCACCTGGCTCTTGATGGATGATCTTTTCTAGGATGGGTTGGGTGTTTTAGGTGTTTGTGTCTCTCAGAGCTGGCAGGGAAGCTAGGATGTCTGACCTTGCTGCTTTCCATTCTAGGTGGGCTGGTTATCTCTCCAGTGCAGTGCAAAAAGCTTGCCTTTTCAGAGACTTAGTTGTTTCCATTAAATAAAAATGTTTCCTAAAAACAACCATCATGTTTTATGCCCTGTGACTGTTCTTTTCTAGTATCTTATCTTTAGTTAGGGCCACTAGTAGATGTTCAGAGATAAGCAAAAGATCAGGTTATGACTGGAGGGGACTTTTGGTGTTCCCTATAGTCTTGGTTATCCTTCAAGGAAAGGACCAAACTTTGTCCCACTGCGTATTTGAGTACTTGCTGCAGAGTAGCTAGTGGCGTCCTATTTGAGCTTTATTAACTTAATTCACACAGACTTTGTTAAACCACAAGGATTTGGCAGCAGTGCACTGTGTAGCATCTGCCCAGTGTGCCAATCCTCTTCCTTCAGGGCAGACCTATTCTTGTCATGTGTTTAAAAAAAAATAGAAATCATAGAATCATGGAAGAGTTTGGGTTGGAAGGGACCTTCAAAGCTCATCTAGTCTAACCCCCCTGCAATGAGCAGGGGCATTGTCAACTAGATCAGGTTGCTCAGAGCCCCATCCAGCCTGGCCTTGAATGTTTCCAGGGATGGGGCATCTGCCAGCTCTCTGGGCAACCTGGGCCAGTGTTTTACCACCCTTATTGCAAAAAAAATTGATTTTCCATGGTTGTAAGTGATCATAGAAAACTAGTGTTATATGGGGAGAGAGAAAAGGGAAAGAGCAATATATGCCGTGGCTTGAGTAGGATTGTCTTCTGGCCACTCTTTCTCCAGTCTGGTGAACAACTTGCTACAATACAGGACAGCCACTTGTGTTTTCTTTTGCCTTGGCTTCCACCCTCTGCAGCAGTTGTGGGAGAGACAACACACACCAAACTTCCCTGACAAATACCAATGTCTATTTCCAAATCAAGATGAAATACTTTTCCTATCTGGATGGAGACAGACACTTCGTGTGCAAAACTGTTTTAAACTGGCTTAGTCCTGGAAGCTTGGCCACCTCTGCATCTCTTCCTGCTTTTCTTGTTTAGTAGAGTGGAGTTATCAGCTTGTATATAGTGTGGTGTTCAGATTTACAAAGAAAAGTCCAGTAGGCTGTGAGCCACTGCTCACTCAGGAGTTCATTAATGTCATTAGAAGCTGAGCTCTATTTTTGGAGTATTCCTCGAATCCAGGCACATCTGTGTTTTTCACTAATGACTTAAAGTACAAACTAGAATAGTGCCACACGCCTTCAGAGCATCTGAATTTTTGAGGTTTTTGGAAACATGAGAACTCTTTTCAAACATATTCTGTTAAAAAAAATATTTCGTTTGAGAGTAAAAATGTTCCTTGTTTTACGTGTTCTGTGCTTTAGCTCATCATACTAATGCAAAGATCATGTGAAACATTTTTAAGCTTCAAAGGCTTTTCTTATTATTGTGGCATGTGATAAAACAAATGTTATACCATTTGTGAGCACATCTATATTATATTTGTGCATCCATATGTGAATAATTTTTAAAAATGTCTTGCCCTGTGGAAGTGTTCCAACGTGGTTTTTAGTTCCATACTACGAAATAAATAATTGCGTTTGTTTACAGAGCACCTGATATGGACAGGTAATGGTAGAGAGCATTAATATTCATCCTGTAAGGTGAACAGTTGGATTCAGCAAGGAGGGCAAGAAGTACCTTTTCCCTAGCCTGATGGTTAGGGCGTTTATTGATAGGACAATTACTGAATCATTCTTGGAGTAGGGACGAGTCTCTAACCTCTAATTTATGTATTTTTAAGTGGTTGATATGGGGAAGATATGAATTAAGGAATTATTTTGCCCAAATAACTTTAGACATCTGCTGTTCTCTAGTCTTCTTGTCAGGGAAGGAATATTGGATGAAATCCTATTTACTTTGTAAGTGTTAATTTGTTCTTGTTATCATTCCATCTGTAAGCTATTCATATTTTACATAAAGTACATGCTTGTGTGGTAGGAATTAACATGCCTAGAATTTTTTATCAGAAATTTAGTGTTGATATAATTGTCCACTCCTAAAATAACCAAAGCACAGAAGATGTAGGGGCAGGCTACGTATAAGTCATTTTGTACAACACTGAAGTGCTCATTCTGCCTTAACTTCCTCCGGGGGGACAGGCAATGTCTTATCTTGGGTCAGCAAGGTCTCTGGAGTCTTCCTGTTTAGTGTGCGTGGCGTGCTTTTTGTGTGTGTGTGTGTTTTTTAGTTTATTGGTTTGTTGTTATTTTTTTTCCCTTTAAAAAAAAAATAAGGCAAGTCCTGTTGACTAAGTATTTTATATAAAGCGAACTTGCAGTGCGTGGCAGCAGTATATCCAAAGGCTTGATATTACAACCAAAAGGGAAGAGCTTAGATATTCTTCCCTTGACCCACTCTGTTGTGAAGCAATAAGGGGACTGGGACCAGAATGGAAATTTGTAGTTACTATACAAGTAAATTGTTCTGGCAAACAGTAGTAGCCTGACACTAGAACTACTGTGTGGATATTTGGTGCATTCTTGAAATCAAAACAACTTGTAGCCTATATGGTAATTACTTATTGTCGCAGCTATTACAATATCTAAGCCACGAGAAATGAACGTCTAAGGAGTACTTAGGCATTTGTTCACAAGCTTGTAGCTATCTCCTCTCGTTTTTTTTTGGTTTTTTTTTGTTTTTTTGTTTAAATTGCATTCCTGTACTTAGTTATATGTGTAAGTAATCAATAGTGTTAAATGGTTGCTTATGGTTCAGATGCTGATGTGCCTTTTATGTTTCAAAGCTTAGAGCTCTTTGGGGAGGCTGCTGCTCTTATCTGCCCTTGAGTGCTGCTTTTTCTACAAACTCTTACAGACTTTCTCTGGGCTTCTTTCTCTGTCTTTGTGCTTCGTGGGGCGGTGCAGGCAGCGCTAAATAGTGCTCATCTCTTGGGAGAAATTTAGGGTGGATACACTGTTTCTTCCTTTCTCCTCCCTGCCTTTCCTTGTTCCACAACCTGGAATTGCAGAGGGAACTGTGGTGATGCGTTTCTGTTTTTTCTTTCCACGCTGAACTTTCTGCCTCTGAGTGACTGCTTTCACTCTGCTAACAGGTTGTATTTGCCTGTGCTGAGCTATGAGCCTTCCAGGGTCTCCACAGTGTTTCCTCCAACACGCAGTTTAGTCAGCATTGATGAGCATGGCCAGTTTTCACTCATGCTCGCCAGGACAGCTTCGTTCCCCGGGGCAGCAATTTTTGGTTTGCCACCTCTGGGCCACCTCTGGGCTGATGTTGGTGCTATTTCCCGAGGCCAGCTCTGAGGGTTGGGAGCTGTGCACTGCAGCTGTCCTGCAGCCAGGGTGAGCTCCCAGCTGCCTGGGATGAGCAGCCAGGTGGGTTCTGGGGCTGTTTTGAAGAGGCTACAATGGAAGGGAAAGGTGTAGGGGATGAAAAGATCTTGTTTTGTTTTGCTGTTTGTTTGGTTGTTTTTTTCCTAGTTCCAGTAAAATACAACTATCTTTTTACAGGGAGGGGGAAGATGTTTAAGAACTCCTTCAAGGTTGTGAGTTTCTCCTCTGACTATTTAGCATGTTTTTCTGGTCAGATACTGTTGTCATTTGTGGGTTATGGAGCTTCTAGGGAAAGCTATGGCGGTGCTGAAGGTGGAAGTTGGCAAGAAGAAAGTAAAGGATGAAGTGTTGGTGCGGTGCCAGTCTCTGTAGCTGCCTTGTGCCCCACACTTGTTTGTGCAATAAGGTAGAATCTGAGGGGCTTTGATCAATCAGATCATTCAATTAATTTGAGTCAATATTGCATATTGTCACCTGGCCATGTGCCATGCAGCAGTGATGGTGCTCAGCTGCTGCGCTTCGTGGATGTGAGGTTATAAATGCAGTTCTTGGTACCTAGGACTTAATTCTAGCAGTGACTTGATAGTGGATTGGGAGCATGTAGAAATGTAGTTGATTGTGTGGCACGTGTTCTGTTGGGATGAATATTGGGGTACCTATCGGTTTTCCCTTGGGAAGGATTCACAGGGCAGAAATGAGAAGGGTGTTTGTGTGCCCAGAACAGATCTCTGCGGGGAGGCACCGGCACTGACTGCGCCATCGTGTTCGCTGCAGCCGTAGAATCGTGAGGTGAAGGGGCAGGGAAGTGGCTGGGTACAGCCTGAAGTCTCGGGCTTGTCTCATTTGTTGTGGCAGTGCAGGTGGATCTGGAGCTACTGGAATGGAGAGAATAACTGGTCTCCTTTTTTAGCTGAAATAGACACAAGCTCTCAGTTGCCATGTCCATAAACTAACTTCTTTTTCTCTTCATTTGCAGTTACGTTGTCTCATATCACACAGCTGGTTCTGAGTCACAACAAGCTTACAAGTAAGTGTTGGTTTTGTTGATGTTCTGCTTGTCCTTGTCTGCTCGCTGCATCTGCCAGTGGATTTCTGCCTCAACCAGTCTTTCCCTTTCTGGAACTGAATTTTTTAAGAGTACATGAAATGGGGAGGGGAATGGAACCACCAAAGGGAGTATGTTTTGAGGAAATGACCTGGTGGGTGCTTTGGCATGTACCAGTACCAAGCTATACCCGAGGAAAGCTTTACAAATTGAGATGAGTTTAAAAAAAGAAAAAAAACCAAACCAATAAAACCCCAAATCACAAACAAAACCAAATAGATCAATAAACCCTAGCCTGTTGATCTCTCAACTACTTGCTGTAAGAAGTGTAAAATAGTATGTGTTATTTAAAACGTAGGTATGAATGCAAAAATCTCACTTAAGGCTTTGAGCATTTGCAGAGGATTAAGCATGAGGAAAAAATGAAAATATTCTTGGATTCTAGTATATAAACACTCGTCTGGATGCAGTTTATTGGGTACAAATGTGTAGCTTCAAGGATTTGTAGTACTAGTAGGAAATAGATAAAATTATGGGCACCATGTGAGTGGCTGTGAGAAGTATGAATTCTAGGTCTTGCTTCTGATTGTTGTTTCTTCTAGACTGGCATCTTGCTATGTGGGTTTTGTCCTGATTGTAGTTTTCAAAGAAATCTCAATTTATTTATAAATATGACCAGCAATTTCCAGCCATCTAATGTGTAAATGATGACCAATAGGTAAATTAATGGGCAAATTCAGACAGAGCAAGTGGTAAGCATTGCTGTGAAACACACAGCTCTACCCCTGGTTTAGAAGGTCATTAAGTTATAAACAGCTGAAAGCTGCGAGAATGTTTTGGGAAAGCATTATGGTAAACTTGCTTTGGGCATCTTGCCATCCACTGGGCCACTGATGGAACTGGCCAAGCCACTGATGGGGCTGGGCTACGGGGCCACCCAGCTGGTGGCTTTTGTGTTCCCTCAGGTCACTGCAACGAGATGCCCGTCTCTGAACTTGAGCTGATTAAAAGCTANTAAAAAAAGAAAAAAACAAACCAATAAAACCCCAAATCACAAACAAAACCAAATAGATCAATAAACCCTAGCCTGTTGATCTCTCAACTACTTGCTGTAAGAAGTGTAAAATAGTATGTGTTATTTAAAACGTAGGTATGAATGCAAAAATCTCACTTAAGGCTTTGAGCATTTGCAGAGGATTAAGCATGAGGAAAAAATGAAAATATTCTTGGATTCTAGTATATAAACACTCGTCTGGATGCAGTTTATTGGGTACAAATGTGTAGCTTCAAGGATTTGTAGTACTAGTAGGAAATAGATAAAATTATGGGCACCATGTGAGTGGCTGTGAGAAGTATGAATTCTAGGTCTTGCTTCTGATTGTTGTTTCTTCTAGACTGGCATCTTGCTATGTGGGTTTTGTCCTGATTGTAGTTTTCAAAGAAATCTCAATTTATTTATAAATATGACCAGCAATTTCCAGCCATCTAATGTGTAAATGATGACCAATAGGTAAATTAATGGGCAAATTCAGACAGAGCAAATGGTAAGCTTTGCTGTTAAACACACAGCTCTACCCCTGGTTTAGAAGGTCATTAAGTTATAAACAGCTGAAAGCTGCGAGAATGTTTTGGGAAAGCATTATGGTAAACTTGCTTTGGGCATCTTGCCATCCACTGGGCCACTGATGGAACTGGCCAAGCCACTGATGGGGCTGGGCTACGGGGCCACCCAGCTGGTGGCTTTTGTGTTCCCTCAGGTCACTGCAACGAGATGCCCGTCTCTGAACTTGAGCTGATTAAAAGCTAGGCAGCTAATTGTATCCAGCGTCCTGAGCTTTCTCTGCAGCTTTGGGAGGGTTGTGGACACCTGGGATAGCATTTCATTCTGTGCACCTCGATCTAACGCTTGTGGTCAGACAACTCATCAAGAGTTGGGTGCCTACTGCTGCTAGGCAGAACTTCTCCCTGGTGCTGATGATTTGATCTGGTATCTTCTGTCCGAATGGCTGCTTACCTGGCACAAGGGTGAAACGAGTTGTAAGTATTACTTGTGGTAAACTTGACTATTCTTTCTCTCGGATTTGTAAAAAATCCTATGACTTTTGAAGCTAACAGGCTTCTAAGAACTTAATCGTCTCTTCCATGTGACACCTTACGAATCTCAAATGTAGCTGAAGGGTGAGTTCAGGGGAACACACAGCTGGCAGGGCTGGTAGCAGATATCTACCTTGCTCTGAGGAGGAGAAGATGGGCTGAAACTCCTGCAGGGAGACTTGAATTGCACTAAAATTGGCTGTCTGAGAACTCAAGCTGGGAAGGGTGACATACTTCAGCAAGAGCACCAGAATCAGAAGCTGAGTAACTAACCTGTGTCCTAGCTATGAGTCTTAGCTGTAGACCTGACTGGGGAAGGAAAAAGATACAGTAATAAGACATTTCCAAGAAGGATGTTTAACTATTCAAGAAAAATCCGGACTACACTGTTTGTTGAAAGCAGTTTTAGTTTTCAAAATACCAGTTTAAGGATTGCCACTGCACTAAAATTGTGTTATTTTAAATCTCAACTTTTATTTATCGCTTTCTTCTAAAGTAGCCCTTAGATCAGCAGGCTGCAAGTAGATCTGTTTTTTGAGCCCAGGGATTCTGTCAGCCTCTCTAATTGCTATGTTTGGGTTTATTTTATGGGAAAGTAAAACCACTGCTTCTTTTGAGAAGTAACTCATAAAGTCTGAAACTTACTATTCTTTCACAAATTGATGTAGCCATTTAAATAGACAGCATACATTTTTAAAAGGCTAAATCTCAAGTTCATATTCTGATATTTGACACTGTTGACCTAATCTTTTAAGCTATGTAATTAATTGTCTTAGCAGATTGTTCTTAAAATGACTAGGAAGCTGGTGGCAGTGACACTTGACATGCCACACTAAGGTCATATTAGCATCTTCTGCTAGTTTCCTGCCATTTAAATGAGTGTTCTGCTTTTTGGTTTTTTTTCCTGCTGTTTAGAGTAAATATGTCTGTCTGGAAGAATAAATACATGTAAAAGCTAGATATGTATATTTTTGTGTAAACATAGTTCATATTTTTGCCAGAAAACTATTAAAAGTAAGTAAAGTTCTGTTAGCAGGTATGAGGACCATTCTATTAAATCCATCATACTGCTTAGAATATTTTTATTTTTTTACTATTTTTAATATGCCATTCATACCGCTGGTGCTTGTGCATTTACATGTCTGTAAATCGTTCATTATCAGAAGTACCCAAATCCGCATTGATTTTTCTTTTTTCTGGAGATTATTAGGCTGAATTTTTTTCAGCTGTCTGGTGCTGCGCTAATGGAGGAGTCTTGAACTGGCTGTGTCTGCTCTAGGTAACTTCTGGAACAGTTGAGTTTGTTCTTTGCTACTTGATGAGAACTTTTTTTGCTTCTAAATTGGAGGCAAAACTTCAGGGGAAGCTAAATGTGTGATTCTGCAGTCTTGTTGAACCAGTTGCTGCGTAAGTGACAAACCTGGGATGATTCCATTTTGACGTCTCCTGTGACAATCTAGTTGAAAGCAGAGGGAGAAAGCAGGTATTTTTATTTTCTCGTAACTTAATGTAGATGTATGGGCCAGTGTCTCCATATATTATACTGGAAGATTTTTTGTTCTATTTTTTAGCGATTTAAAGCCACCTGTCCAGTGAGATGCAAAATTAAAGACAGTTGTGCTTATGCTATTATCCTGGATAAGTAGTCTGATCTGACCCAGGTGTCAGAACCCATTGACTAACATCAAAACAAATGGAAAAAAAGTCCTGACAAATGTTCCTCAGATTTCTGGAAATCAGTGGCTGAATGATAGATATCTGCACTTCAGTGTCATGGAATAATTTGGGTAGATGTGACTGAGTTGTCTGTGTTCCATGTGATTTGATGGGAGCTGGGGGACATATGGGTGGCAATCACCCTCTGCTCAGTGAGGTCGTTATAGGACATGAATAGTGGTAGGGAATTGGGGTAGCTGTGCTGGAGTGGTGTTGGAGCCACAGGACATACTTCTGTAGAAACCATGCTTGATTATTTTGGTCAGTCATAAATACTGTTTCTGCATCTTCTGTGCAACAGTAATTTTTATGGGTATCCATTCTGTTGTGTTGTGCACTTCTGCTTAGGACTGTTCACTCAAGTTCAAGTGGAACCTAACTCTTCTCAGAGTCCGTGGCAATCTCGGCCACTTCTTTCAAACATCTCTGTGCAGGATGAAAGTGAACTTTGGTGTTGGTGCAGATCTGCATGTTTTGCAGGGCCAGCCAATGTGCCTCCTCTTGTGTTGCTGCTCCATGGTTGGTGCTGGGGTGGCCGTGCCAGTCATGTTACACTGTGCTTAATTTCCAGCAGTTCTGAATTTTTGTGTTAATGAGTTTGTCATATTGAAATCAAGCTTTGTCCTATTTTGTTCAAACCTCTTGAGTTTGTGGTTTCATAATCGTTCTGGAGGACAGTTGTTGGGAGCTGCAGAATACTGGGATGTCCAGGGAGCCCAGGTCAGGGAGACGAAAGGCACATGGCCAAGCTTGGCTGTCTTTTCTACTCTGCGACTCACCCTATGTCATTTCAAGTAGAATGGTTTGGAGCTCTGGGAGAGAGTGAGTATGACAGGGATTTTTTTTCCAGCTGGTAATAAAGTTTGTGTATCACATTGTCTTCAGGGCTTAGCTTTTTAAAAAAATTGGTTGCACTAGAAGACCAAATGGCTGGAAATAAGTACCTTTGCATGCTCAAACTGAAGTCAGCAGGGTAGATAGGCTTCGTCTTTTGGTCCTCTTATGCCACTGGATTTGTAAGTGGGCAATAATTGGAGCAGAATTAGCAATAGAGAAATGCCATTTTTTAGAGGAAGCATCTCACAGTGTTTGAGGATATATATTGCAGCTTGTGCCTTTATCTGACTTTTTTTTCTTGCAGAGCAGCTTTTGTGAACTATTTGGCATGACGTATGCAGTGGTACTGAAACTTCTAAGCTTTAGATAGCTGAGCTAACTCAAGGTATTCTCCAGCTACTTAACATATACAAAATTTCACAGCCTAGTATAGTCACGCTTAATATCCTTACTTGGTATGCTGATGAAGTTAATGAAAATCCCTGTACTACATCATGAACAGGAGGTGTGCTTGAAGAGCTTTCAGAAGCTCAGGTTAACTGTAGTCCAGCCCAGGAGTGCATGAAGGGAAGACAAGACTGGGAAGTAGGCTTGGGATGTCAAAGGGATGTCAGCATTGGCACAGGTTCTGGTGCTGATCATCAGCGTGTGCACGACTGCACTGCCAACTTGGCATGTTTTATTTTCACTTATCTTTAGGATATGCTGTAAGTTTTTGATTGTTTGTAACTACTGTAACAGTTATTTGACTTACCTACCTGATAGATTAATTGATGCTGTAATTATCTGGATAATCTATTCAGAGATGATCGCTTTTGTGTCGTTATCCAGTCATTCCATGAGTGTTTCTGCCGTCAGTGGAAATGCCCGAATTATACGATTTGTCCGTTAGAGGTCACTGTTTAGGTACCTCTGGCAGTTTCTTTCCTGGGAAGATACACTCCTGGTAGCAATTCAGCCTGACTGCTGGGTAGTAGTGAACAGCAGCTTAGTTTTGCTCTTTTTGCTCAGTCTCCTTAACCTTGGGTGATCCTGTGCTCGCCAGCTTCACCGTATTCTTGTGCTGCCTTTAAGTGTCCTCACAAGTTGTCTGCTATTCATAGCTCACTCCTGATGATTTTTCTGTCCTTCTGCTCTCACCCTCTGATTCCTTGCCGAATATTATTAAATATCTGAATGACAAGAGATTGGGAACAACCTTTTTTTTTTTTTTTTTTTTTTTTTTTTTTTTTTTTTTTTTTTTTTTTATTCTTTTTTTTTTTTTTTTCCGGAAACCTCCCTCGTATTACCTGATATTGCATTCTCTGCCCTCCTCTGCCTTTCCTCTGAGCTGCTGTCCCCTACTGTCCTCTGTTCTTTCCACTGCTTCTTCCTTGATCCTCAAGTGTAATCCTTTCCTTGTCTTTGGTCCTTTCCTTTTTGTGGGGTGAGCCATTAGTTTTTTGCTGCTGGTTCCCATTTGCACACCTGAATTTTGTTTCAGAGTTAACTTTCTGGTCCTCTCAGAATAGCTGTCTCATTCATTTTGTTCCTTGACAGCCACATGCTCACCCTTTATCATCCTTGTGCGTTTTGCCATTTTCCAGCAGAGCAGTTACCCAGTTCAAAACTTTTCTCTTGTTTTAGCTGCTGGCACGGCTTTATGCTTCTTTGCTCTGCCATCTCTTTCCAAATTGTTCTGCTCTCTGTGTGTGACCAGCACAGATGCTTGTCCCTTTATCACCACTAATCCTCTTGAGGGTGTCCTTGATCTTATTTAATATGCTGCTAAGTTCTCTTGATGTCACCCTTACATCAGGCCATCTCCTTTATAAGTCACCTTTCTGGCTTTAGTCCATACCTAGTTGTATTGGAGGTGGTCCAAAGACAGGAACACTGTGTCTGTCTGTCCTGAATTTCTTCCCAGTCTAGCTGCTTTGTCTTCTCCAGACTGCTGAGATGTGTTATGGTGTCTCCCACTGGTATTGCCTGACACTTTGCATTTTTCCTAGTATCAGGTCATTTATATAGCAAACTTGCTGACTTCTGGAGAGAACTAGATGCCCATATACTCTTTACTCTCTGTTGCATCTTGTATTCTCCTCTACTTTGCCTCTGCTTCCTTCTGGTGTACTGGCTTGATATACACCCAAAGGGTGCAAGTAAGTTATCGGTGTAGTCAAACCAGGGTTGTGTCCAAAGCATAAGGCTTTTGCTTGACACAGTGGCCTCTCAACTGTGCTTGGCAGTGATGGTTTAAATTAACTGTAAGCTTTTCATTTTCGTTATGTATTTTTGGTTTGTGTGTACTTCCTATTTCTGCAGGGATCTCTGGTGGGAAGTATCTTTATGAATGGAGTGCATGGGGGACATGAGAAGGAGGGAAAAGCAGATCCCGGTACATCTGCCTTACTAAATCTGTGACATCTGAGTTCTGTACACATGTTTAGATTAAACACCTTGTTAGATTTTTTTTTTTCTTTTCTCCCTAGAAGAAACCCCAGACCTTTGGTTCTGAGAAAGTACAGATGGTAGAGCATTTTAGCTTTAAATAATATAAATTGAGAAAGAAGCAGAATAATTTAGGAAAGAGTTTTATGCTGTAATGGTATAAAGAGTGCATGCTGAAACCAACCCAATTTATGCATAAATTAAATTGCCAAAGTTTGTGCTGTATGGCGACAAAGTCAGTTTTGCATCTTAAGTAAGTGTACTTAGAAAATATAGAACTAGATGCAAATCACTTGTCTTTAACATAGTTCTTCAGAAGCTGTTGTTCTTCTCGTATTAAAAGGTGTCTGCAAACATATCTCTTTTTTGTGCGTCTCAGTGTTTCCTGACATGTTTTAATGCAAAATTTTGTGTTTTCACTTATCTCCCAGTGGCTTAAAATAGCGGTAATATTTTTTTGCGGAAGCTCCATATGAATGTTCTTTCTCCATGTGTATGTACAGGTTGTAATATAAAATTGCTGGAAATCCTCTTGCCAGATAGATACTATTTTGAAATTGGCATTTTCAAAGCTAATGAATGTTGCATAAGTGAACTCACTTCATTAGAGCTTAATTTCGTATCATTTTAAAGCATTTCCTGTCTAACAAACAGAGTGTAATTTTTTCCTTGCAAATATTGAAGGACAGAGGTAAGAAGGTAGATTTGGTTTAGATTGAGGGGAGAATGGGTTAGTTTTGTTTACTCGGTTTTGGTTGTGTACTTTATTTTCTAGATATTCTTCTGGTTCCTCTAGTAATCAGGAGTGTTGGTTTGCAGTGGAGAATGATACAGCATTTCCCTTCAGACCACTCATCTATCTGGCCTCTAACTCTTTCCCCGCTGTGTCAAAAATCCGGTAGAGCAAAATCACCCTTAGGGTGAAAGAGTTTCCTGATCTTTATCTGAGGATGGGCAATTAGTGGTAACATGTTTTCCTTTGTGTAGGAGGAACATGTGCTGTAGCTGGAAGTGAAATGTACAGCCAGCTGACGCCTGGACTGGCTGATGTAGAGGTGCGGGTAGGACTCGGTACCATGCAGACCCAGATAAGCAACTTTAAGTACTGCTTTGTGGTACAGGGAGCCCAAACCAGAAGAGAGTTTAACTAGTTTCCAGCTCTGGGGGCCAGTGATGCTGGGGGGGACAGGCAGCTGGTCCAGGGAGCGGTGAAAAACAGTCCCACAGGAGTTCTAAAAAACACTTCAGTGGTACAAAAAGTGTAAGCTATGACTACTGTCCGATGAAGCAGACTGAAATTATGGACTGTTTGTTAGATACTCTCGCAGTGAAAGCAGGGTTTGTACGCAGGCACTGCTAGGCACGCGAGTTGATGGATGTTCCCAAGTAAGAGGCTGAAGTGCCTGTGACCTGTGATGGGTAACCTTTAGTATCTGTTCAAGAGCTGGTGTTCAGGACATGTTTGGTTAGTCTCTCTAATAAACTGCAGAAAGCATGTTAAATAGACTGAAGAAAATATTGAGGGAGGGGGAGGTGATGCTGGACTTCAGCTGGTTTGCTTTAACTAAAGCCAACTACTGTGCAGTAGTGTGGAAGTCTGAAAATACCATGCTTAAATGCCTGAAAGAGACTGACTGAGATTTAGCGAGACCATTTGGAATTGCATTTGGTGGAAACCTAATAATAAATCTCACTTTAACACTATCAGCTAAAGTTCTTTAGTCCTGCAGAAGCATCTTGGCTCAGCTATGTGCCCCTCACAAAACAGTTAGTGAAGCTGAAGATGCTGTGGTCCACTACAGTACTTCCATGTCACAGTAATTCAAAAAGCTTGGCTAATACTGTGTTTTCTTCAAAATTTTATGTAGAAATGAAGGAGTATGTTTATATTCACATTTTTTACCCATCCTCACTTGAACAGTACTGTTCCTCACTGCTGTAAAAAAGCTAACAAACATCAGATTGTTGTGAACTATGTTGGTGTGGTTTCAGTTCTTTGGTATTAGGTCATTTATTTTCAACATAGTAATCCCTTCCTAACCTCAGCCCCTGGTTTCTAGTGTTGCCCTGCAAACTCTGAAGTACATCTTAAGGTTTCTTCTCAGAGAATAACAGATTTGTCCTTTGCCTTCACTAGATGTCACTTGATTCCCAGTCTCCTCTCAGCCTTCCTTGTGTTCACAGCACCTTTCCTTAGACTCCGGTTTCTAAATTAAAACTGTTTATTGATAAATTGCTTTGTTAGCACAGCAGCATATCAGTGAGCTATAGTATAATTTAAACATGATCATAAGAACATTTCCATAACTGCAGTGCTTCTGTGGATAATTGCAAAAGAGAACTCTGCTGGTTTCTGGAAAGTGCTGAAGATTAAGGAGACAAGTTTATTTTTAATGTTTTCAGTGTAAGGAAGGGTAGTATCCATCTTTGGAAGAGGGTGGAGGGAGAGCAAAAGGGGAAACTTGAACTACATAATGTGTAAATTAAGTTCTGTGTGCTTCACTTGGGATCAGGATTCTCTCCAGTTAACTGCCAAGTATGATATCAGCATGCCTATGAATATTTAAAACAAAACTGTTGTGTTTTCCCTCTGCTGATTCCTCTTCCATTTTGGTGAAGCTGATTGCTTCTCTCTCTGTATAACGGAACTCTTGTCAAATTAATCTAAACATGACTCCAGCTCTACGAGTACAGTTATATTGGATGCACAGAATGCATTATATATTTAGTATTCTAAATTCTTCCTCCTCCATAAAATGTGAGTAACGTTTCATGTCTTTGTGACCTTTACTCTAAGGGATCCTTACTCATGGAAAGTTCCTGTTGACGCTAACTGGATTAGCAATAGTCTGCCGAGCTGGGTTTGTGATTTTATATAGCCCACAGCTTTTACTTTAGGCTTAAGAAGTAGGTTGTTCCTCTTGGCAAGAAAGCCTTACTTGGGCTCGACAGTGGGCTGATAGCACTCTGCAAGGCCTGTGGTGGGTTCTCTTTATTCTGTATGACTCTTTACCAGCTTTTGAGTGGAACAGTTTGATGAGAAACTGGCGTGGTCTTACAAATCTCTTTTCTGATAAGTAGTGCTATTTTAATAGCTCTTCTGGATAAATATTCCCTTTGAACCTGTAAATGTTTGTAGTACTACTGAATGCCATGTTCCTAGGTACTGCAAAATTACTTCATTGGCTAAAGAAACATTCTGGAAAAACAGGGCTTTTGCAGCTTAAAGTTTTTAAAGAAGTGAATGCCAAAAAAAACTAATTGTGTTTTAAATAATTAAAATACTTATTTAACTTGATGTCTGATTCAAACCCCATTGAATTCAATCTCAGGTTTTCTGTAGCCTTTGGATCATATTTATTATGGAGGTCATAAGCTTAATTGCAGACAGTTTTATGAATAGGAAGGTGTTATAGATACTGTTTTCTGTGCAGCAGTGAGACTGTATTTGTTTTGAACATTCGGTGTTAAGGTATACTTGAATTTAAATGTTTAACTCTGTTTACATATCATGTGTTCCTCTCATGGAGACTTATATTTTTACTCAATCGTTTCATGTGTCCAGTTGGGTGGTTTATTGACTCTTGTCATGCTTTTCATCTGAGCTTCCTTATCTAAAATGTTTTATATTTTCATTTTAACTTGTAAAGGAAATTTTCATATGGGTCTCTTTTATTAAGAGTATCTTCAGGAATGTTTGATATAATGTCAGTGACTACTAAATACAAAAACCAGACTAGATTTCGTCTTTTAAATGAAAAGCAAATGGAGACTTAATCTTGCAAAGGCCTGAATTTACTTCTAACAATGTGAGGATTCCTGTTGTTTTCCAGTGCTTCACAGAAGGTTTAATTGAAATAATCGTGGAGGTGATTTGCAGAAATAGATCTATCAGAAAGCTTGTGTATTTTCAGCTGTGTGAAGGTTCGTGCCACCACAAGTAGGATCCTTGTGAAACCTACATCAATGACAGAAGAGTGGCAGAGTGGAACTGGAGGGAAAAAAAATGCACCTCCTTTTCCATTTTCTGTCTGCCTCCTCCTTTGTCAGAGGCTGGGTGTACAAGAGGAGCTGGATCAAGGTGTCAGTGCTGAGCAGTGGTATGACAAACACTTGCTTTCGTGCTTTATCTATCAGAAAGGGTTGCACCTGACACAGTTGTGACTCCAAGCTGCTTTAATTGATTTTAGTGTTCTTAGCGTGTTTCTCTGCACGATAGCTGTCTCAGTCCATCTAACCCAGTATGTCCCTTCCAACAGAGGGCAACGTCAGACCTCTAGTAAAGACACATGTCTAGTGTTGGCTTCTCGTTCTTGATGTGGAGAGAGAACTAAGTTCCAGATCCAGGATACTTAGCTGTGGAGTTTATATATAGGCATTGAATAGTAGTGTTTAATCCTTGTAGGTGAGTTTGGGAAAGCGTATCAGAACTTCTGAACAGCTGCTGCTTATGTAGGGATAAAATTTATTAACTTGCCTTGAGTAAAAGGCTGCTCTGATGAGAATATATTTTAGTTCCTAAGGAATTGCCACTAACTTCAGGGGGAAGAAGGAGCATATTTGTTTTTAAAAGCTTTGGAGTATAACAAGCTTCTAGTCCTTGTTTCCAGAAGCATGACCAAAGGCTTCTTATTCTTGGTGTGCAGCCTGTAAGTCCTTTCTTTCATTCTAAGCCAAGCTCTTGAAATCGAGGTGAAGTCTGCAGCTGTCGTAGTGAGTCACTGTGTGTGATTCCCAATATTGAACAAGGGAAAGGAAGCTGTTCCTGGCCTTGTGAAGTGAGGCTTCATATGAATGGGGCTTCATGATGTGACTGAAGCTTCACAGGAGAACGCAAGGCACTGGGCTGCCAAATTTTACTAGCATTTGCTGAGGGGGAGTTTAGTTGTTAATGACACTGGGCAGCAGATGGTCCTAGAAGAGTTGTTAAGACACTGCGGATCGTACTGTAAATATGTGGGTGAATGGAACCAGGATGCTGACAGTTCACTCTCACAGCTCATCATGAGAAGGTGACTCGAGTGGAATTTGGTATTGCCAGAACATGAATTTCTTGGTACTTGGCAGTCTGCTATATATCTGGGAAGAATTTTGCAACATAACAGTAGGATGGTAGTTGGGATGCTCTTTGTTATGTAAAGTTCAGAACAAATAACATTACATGTTCAACCTTGCTTGGCCACTGCTGATCTTTAGACCTGGCGGTACTAAACCTGTGCAGTTTAGCTATAAGACCAGTACAGGAGTTAATCTGGGGTTTCTGCTTTGCTTTGCATCCAAGAGATCATTCGTTCATTTGTATTAAAATGAATCTGAGTTGTTGAACCAAAAAATAAGCTGTTACAGGAAAAAGTCCTCTCTTCCCTACCTCAGGCCTGGTCTCAAGCTGCTCTTCTGTTTTTCCTTCTCATGAAATACCTTCAACCTCTCCGTCCAAACCGAAAAATACAATTTTGTATTGAGGCTTTTTATGTTGATTTAACAGGCTGACGCACAAAGTAACTTCATCCAAATCCTTTGCTAAATTTTTAGGCTTTTTCTCATCTCAACCTGCTTTCCCATGCAGCTTTTAGTATGTCTTGAAAATAGTGATATAAAGTATCCTAAGTGTGATTCACAACATGAAATACAGTATGTGGGGGTTATAAAGATGTATCAGAAACCTAGGGGACAGTGTGTAAGGACTCAGCTCCTGTTGTTTGCTGGGGACACTTACACTCGTACCTTGCCTAAAGAAAACCAAATTAGAAAACTGAGAAACTAGTCAATGGAAGTTGAGTTTTTCCCACATGTTTGCAAGTGGGATGAGCAGGTAGAATTTCAGACTCCTCACCTGTGTAGTACCACACTTAAACATCTTTTTGATGCTGTGATTCTCAGTGCAAGTGTAGTCTTTAAGAACTAATCTCTGGAAGCCATTTTCCCATCTTGGTGTGCCTGGGTGTCATCTTTTTACAGGTAGTTTCATAGAGGTGTGGTGTTGGGTGTTTTGGTTTTTTAATGAAGACTTAGAGATTGTTTATCTTCTTCATTGAAATGACTCTTCCTCTCTCCACAGTCTCTTTGCTTAAGTCAGAAGTGAGGTACAAGCTTAAGAATTCATTTATTCTTAAGGGGAGAACAAGCTGGTTTGGACAGGTGTTTGAAAGGACATGTCCACCAAATTAGTGTCACTAGTTCAAGGTAGCTCAGTAACTGGGTCCAGCTTTTTGCTTTGTCACTTATTGTTAGGACTCTCTCAGCTCGGGTACTCGTCCCCATCTGACGGTCTGTTCACAGATGCAGAACAGCTTTGCCGCTGCTCCATGATGCGGGAGGTTATTAGGTGACTCAATCCATTGTGACTAGGGCTTACTAAATGTGAAGTGCCCATTAACCAACACTAATTCAGCTGAAACCTTCTCCTTCTCTGGAGACATTCAAAACCCGCCTGGATGCCTTCCTGTGTAACCTCATCTGGGTGTTCCTGCTCTGGCAGGGGGATTGGACTGGATGATCTTCTGAGGTCCCTTCCAGTCCCGAACATTCTGTGATTCTGTGAAACACGTGTAAGGTGCTGCTGGTTTTCCCATGAGGGTGGCACTAACCAGTTGTCTCTGTTTCTGTGGCCTGGGCCCACAGCAGGGTCAAGAAAGCTTCACAGGCTTCCTGTCCTTGTAGTGGTGGGATTGTCCTTGGTGTAAGCTGCACTTTGTCAGTCGGCTTTGAGAACTTTCAGCATCCTGGATAACAGCTTCTTGGTTTCTTTATCATCTCGTGAAATGCAGAGCTGGCACATAGGCAGCCAAGGTGACTGTAGGTTTGGTAATTCTGAATGTCAGGCTCCTGTTTCAGTGTTCCCACAACAGAGCTCTCTGTTACATTTAACATAACTTGTGGTGTTAAGTTGCACTGTTTTTTTTTTTTTTCCTAGGAGAGTGTAATCTCTTACACTGTCAAAAAGGCCAAAACCTTCATACCAAATTTTTATTAATTGCATCAACAGTGTGACTTCCAGAGAATTGGTCTCTATATTGTTTAGGCGTTGACTAAACAAAAACTTGTCTTTGCTAGTGCTTCTGATTCCTAGTCTTGCATAAACGTAGTACCTGTTTGAGAAGAGCAGAAACATGGTTTGCCAGTCCACTGAATCTCATCAAAGTCAAATTGTAAAGTCTAAGTTCTGAAAGGAAAACATTTTAATTCTGGTAATTACTGTTCTGGTGAAATATTGAGGCTGGAAACAGCTGAATTATGTCAATTAGAACCCTCAGTTAACTTCTGTTAGGGAATAATTTAAAACAACATTAGTAGTACCCCTTACTTTCCGAAGGCACATAATTCTTGCTATTATTGAGTGACAGATACGCATGAACCAGTTGGAAAATAGTGCAAAGGGAAGGCTTTAAAATGTTCAGATTCGCCCTAACGACGTTATAAAAAAAGTCTGCTAAAAATCTCCTGCAATGAATATGACCCTCAACAATAATATTTATGTAGTGTAATTAGAGTCTTTGTTAGGGATCCTATTATTGTTCACAGTGTAATTAGACTTATTATAGTATTGTCACATTTACTAGATTATGTTCTGCTTTGTAAACATTATTGACGCCATTTTAAGACTGAGAGTGCCTCATGCCAACAAATAAAAGAAAATCATGGCCTCATAAAAACTTCTAATTCTTTAGATATGCACTCTGTGAGTTCCTGAACCAAGGTGAATATTGAACACAGGTGCAAGCTTTAGTGCAGGTGATTTGCCAACCTCCTTTTATGTAAACCTCAGCTGTCTGTTTAAATCTCACTAAGTATAAGGGGGAAAGATTGCAAATCTGAATAGTTTTTAAACTTTATTTACACAGTGGTACTTATATTGTGCTTCTGCCCTATTTTTAATGTTTCTGGGTAATAACCAGATATTGATTTGTTGGTAATCCATTGTAGCTATGTATGTGTATTGATCAGTTAGTGATTCACTCACGGGAGGTAACTGAAAATGGTCTTGTCTAAACAGTTCGTCTTTTAGGGTTGAACTTAATTTTTTTGTAAATTTCTTTTCTTGAATCTGAAATGGACAAGACCTAAATTATTTAAGCAGTATGTAGAATGGGCCATCGCTAAAAATGGATTTTTATCTCATGTTTACTGTTAGAGACCTTTAATAAAACTGTTGTCTTGGTGTACCTACTTGGTATCATCTGTTTCTTCAACTCAAATAACAAAATGATCTGAGTCCCTTAAGCTCTGCTCTTTTGAGACCTGAGTGTGCTACATGAACTAGAAGGACGATCTGCTTCTCTTTGTTAGTCTAAGAGCGCTTGTTGTCCTTGTCTCTCTCCTGCAATGGTATTCGCTATTCAAAACACCTTACAATACTGGTATTAATTTTCTGGAGAGCACAAAGTGCCTGCTCTCAGCCATGAGAACAGATTCCAGATAAGAGGCTTTTTTGATATAAACTTTGCTTTTATTGCAGTTGCTATTAGATGCTGTTCCTGCTGTCAGCCGCTGTACAAACAGAGCAAAAGGCAGGTGCTAGCGGAGCATCTGTAGTTTCGGTAGCTTGTTCTAATTCTCACTGTGAAAACTTTCCCACAGCTGTGCCAGCAAACATCGCAGACCTGAGAAATATAGAAGTGCTCAACTTTTTCAACAACCAGATTGAGGAGCTGCCTACACAGATTAGCAGCCTTCAGAAGCTCAAACACCTGAATCTTGGGTGCGTATCTTAATGCAAAAATTCGCTGTACTAGAGGTACTGTCAAACGTCATCACAACTGAACCTGGAACAACTTATTTTTTGCTATTGAAGTTTCTAAAAGAAAGTGTTTGTGAGGATAACTTGGCAATTATGGTTTCAGAGTGTTTAGATAGTGTCCTGTATAGTCAGATACTTAAAAGTGATCAAGCACTTACTCTGCTATACTGATAACCATTTAAGGGCAACAGCAACTCACATTCATCTAATACTGAAGTTAAACTTAAAAATTATTGAATTTTACTTCCCTAGCAAATGTCTCTTAATGCTGTGGTTGCTGTGTAAGAGCCAGGCTCTTACTTTCTGTTCTGTTTTTAAAATAAAATACCATTTACAAAAAATAAATAAAAAACCCCACAAACAAACAAAGCCACAAAAAAAACCCACCACCACACAAGAAACCGCTCCCCTGCCCTGAAACCAAATGCTAATCTTTCTATGTTAATGTAGGGCCTTAATTACAAAGTTCCAAATTTGGGATTAAAGAAATTTTAGTTTCTATTAAACCTGTAAAAGAAGCAGCAAATCTTTAAATGTAGTGTGCATTTAATTTAAAGAGCTATTATTGACTGAATTTGAGCCAGAGGCATTCCTATTAAGTGTTCAGATATCATATTCCAGTAGAATTGGTGATACTTTATAATCACTACAGTTGCAAAAGGCTTTTGTGAATTATTAAGAAAATAAATGTAAGCCACAGAACCTTCTCGAAACTAACTGGACATATTAAAGTGTGACTACTTAGGAAAGCACGAGTAGGCATGAGCTTTAGCTTTATAGGCTTCTCATGGAAAGCGTGCTAATATTTTATGAATTCAAACTTCTGAACACTTTAATCAAACAGAGTTGTTTTTTTTTACTATTTTAAATATCAAATGATTTTGGCTAGGCTCTGTATCCCGCTTTAGAGACATTTGTAAAGTGCTGATAATTGAATTGCATCCTGAGCTGTTGGAATGCCAATAAATGTTTTCATGATGATCTGTCTCTCTAGTCTTTACTTGGTCACTTTAGATCTTTAGCACATCCTAATATCTGTTTGAACCTGGGAGTTAATATTTGCTCTGAAAAGCAGCATTCTATATGCCTTGGGAGCTAAAATCCGTGTTTCGGGATGGCACATGGAAATGTTGCTCTGGATGAAGGAAGTAAGAAGTTGGGATCTTTCCATGGATTGAAGCAGTGGCAAGTGTTTGTGTAGATCAAGTACTGGTCTTCTCTACATTTTTTGTTAATGTAGTTAATGTAGTATGAAGAGCCCCTTGGGGTTAACACCAGCAGACAGTTAGGTCTGGAACCACGGTTGCCACCCGCATCTGTTGTGTGGTCCAAGATCTTTCAGATTATATACCCTTCCTTCTTAATCCCCTCCTTTCCCATATCCTTCCAGACAGAGGTTTAGTTCTGCAAAAGTGGGTTCTGGATCAGCGAAGGGGAAACTGCTCTGCTCTGGTAGTTCAGGGCTTTGGGGTGGTGGCCAGAAACCCTCTTCTCGTCTCCAGGGCATGTGTACACACGGGGCATCAAAACAACCCTCCAGGCCAGAGGGAGAGCTTGAATAAGAGCACAGATGATTCAGGGGAGTATTTTGGTGCAGAAGGATCAAGGAGTGGGGTGGGAGCACTGAAAGCTTAAAAAAAAATAAAATTGGAAGGCACATGTGGCACAGTTTCTGTGGCACAAGCTCTGTGTTTGAACCTGTGCTGGGCAGGGACTTTCACCTGGATTTCTTTCCATGCCAAAAAATGGATACATTTGGCCTGGTGTCCACAGGGAGAACACTTTCTCTCCCTATTTCTCGCTTACAAAAGGGAAGGCCATGGGGACATTTAGTCTTTTTACTGGTGACAAAGGAGCTGCTTTCTTTAGACCTCTTTGATACGAAGAACAGTTCTAAAAGCAGTGGCAAGTCTGCAGTAGCAATAGTGGAGAATGCCTTTCTGTATTTTAATAACTACTGCTGCAGCAGTAGTACTATAGGTGCCTGTACTGGTAGGACTTTTCATTGGGGATGAGGAGTAGGAAGATTTAATTCAGAATTTAGCTACAGAGAGCTGACCTCTAACATTTCGTGTTCTGGTGGGGCTGGTTTATGCAGAAGCGGAAGAGAAAAAGAATTATTAGTATCTGAGAGTCTGTAAAAGAAGTGTTGTAGGTGCAGTCATCATGCTTAGTCTGGAGGTGCAGCTGCTCTTGTGTTTAATTCCACATCCCAAGGGCTTTTAGAAGGTTGGCTTAGTGAGCATCCTGGAGAGGCCTTGCACAGTGTTTGACAAATGTTGTGTGAGGTGGGAAGGGAAGGCCCTAGAGACTAGAGTGGAAAGTCATTATTTTGGGGTACCAAACTTTGTTAATACCATGCTTTGAGTTGAGTTTTCGTGGTTTTTAGCATTACGTCACACTCCGTACATTCACGTTATATCTTCTCTTGACTTCAATTGTAGCTGTAGCTGTTTATCACTTTTGTGTCAGAAGGGGAGTCAAATTAAGAATATATTTAGAGATAACATGAAAGGTAATGATTGTTTCCCATCACAAGAATAAAATCCAGTTCTTCAAATTAGCTATCTGTACATCTTCCTGAAGATGCCTGTTTTCTCTGTTCCACTTCAAACCCAAGTGACAAATGAAGTGATAACTGTAGAGGCAACCTATGTGTTTGGTGTACATACACTAGGGACAGGAGAAATTATGGGCTGGTAGTTCTTTTCCATTCCTCTGATAAAGTAGGCAGAGCTCTAGTTTGTACACCAACAGTGAGATGCTATGAATATCATCTCCAGCTCCTTGCCTTTGTTTGTCATTGCAGCAGCTCTAGCGTTTGTCTGGATCACCTTGTTCAAGCCCTTTGAGGTCAGAAAAAAGTTTTCTGTAGCATGTCTACTCCAGGTTATCGGAGGACCCTTTTTCTCCTGTTGGCTTTCCCCATCTTCTTCTGGCTTTTGCCAGGAGGAATGGGTGTTCTAAACCCTTTAAGACCGCCTGAAAGAAATATGTTTAGACTAAGCCTCATCAGCCAGAGGGCTGACACCTCATTTACCTCATGCTCAATGTGCATCAATAGTTATCTAGTGACACAGATTTGCTGTTCTTGAGAAGGGGTTTGAGCAGCAGTTATCGGTGAACACAAATACAGTGCAGTCAAGGTACTCCTTGTTGTATTTGGTACCATGGTGAAGAACTATGTGGTATCGGGGAGCAGCAGGTGGTAAAGATGCTGTGCAAAAGGGTAGTTTGTAATTTAGCTAGCAGGTAGGTCACCTACCAAGGACCAGCATGCTCAGTGGCATGCTTTACGCTAGGCATAGCTTTAGGCTGAGCGTAGCACTGGCATGTCTTTCCCTTTTGCTTCGTGTTTCAGGTGTGGCTGTTGATTGACATAACATGAGATCCCTTGTGAGTACATAAGTATTTATGGGAGTAAGAGGAGAAGAAGGTCTGTGTTGCAAAAGGCTTACTCAGTGTCTTGTACTATCAAGACCTTTTCAAAACAAAACAAAAGGCATTTTTGGTGTAGATCACATTTTTTTAGAAATGAAACTCTCGTTGCCTGTATTATTCCTACCAAAGTGAACAGTAATGTCATATTCTGTTTTTTCCTCTTCGCCTACAGTATGAACAGGTTAAACACCTTGCCAAGAGGATTTGGCTCTTTACCAGCGCTGGAGGTTCTTGACTTGACTTACAACAACTTAAATGAAAATTCTCTACCAGGAAACTTCTTCTATCTGAGTAAGAAACTTTTCTAAAAACTCTACAAATCTTCATGATATGGTGCTCTGCTTTCTGCAGTTGAAATTTATTTGATGGAGACCAAACTTAAACAGAATTTTTTCTGATATTTGTGTTTTCCTTTGAATGTCTCTTGAATATTTCTACATAGCTCAGCAGTATTTGTCACTGATACACAGTCATCTGACACCATTGAACATGAGGAGACTTGGTTAGTAATGGTATATTAGTTTTCTTCTGAGTAATATTTCCTTGAATCCCACACTCAGTTAAACTTAAAACTTCATGGAAGCTTGCAAACCTCAAGGGAAAGTAAACTCTTTTGTAAGGCAACTGTTGTGTGTTGACTCTAGAAATAATTGTGTTCCTGATGGTTTGTTACTGGAATGGTTTTAACAATGTGTGGATGTTGAAGTGTCTGGTGTATTAAAAAGTATGTGAAGGTTACAAAGCTTGGCACAGGAATGGTAGAGCTAAGCTGACCTTTGCACGTGTTAAAAATACGTACTCAGGGTTAAAATAAAGGTATTGTACTGCATATGTGCAAAAGGGCTGCATTATGGTTGCCTAAGCAACTTGAATTCTTGCACTTCCTGGATTTCAGTGATTCTGCTACCTTACTGGTCTTTTCAGTGAATTATGTTGAAGTGGCTGCAGGGTCAGTGCATTTGGCAGCCAAAGTGACAGGCGAGGGGAGAGGAAGGACAGCTGCAGTGAGAGAGAGGTTGCGTGATTGTAACCTGACAGAGGGAAATTTTTGAGTCAGCATTATTCAAAACAGTCACATATAACAAAAAGAGGATAAGGAGTAACCTGCGTGAAAGAAATAGGATGTACTCTGTGGTAGGGAGGAGAAGTTCTGCTGACCTGGCCACCTTCCTTCCCACTACACCCAACACTCTTTGTGAGTCTCTGTTTTAGTTTTTCTTTTTTCTTTTTTTTTTTCTTAAGCTGTAGTGCATGCTTGTTCAATAATAGCCAACTACATGGTTATGCTGGATCATCTCTTTTTTTTTGGTGAATTTTTTAGAGACTAAACGTGGAAAATACAAGTTAAACAATTTATGTCTTCTGGATTGCTCTTTTTTAAGATCTCGTTCCTAGTGTTAGGCTGTGCTTTCTCTAGAGCTTAACATAGATGTGTATTTGTCCAGAAAACTCAGATGATTTTTTCTTTTTTAATGTTTGTTTAGGATGCAAATTGATGTAATAAATAAGACTCAGGGGTAATAAGGAGTAGTGACTGTATTCTGACAGCTGAGCATTGAGACTATATGCCAGAAGCTGCCAGGCTTGCTATTGTAGAAATTGTTAATTGTTCCAGTCCTTTTGAATATAGATGTTTTCCTGAACTCACCAACAATACAATACGCCACTAAATCTAAGTTTGACCTGCTCGTTGTTATCGTGAGCCCTGGGTATGTCAAAGGCTTTTCACCAAGTCAGGGTTATTAATCAAACCTGACTCCCTTTTATTGATTAGACCTCAAATGGTTGGGTTATATGCCACCCTGTTTATATATTGCTATTTAATTTGCAGCCACCCTGCGTGCACTCTATCTAAGTGACAACGATTTTGAAATCCTGCCGCCAGATATTGGGAAGCTCACGAAGTTGCAGATAGTAAGTAATTTATCTAAATTCTTGGAAAATCAATTCACTTTTGCAACGCTTGTAGGAATAGAATCTAGTCAATTTGAGGAGTCATAGGGTATGTTTGCAGGAATAGACCACTACACCTGGAACTGCTGCTTGTTTGCCAGCAGACACTTGTAAATAAATTGGAAGAATCGAGTCTTTAGGAGAAAGGTGGGGGCAGAGGAAGTAGAGTTCTGTTTTAAGCTGCTTTATAGTAACTGAAAATTGTTCTGACTACTTTATATTCACTCTTAGCTGAGTCTTAGAGACAATGACCTGATATCACTGCCTAAAGAAATTGGTGAGCTCACTCAGCTCAAGGAACTTCATATCCAGGGAAATCGTCTTACTGTGCTTCCCCCAGAACTAGGTAAGGTTATGGATGATCACTTGTTTATTTGAATAATAATGATAATGATGCACTGTGTTTCCTCTGAAACGAAAGCAGTCGTTAAACTCTAGGAAATGATTATGCTTAAATTGTCATTGCTGCTACTATTGAGTTTGTCTTGAGAAACACTCATTTTTCACTCCTGCTGAATATGCAGGAGGGGCCAGAAGATGATGTGGTGTTTGGTTTTATTAGTTTTTTACATGTTACGTTTTCCTGTGTATTAGTACACCTGACTGCCAATTTGTATACAGCATTTAGCTTTATACATCGTATCATAAATATTGGGTCTGCAAAGATATTCTTGTCTCTGGCTGAGTTTTGAGGATGTTATTTGGTTATCCCAAAACGATATTAAGCAAAACTGATAGCAGTATAAGTGGCTTTTTGTGAGTGTTCCAGTAAAAGTGGAAGTTTGTTCAATTAGAGCAAAATATAGCTAAGTTAGAGGAATTTTTCATTTTTCTATTTCAGTAGCCTAAATTCCTTTAGTGAGTTGACAGCTCTTTCACTTAAAGCAGTGAAGCTCGTTAACATACTTTGTGATATTGGGCATTTAAATATGATTACAAGTGACTTATTTCAACGTATAGAGTTTTTATTTGAAACTTAAGGATTGATTTTGCTGAATTTGCGTTGCAGTATTCCATTTTATGTGATGGACATTAACTTGAATAGAAGTTGTCCCTGTTTGCCCCAAGCCAGAATTTGGTTTCTGATCTTTCATGACAAACTTCATAAATATTTTGTTGGGAATAATGTAGCTGCATCAATTACCTGTTGTTCAAACACCTGTTGAACAGGGTTTAAACCTTGTTTCTTGTTATTGTGAGCTGTTACGTAGGGAAACTTGTTTCTGTTAGTACCTTCCAAATAATAGTTCCCAAAACTCAGAAGGTTAGTGACTGAAGTCAGCATGATAAAGCAAAATTATTTGTTGTCGTAAAAACTTGCTTTGACCCATTAGAGAGTGTGGCAGCTGTGAGCATAAATGTGACTGTCTGCAATGTATGCTTTTTGTTTTATACAGCAAAGGAAAGCGTCTACTTTTTTTCTGTGAGGTGGGGGAAGATGTTTGTTTTGTCTCTTATTTGTTTACCCATCATGGGTTTTTTGCCTTTGTCACTCTAGCTGACTATATGATGCTGAGTGTTTTGGGGCTTTTGTTTCTTTGTGTTTGTTTGTTTTTTTTTTTTTTTGTTTTTTTTTTCCCCCCTCCTCTTTTCTCTCACTACTGGTAGATGAAAGTTGCTCTCATTTCCTTAATTTCAGGTGTTTATTCTTTGACACAGGTATACTTTATTTAGCCTTTTGTGAAAGTCATATTTATTTATAAAGTCTCTTTCAGCAGCAATAACATTTCAGAAGCCTCTACTATCTGTAAATGTACTTTTCTGTAGCTTCCTAAATTATAGCCTTGTTTTTATCCGGAAAGTGGAAGTTAAATGCTGCACTGGGTCTAACCACCTTCCGTGGCTTATTAAATGTTCTAAACGTGCTGTTGCCTTACAAGTGTAACAGCAATTCACTTTAAGTGGTTTTACCAGCATTGTCCAAAACAAATGAAAATGTTTGAAACAAAATTCTTGATGTTTGTTGTGCGCTGCCCTGCAAAACTCGAGATGGCCAATGGAAGCATTTCTTCTTTTAGTTAACATTTATTTGCATTATAGAACAGTATCACAATCTGGCAGAAAAAGGACTTGTAATTTTGCCTCACGTGATCGGGATGAGGTGGATTGACACAGCTTGAGTGCTTGTCATCTGCATTCTTTGTTATTCAACTGCTATTCTATAAATTATTCTTTCCTCTTCATGTATTAATTTACCAATGTTTCATTTTATGGTCTTACCCAAGGGCCTCATTCATGATTGGTTGGTGTAATTTCTATTGCAGTCTATGCCACATGTAGCACTAGAACTACTTCAGATATTTAAAATGACTTGGGTTTAGGGGTACATTTCCAGAGGACATTACAGTGAAGTCTAGATTTGTAACTTGTGCAAGTTGCAAGCATATTTACTGTGCAAAGCAATGTTCTTGCTTGATTATTGAACATCTAGGCAAACATTTAGGGAATGGGTTTTTGTAGGTGGCGCACCAAGCTGGGCTTTGGAGGGTGTGTTTGAGACTGGGTAGGGGTAAGCCGCAGACAAGCGTGAATCTACTGAGTGGTTTGGAAAAGTCACTTCACCTCTGCAGCCTTGTTTTCCTTTCTGCAAACCAGGACGAGTTAGGAGAAGCACACCTTTGCAGGCAGCTTTACAGTCTGCCGGGGAAAGGTGGTATGTGAGCTTTACACCCTAATGAATGAACTCCTAATTCCATAGTCACCATCTGAGAGAAAAACAATTTTATCTGCTGCCTGAGTTCTGCCTCCTAAATTTTTAAAATTGATTTATAATGTAAGGAGAACTATCCAAATACTTTGTGCTGTGCATGTTCGATAAATAGCTTTTCAATGAGCAGGTCCTGTTTGCATTAGTCAGAGGTACTGCTGTTCCATTTAAAGTAAACAGTCTTTCCTCTCTCATTATCAATTTCATAATTAAAGGTGCTGAAGCCTTTTGATTGACTTAGTTTGGACAATGGTGGACAGCAGAGTCATTAGATATTCATTTACCAGGGAGATAGCCACAATAAAAACACCAGAATAAAACAGTGTATTTGGCTGTGGGGTGAATGGTGGTGGTACATTAAACTGGTTTTTAAAGGTAATGGAAATAAGTGCAGAAGAAGGCATGGGGAGTAGGGCATGAAAAAAGGCCACAGCCAGCCCCTGGGATCACGATTTTGGAATGGAGATACCAATAAATAAAATCCTGCAGTCTGCTCTTAATTTCACCCAACGTGATTAAGCATGGCGTGTGTCAGCACGAGGGCTGGGGAAGTTCAGAACCATCTTCCTCTCTGTTTAGCAGAGAATACCTGTTGCTAATTAAAAAAAAATTATCTATTCCTGCCCAGAAGGAAAGGAGGGGACTGGAAGAGGGGACGGGCACTCCGGGTGAGAACGCTTGTCTGTAAATACAGTACAAGTGAGTGATGAACGCAGGAAATGGCTGGGAGTAGGTGGGTGGAATTCGCAGCTTGTTTTTATCATTTGTCTCTCGAAACCCCGTTCATGAGGAATGGTGGTGGGCAGTCATATATAAACTTTAAAGAAGCGCTGGCATTTTTTTCCCTAGCATTTAAAAGGTTATGTGCTGCATTGTGAGACAAATAAATCATGATTCACTGCAACAACAGAGTTGCAGTCAGTTATATAAATTGCCAGGGAAGCACTAAATCTGTCACTTTGTGTATTCTGACCATTTAACAATTGGAATGGTGTTTGGGAAAAAAGCTGAGGAGAAACAAGAACCACGTAAAGTGGCAGATACAATTAGTAAGATCAACGATGGTGTTTTAAGTTCATTGTATGGTTATCTGTGTGGACCCGTATGTGCCATGTAAAAGACTTAGTGGAGTCAGGAGCATAAGAGTAGTATATGGTACAGAATATTCACAAAATTGCAGCTAAATGTTAATAGGCACCCGGAGAATGTAACTAGCTTATTTGTAGGTTTGTGATTTTGATGTGAAAACAAATGGCATGGTTTTTAAAACCCAGATTTTAATGTTGCCTGCATTTGTTACTCTGCCGCCAACACACCTGTGTGCACACACGTGCACGGAGTTCGCTCATATTTATGCGTGTGGGAAGAACACCAATTTCTAAGGATACGTTTTTAATTACCATCCTCTTTTGCCAAAACTGAATGTTGGCATCAGTGGTGTTTAAGTATACTACTCAATACTGTTCAAGTTCATTAAATAACTTCCTCAGGTAAAGGGAGACACTGTCAAAACTGTCAAGTTAGGTACATACTTGAAAAGTGAAAAAGTCACTTTAAAAAAAAACAAACAAACAAACTTGACGGGGTAAGTAGCCATGTTCTTCTTCAAGGAGGGTGAAACATTTTGTAAATTAAACCTCTATGTTAGAATGGCTAAGTAATGCTTTAATCACTTTTTAGCTTTGAACAGCTAAGTTATCTTCTGTGGATAAAGGATTGGTTTTAAGTAGAAAGTTCAAGGAATCCTGCTAGAAGTCTCAATATTTCCGTCACAGGAAGACCTGAGCAACCTGATCTAGTTGAAGACGTTGCTGCTCATTGCAGGGGGATTGGACTAGATGACCATTGAAGGTCCCTTCCAGCCCAAACTATTCTATGATTCTATGACATTTTAAAATTTAGGCTTTTGAGATGACACTAATTTGTGAATCGATAGTATATTAAGCAAAGTAGTTTCTGCCATTATTTGTTCAAGTTAATGTTCATCGAAACAGCAGTTTATTTAGGTGATTATAATGGGTGTCTGCAAAACCAGGAATCACTTATTTCTCAAGAGGTATTTATTTTCTAAACATGCTTGACATAAATGCCAAAATTTTCTTCTTTCAGTATAAACTGTCACAGCGCTCTACACAATGCAACACTACTCACAGCTGTAAATACAGGTCTGTGGTGCTTGTTGGAAGCCTGAACATCGTGGGGCCCTTCAGACACCAGCTCTGAGCACTGGAACAGCTAATTGATACCTTGCTATTTTTTAAAAAATTACCTGTTTCTACTTTTGGAACTAAGGCAAAAGCGGTATTAGAAAGTAAGGAGCTTTACTAAACTTCCCAGTAGATAAACAAAATAAGTTGTTTTCTAGGACTACTGGCTGTTACTAGTTGAGGAATAATAGAAAAATGTACATACCAAGATAAGTCATGAACAGATTGTGTAGGAAAAGCTTATCTGAAATTTACGAATATTCCTATTGTCTTTCTCGTTTTAGGCTTATTTTAAGTTAGAAACAAACAAACAAAACCGACACCAAACCACACAATTTTTTGTGCAGTTAGAAACCAGGCTGATTGCACCGAGAACTTGGTTAGAGTTTAGGTGTACGGGAAGAGGTGACAGCTCTGTAGTTTCATTATGCACAGAAAGATGTTGTCTATAGCCCATCATCTAGATTTACACCACAGGCATTCATTTCCTTACACGGCTGTAATTCTTGCCAAACTTCCCAAGATTCAGATTTGTTCTGACATTAGTTTTTAAAATATGCAAGTCCTACTGTCACTTCTCAGATGACTGCAGTGTGTGTGTAGGCTTTCCTGATGTTGACTGTACTCTGATTATAAGCACCATCAGCATAATAATGATGTTTCTGTCAGCAAATATTTCATCTGTTCTGTCAGAGCTGTGGTAGGTAAGAGTACCATAATTAGAGCCAATCTGAGCAAATGTTGTTGTTAAATTTGGTTCGCTTAAAAGCAGTTTTGCTCTTCAAAGTGCTTGGCAAACTGTGTTTGAATGGAAGTTTCAAAGGTGCAGGGCAAACACAATACAGTGAATCCTTTTTGTACTCACGTTTTAAAATTAACTAGATCTTGGTCTGATAGGGACCCTTCAGAGAGAGAATGCTCTGTTGAATTCTCGTGTAATTGGGAATCCCAGGGGACTTTCTGAGGTTGGAAAATATGTGCAATATGTTTCAAAATGAATTGGGATGCTGATCCTCAGCCTGTAATACTGCCTGTGCCATTAAAACATCTTTGTAGTTAAACTACTTTGACATCATGTTAATTTCTTTTGTTCCAAAACCTGTCTGTCGCATAGTGTGTTGTTTGGGTTTCTTCACTGGAGACACTTAGCGGTGACTGTCTCACCAAACTGGGAGGAGTGGCTGACACACCAGAGGCTGTGCTGCCATCCAGAGACCTGGACAGGCTGGAGAGTTGGGTGGGGAAAAATTTAATTAAATATGACAAAGGAAAGTGTAAATTCTTACATCTGGGCAGGAACAACGCCAGGTTCCAGTATAGGTTGGGGAACGACCTGTTGGAGAGCAGTGTAGGGGAAAGGGACCTGGGGGTCCTGGTGGACAGCAGGGTGACCATGAGCCAGCACTGTGCCCTTGTGGCCAGGAAGGCCAATGGCATCCTGGGGTGTATCAGAAGGGGGGTGGTTAGTAGGTCGAGAGAGGTTCTCCTTCCCCTCTACTCTGCCCTGGTGAGACCGCATCTGGAGTATTGTGTCCAGTTCTGGGCCCCTCAGTTCAAGAAGGACAGGGAACTGCTGGAGAGAGTGCAGCGTAGGGCAACAAAGATGATGAAGGGAGTGGAGCATCTCCCTTATGAGGAAAGGCTGAGGGAGCTGGGTCTCTTTAGCTTGGAGGAGACTGAGGGGTGACCTCATTAATGTTTATAAATATGTAAAGGGTGAGTGTCACGAGGATGGAGCCAGGCTCTTCTCGGTGACAAACAATGATAGGACAAGGGGTAATGGGTTCAAGCTGGAACACAAGAGGTTCCACTTAAATTTGAGAAGAAACTTCTTCTCAGTGAGGGTGACAGAACACTGGAACAGGCTGCCCAGGGAGGTTGTGGAGTCTCCTTCTCTGGAGACATTCAAAACCCGCCTGGACACCTTCCTGTGTAACCTCATCTGGGTGTTCCTGCTCCGGCAGTGGGGATTGGACTGGATGATCTTTTGAGGTCCCTTCCAATCCCTGACATTCTGTGATTCTGTGACTGTCGCTTTGCCCCCGAGATCCCGCTCAGCACCAGACGTTTGTTACACAGAGCAGTGAAGGAAATGGTGTTTCCAGCACAGCATGGCACCTTTCAAAGACAGAAATTGGTGAAACTCAGCAATACTTGTTGGTCTTCTAGGAAATTGTCTCTCTTAAATTAGGAACGTAAGAGAAATAAATTAGTCATAAGTAATTTGAAATAACTTTAGGAAGACCATAGGAAACATTTTGAGGGAATTTCTTGGATTTTTGCTGTTTCTTCTGCCGTTCCCCTTAGCTACCCACATGGCTGCATCAGCCGGGTTCGTTGCCTTGGTACCTGGATGCTGAGTGTGGTGGAGTTTGGCTGTTGAAGGGATGTGATTCCTCATGTGGAAGTACAAGCCATTAGCAGTGTTGTTAGGTAGGAGTGCCTGCTGTGCTGCATTGAATAAGTTTCTGTTTTGTGGCTTTCGTCTATGAATGTTAATATTATTTACTCTTTCTACTACTTGTCTTGTGAAGGTTTGTTGTGTGGAGTGATGGTAGAAATTGCCAGGGTTCTCCTCTTGTTCCTGAAGAGTTAACCACTCCTCCTGTCACCTGAGAATGGAAATGTGAGTTTGCCCAGCCTGGTTAGGTCTGTATTCTGCCTGTACTTAGTACCTGAAATGCAGTTTAAGGGGGAAGTTCAGCATTTCATGCACTTCATTGTCTGTCCCAGGTTTCATCTGCAGTCCTGACACATTCTGGAGTGAAAGTCTGCTTGTGCCGGACTCCCCATACCTTTCACTCCAGTGTGATGATTCTGGCTGGCCTTTGGTATGATGCTGGAATTTTGTATACATATCACAAGACTAAATTCACTTTGTTTTAAACTCTCTTCTATGAAAGGTTGAGGTGGGACAGTTCTGGAGAGTAAAATCATCTTCCCGTAGGATTGATTGTAATAGTGGTAGCTGCAGCAATACCAGTTTGCCCTGTATCCATTCACCTTTACATCAAGGGTAAAGAATTCGAGATTTAGTGGACTTAGTTGTCTGCTCTTACTTTGTGTTTCAGCTGTGGGCCTTTTGCTTAGAGTGAAGGCAAATGTAGTAGCTATTCTGGGATCACACAGAATAATCAGTCTTTATTTAACCTATCGAAGGAAGGAGTGAGAGGAGACTGAGCTGCCAATCCTCACCGGCTCCACGAAAAGCAAGCACAGGTGCTCCTTCTCCCTTGTGGCTGGGCAGAAGCAGCAGCGTTTGAGCACTAAGGCAGCTCAGTTCAGCACCAAAATAAAGAATTAATTTAAAGTGAGCCATTTGAACAAGGCACCACTGGCAGAGTCTCAATCTCTTGATGTTTTCAGGTGGTTTTTTGTTTGAAATGCCTTTGTTAAACTTTTCAGTTACCAAACTGACGCAGAGATCATGTATCCAAGTGAACTTTCAAGCTGGGGTCTAATCTCTGAATTTATTATTGGAAATTGTTGTTTACATCTAAGTCATTAGAATAATGTGTGATGATACAATGTCTGAACTCCTGTTTTCTGTCCCTGAAAATAATTGTAAAACTGAGGACAGGCTTAGGCTTCAGTGCCTGGCTTTTGGATTGCTCCTTCAGCCTTCTCCTACCATGGGGCTTCCCAGCTGACGCTTACAGGTGAGGCTGCAGGTTCCCATCTGTGTGATCAGAAAAGCAGTCAGAGGAAGACTTGCAGCCTGCTTCTGTTTGATGGATGCTGTGGTGCTTTTGTTTGATTTACTTGTGTGTACTAAATCTGGCTGCTTCTAATTGGAGACTTGAACCTTTTCCTCTGTTACATAAAACCACCACAAATGCGGTTTTGGGTTTCTCTGAAGTGCTGGTGACTCCAAATGGTACTGTCAGACCTCCTTCAGTACAAGAATGCAGGGCGATGGGGCACATCTTTTGGAGGCACTTCAGTCTAGGTTTGGATTTACTAGCTGTTTTCTTTTAGTGCATAGAATCTGATCAATAGACAAATGTATATTTTCGACATATGCTATGGAGCTGTAGATTTGTTTATCATACTGAATATTTCTGCGAACATTTCTGCTGGTTCCAAAAAGAACGAGTCACACTTCACTTATATACAAGAAGTCTTTGCTCTCTGTTGTCCTACTGTTCCTTTATAACTGCTGTTTAAATCTGCTCTCTTCTGTTAATAATCCTTCAAAAGTGATAGAGGTCTTCAAAGCAGAGATGATCTTCCTGTTTTATAGGAATGATATGAGTTACCGATCCACAGCTTACATGTGCTTAAGACTGGTGTAAAAATCATTTGCTTTCGATAACACTTTGTGGCATAGAAATCAGTATATGTTTTCATTTTTTTTACATAGATTTTAAGACATCATTCACAATAAATTGCTTTGGTATGATTTTTATGACATAATAGGCATGATATTTCTTCCACCCCCACACTTAAACCAATCTCTCTCTCTCTATGGAGACAAAGCACATGCCACAAAAGTAATAAAAATTATAAGCCCTGTAGTGTAAAGCAAATCTAAAACAAGCCAGGACAGACATATTTTTACATATAACCTAAGTTTAAATTTAGTGTGGTGGATTGATCCCCTACTTAGCCTTTAATAAAATAGGATTCGAGGGTCTTTATATCTAAATAAAGAAATAAAAGTAATTTAATTCCTCCTGTCCTTATATATGACAGTGATAGAATAAGAGCTTTGTGTTGTAAAGGAAAAGAACATTTAAGTTGCAGTCTTAAGAGGAATTGCTAAAAGGGATGTGTTACAGCCTGAGGACTCTCTTTGAGGTCAGTGCAGCAGTGTTCACTGGAAGGTGAGTCAGAGCATCAATGGGACGCAGATGTGAAACTCCACAGTATATGGGCTAAAAATTATTTCCATTGATTTTAATGAAGCTCCACAAGGGATGAATTTAAACCATTACAAAGAAGCGTTGATCTGGCATTTTAGAGCTAGGATCATGTTTCTTATGCTGAATGCCAATGTTCGCTTCTCAAATGTCAAAGTTGTTTAATTGCTTTATTTCACCTTTTAATTTTTGAAAGTATTTAAGGTGTTACCAGGGGGCGTTTGAGTGGAAAGGACAAGTCAGGTTTGTGTTCATTCTGTTTTCTTATGTGTCTGTTGAAGTAATGTCCATGTGCCCTAGTCATACTTTACTATACCTTCATACATTGGGTAAATATTATGCACTCTGAATATCATACGTCACAAGAGGATGAGGAGCTTACAGTTGCAGATAAGAGGTGCTTGCAGGCTACATCTGATGGACAGGGAGAGCCTGGGAAGTCTGGAGACGCCCTTGGTCGAAGCGATAGGCAGCGTTATCATTGGCTCTGATGCTTATTTTCTGCAAACGAGACTGCGGGAGGCAGCATTTTATTTGCTTTTATGAGCTCTTTTCTGACCTTTGCAGGCTGTTGAGTAAAATATGAATGTTCACACAAACCTCTTTCTATTTCAACAGCACTGAAGGCGAATAACAAGAATCATTAACTAGCATGTTTTAGATCAAATGCAGGATAGATTTATTGAGGGAGGTGCAAAAAACTGTAGCAGCCTTTTCCCTTTAACATCACTCAGGATGAGGTGTGCCCACTGTCACAGGAGGTGTCCCTTCTGTCCACCCATAGCTGTGGGAGCTTTGAATTTAAGCAGTGATAAATAGTATTTTTAGTCAATGGATGGTATAAGCTAGAATACATGAATGTTAAAAATATGCATTCTTTGAATTTGTACTCAAATTTTCCAGTGTTTGTTTTGGTGTTGATCTATTTACAGTAGCTTCAAGGTGGCAGCTAATGAGACGTTAGGGCAGCGGCAGTTCTGAGGTCTGTGCAGTTTACTAGTTTGGCACAGGAACAACTTGGTTTTAAGGTAGGTTAAACACAGACATGTGGTCACACTGATCCAACTTAATGGTTCAGGATCATTTTTAGGTACGAGTGCTGAGACAGAAAAAAAAAGCTGCCAAGATCAGGTATTTTTAGGACCACACAGCTGGCTCCTTTTAGAAGGCTTTTTGGTCATTCTGTGCAGGTCATCCACAGCAGTGAGCTGTTAAACATTTATCTTGGCTCTTCTCTTTTCCAGACTCTGTTCTCTTTTTAGTGTCTGCTCACTGGTCGCAGCACGTGTCCACTTTGCCTTCTTCCTACTTGGAAATCTATGTCCGTTCAAGGTAGAAACCTTAAAAGTATCCTTCAGGCTTGGAAGTTAGAAGGTTCCTTAAATATGTTAGGCTAGGGTTCTGGGATATATAGTTTTGATTATTTATGTATAAGAATAATTTTAGAAATGCTCAAAAATGATTCGAAAAACATTTCTGTGATCTAGAAAAAGGACTGTGCTGACTGATCTTAAGGACAGCCTTCTCCTTTCTTACCGGAGGCCTGTGACTATAATGCGTTTCAGTGGAGCTGGCCTGTTTCATTATGGCAAAATAGCAAGAACCTTAAGTCCATCATGAAGAAATACAATTTTAGTCTAGTAGTTAGGCCAAATTTTAAAGATGATAAACGAATATTTTTAATAGGTTAATGTGCATGGGAAGAACAAACCAGGAATCACCAATGCAATCTCCAACCCTAATATATTTTGTGATTCAGTTTACAGTACTGGATTTTTACTAGGGGCAATTTTGTATTTTGCTTACTAGAAATATCCGAGGGCTTAATGTGATCTGTGTAGCAGAAGAGTATATAAATTTCCTAAAGGCCTGGGGACAGTGTTCTGCTAATACTGCTGTTAGACATACGCATGAAGGCTCATCTGCCATGGCTCTTTCCCTGGCCCATGGCTCTGGTGCTGCAGGGATGGAATTACAGCATTTCTTCGCACAGTGCTGCTGTAAAATACCTTCTAGGCAAGGAGACTGTTGGTGGGGGTACAGGGACACATCTGTGAGGTGCCCAGTCACACAGCACTCCTGCAGCGAGTCTGGTGCCAGAGCTGTCGCTTCAGGCCGGTTTGATGATCCCTTCCACACTGCTGGGCTCCTCTTGGTGCGCTGGGCCAGAAGGGTCCATGCAGGATTCCTGTATTTGGTTACTCCCGCACACCTGGTTCCTTGCATGTGGCTGAGACTTTGGCCTCGTGCTTGAGACTCCTGGATGTCCTGTGGCCAGAGCAGAATTAAGTAAGCCCTCGACTCACACGTGGTTTAGCTGTAAGCACAGAAAGGACACCAAAGTATGGCCCCAAGCAATGTATGGCCATACAGCAGTGACACGTTTCCATCCTGTCTCCGTTTTGATTATACGGCTTCTTAGTTCTCAAGTGGTTTGCCACGTGGCTGTAGTGTCAGACTCCATTTCCTCCCTAGTGGGACAAGACTCTATGTGACTTCTTATCCTGCTTAACTTTCTGCCCATTTCTGTCCTTCATTTCCAGATGGATATGTCAGTATAGAGCAGGGAGGAGTTTAAGGTGTCGGGTGCCCTGTCCTTCCCCCGCTGTGTGCAGCAGCCCTCCTTTACTCCTCTGCGGAGGAGCACCCGCTCTCTGCCTGGTGCTTGCCACAAGGACAGATGAGTTGTTCCTTTTCGCACTACAGCACTTGCTTAAATTCTTCGATTAAAAGCACGGGCCGTGAGGTGGCAGCTGACCTCCAGCTGTAGTGGCTGGTGGGCTGGGCTGCCAGGCCAGCCAAGCCCTGGGCAGGGAGGAGCTAGATCTCAGGATCTCAGTGCAGATGCTGTCTTTCAGGTGCCCCAATTCCCCTGTAATGAGATTAATTTTACCCTTAGGGCCTCTGCCTGCCCCTTCCCTCTGAAGGTAAAAAGTAATATCTGCGCCTGCCCTTGGTGAGTTTTGGGGAAAAAGAGAAGTCGGAGGAAAATGAAGTGATTACTTTGGCATGGGGACCTACAGCTCGTTATGCCTGAGCAGTCTTCTTTTTGCTGTAAGATTTCTTGGCTTTAGTAGCATAGTATTTATTGCAATTAATTACATTTAAGTGGGCCATATGGTATTTGAAATGGAAGTGGACACGCTGCACTGTGGGGATGGAAACAGACAGCAACATCTCCTGAGCAGTAAATTGCTGATGCAGCCCTGGAGGAGAGGATTCAGCTGAGACCCTGGCTATTGAGATTTTGAGAATGTGTGACTTATTTCTGTAAGCAACATTGAATTTGACCCATGATGGGACCAAGCTTGCATCCCCAATAACTATTTTTATTAGCTGTACACAGATCGATCATTTTACCTTGATGCAGTACTTGCAGAGCTGTAATTACAAGTGAGTACTTACAGCATTGGTAGTTTTGGAGAGCAATGTATGTGGTTTTTTGCAGGTAATAAAATGGAAAATCCAATTTGCAATTGCAAAGCAAGCCCCCGAGTGATACGTGGTCTTCATAGCAGCACCGGTCAGAGGGTTACAGCTAATCACAGTGCTGGCTCGTTCCCCGGTGGCCTTTGCCTGAAAGCTGAATAGCGGAGCAGCGTGAGCCTCCGCCTTGAGCCAGCGTAGATTTAGACACACCAGTTTCTAGCTTATTAGGTCCTCTTTGTCACAGCACTTAATCCTGCTTCCTGATCCTTGTTAGAACAGGGCTGCCGAGTCCCTTAATAAAGGAGACGGGTGCGAGGCTCCTAACGAGGCGCACTGAAGCGTGCGGCAGCGAGGGCAATTGCCGCTGACTGACAGGGGGGCGAAATGCGCCCTGCCTGCTATTATGTCAAAGAACTGGCCACAGACAGCTGACAGATGAGCTTGCTGAGGTAATGGTAACTTGCTGATAGGCCGATATGAGATGCGTGACATCTTTTCACGGGGTATAATGGTCTGTCTTTACTCTAATTGCGTTAACCCTTTTTACAGAGAGAAGCACGTCAAGGATTGGCTCTAATGCAGAACATGCACCGCTCTGGCCGGCAAGCACAGAGCTTGCAGCAGCTCCCATAGCATGCCTGTTCACACTGCTTACATGAATGCCTTAATTTTGAAAACCTAGCACGTCAGGTTGACTTAAGATTTCTCTGGCAGCTTGGCTCGGTCCATCTTCAAAACCTTGTAATTTGTTGTTTGTTTGTTTCCTGTGGTCGAAGATTTTTTTTAAATTATTATTGTTTGTTACTTTAGGTTTCTGGGAGGAGGGTAGGCATCTCTTCATCGTAAGATTCGGAAAAATAGATTTTAAATAGTAGCACAGATTTCTTAATTTAAAGAACAGAAGAAAATATTTCAACGGCTAGACCTTCCTGGAATTCAGGCTGTTTTATCCATAGTCATGAGGAATTTCAGTAGAGCGTGTGCTGTTTTGGTTTTGGGTGGTAAACACTTACAAAATGAACAAATTAACAAAAAAATCCCAAGCAAACCCCTAATAGGTCACTTAAGTCTTCCTGTCAACAGAATAGGTAAAACTGGCATGTTGGAAGAATAACCTTTTTTTTGTTGTTTGTCTCAGTATAGAGAACTATAACCACAGATCAGTGGTAGGATCTGGGTACAGACAACGTGCTGGTCACCGGGAAGGCAAAATTGCTGTTGGCCATCGCTTGTGGGCATGATGCTTGGAGCAGCGATGGAGAAACGCTGTGAAGTGCTAAGCTTCAGCAGAGCAAACTCCTACCACAGCGTCGTTCTCCTCTCATTCCCGCAAGCTGTGGTGGAGGGGGATACTTTGCTGAATTGTCCCCTGAAGATACGTTTAGTGGTTGAGTGACGTGAGATTTTAATGCCACAGCAGAGCTGGGAGGTTCGCAGTTGGGAATCAGGAAGCCCCAAGTCCTTCTGTAGTTGTCCTGCCCATGCAGACTGAATTTACCTGCAGAAGGACAACCCAACACCAATGCACTATTGAGCACTGCTTAGAACTGATTTGATGAATAAATATCATAATGCCATAGGCCGAGTTCAATCCTGTTGTGCGTATGTAGTAGCACTGTGAAATGAATAGGGTGGAACTGCATCCGGTATGGTGGGAACTGCCATGACCTCCTTTCCCTCTTGGCTAAGACTGCAGTATTTGCTTTTATTATGGTTATATTCTCTGAAATGAATGAAAAGCTTTATATTCACAGCAAGATATTTCTTTCAAATTTTTTGTATTTCAGTTTTTTGTTTTGTTTTTTTTTTTTTTTCATATGTTGTTTTGTGTAATCCCTTTCAGGGAATCTGGATTTGACTGGTCAAAAGCAAGTCTTCAAAGCAGAGAACAATCCTTGGGTTACCCCTATTGCCGACCAGTTCCAGCTGGGAGTGTCTCATGTTTTTGAATACATTCGTTCAGAAACATATAAATAGTAAGTATTACATTCTGTAGCTGTGTTGGGTTGTTTTGTTTTTTCCTGTAGCATGTTTGGCTAAGTGTTGTTAACTACATCTTTCTTTCATAATCCATGCAGTACCTTGGTATTCAGGGCAAATATGCAAACCTGTACATTTATATTAAGGAATTTTACTAACAAGAAGGTAAATAAACATGATTTAGGCATGTTAGGGAAGCACAAAGACTGCTTGATATTGTCCTGCGTTAGTTCCTAATTTCTAAGAGCTATTAAGTATCATAAGAGATGTGAAAAACCAAGCATTACAAGCCTTTGAGCAGTACTAATTTTAAGTATGTACAGTAAGGTTTTATAGATTGAAATAGACATTCTTTAATGTTTTTGAATGCAAGTTGTTATGTTTTGAAAGAGTTATCCAGAATTTAAACCTGTTTTGATCTGGACTGCTTTACAAAAGTCTACAGCCCTGATAGTTCAAGTACAGACACTAATGTTTTCTTCAACAGTTTTCAGTGGAAAAAAATAAACCTTATGCTGGAACTTCTCCATTTTAAATCAAAATTTTGTGTACAAATGCAAAGCATTTGTTAAGGAAATAATGTCTTTTATCATTTTACTGAAAATAAATCCTTCAATTCAGTGAAATTTCCCTTTTACCAGGCTACAGTAAAATGTTAGAAGTTTTTATGTGTCTGAAAACAACCTTGGTGCTGTCTGCCTAGAAGCAGTAGGTATTACAGCACACAGTGCAAGTTCTAGGTTGGAAATTTAGTTTTTGCATTTCCCTTTTATTTTAAAAAATATTTTGATAATTTAGAAGCATTTCTGTCATTTTTTTTAATGTGGTAGCTGTCTGAACTTAATTACCAAGGGAGAGTATTCACAAGTGAAGGTCTTGGGATTCCAATTAAGTAATTGAGATGTACATTTCTATATGAAACTAAGTGATCCAGCAATGGTTTTTGTAGACTGTTCTTCATTTACAGAATTTAAGTGAAAAGGATCACAGATGGGAGAGCGGTTACAAAAATTGTGTGCCTCAGAAATGTCCTGATATTTATGCTGTAATTTGTGTTCTCAAGATAGACTTAAGTGGGCTGCAACACCCTTCTCCCAGTAGTACTCTGTACTACAGACACGGTGTAGGGAAATAGCTGTCTAGCTCCTTAGACTATCCCTTCCCCACAGTCCTCTGTGTAGCTGCGTATGGGTTTCTTCATATTTTTCTTTTTATTTCGAATTTTGGATTTGTTTTTTGAGAAATGTACGTTAGGGGCCCTCTTGCAGTGCTCACAGGGACAGCTGTGGGCATCGTGAGGACAGCAACGTTTCAAGGGCTGAAGTGCAGTTTTGAGAATTTGACCTATATTCAGTTTGAGCGGGGGGCTGTTGTTATGTATCTATTAAAAAAAAAAAGGTAACTATGGGTATATTAAACTGCTCTGGCAACTTTTCATGTGCAATCAAAATTGACACCAAAGGTTCTATAATTCATCACTTGCCTCAACTGTTGCTCTTTGTTTTAAATTAGGCATGCTATGTTTACTGTCTTGTTCTCTGCTGAGGTGTAACAGTGTCTTGTTGGCTAATGGGCTGATTTTGATTTTGTTCACAGTGTATATTTAAAGCCTGTATATTTAAAAGTGTAAGCAAAATCCTACTACCCATTGTTGGGGGTGAGGGAATAGAATCATAGAATCTTTCCATGGCTCATTAATTTTGATCTTAGAAGCTTATTCAGTTGTCATTACTTTCAAAGATTAGTGATGAAAACCAAAAGCATGCAGATGTTAATAAGTAGATTTCATTTTTTATTATTTTCAGCATATAACCATTTCGTATTTTAACCGTAAATTTAAATATATGTATAATTTTATTAAAATCCCAGCAGCAACTTCTTTTGTTTCTTGATTGTAATTGTTTCACACGCTACAAAGAGAGTTTGTGGATTTTCCTACTGAAAAAAGATTGTCCTTTTTATTTCCAGTTTCCTTTAAATATGTGATCTGAGAATTATTTGGATGCCACCTGCTACAGACATTTTTCTGTTTGCATTTGATTTTAGGTGTTATAACTCATGAGCAATGGCATAATCTCGGTAACAGGTCTGGTAGCATTATTGTGCACAAAAGCAAATAAGCTGTGAACACAGCAGAAATGAAAACTGCTTTTTGTGATGAAATTTTGATCTTTTCCTGCTAACAACTATACACTTTCAACCTCTGTTTTCTTTCAGAGCCTATGCCTGAGTAGTATGTCTTTTTTCTCATTAAGCAAATCACAAGGTTGAGATGTGAACATAGTAATTTTCTCTGTAGATATCTAACTGAGCAAAATTGAGCTCTTGAGGGGTTTTTTTGGATCATTGAGCTAAAAGAAAAATATAAAAATTAGCTTACAACATTGGATAAACCCATACAACTTAACTTTTACTCTAAGGTAAAGCTGACAAAGATGGTTGGATAGAATGGTGTTTAGATAACCTCACTTGCAACACTGAGAAGAAGGAACAGCTCGCGTATGTTCACAGCTGACAATCAGATCAGTAAGTTTACTTTCAGGTACTTTCATAAACCAGGAACTATGCATCTATATCGCAGATGGATTTTGAGCTCCAGAGATGGTAATTGTCTCCCTATGCCCATTGCTTTTGCTGGCTGATTGGAAATATTGATTTTACATTGTTTACAAGCCTAACACTGTCTATACTGGCTAAGACAGAAAGGGTGTGCTCATACAACCACAAGTGCCAAGTTTCAGGGGTTTAGCAAGTTATGTTTCACTAAGTGGGTTTATGCTAATACAGTTTGTTTTGTGTTTGCAATGACTAGAGCATCCTATTGACTCAGTCGCCGTTATCTCAGCCAGAAAGTGGTAACTCAGTGAGTAACTCACTTGCAGTCACGTTACTAGACCTTGAGGTTTCTACTGAAGGCTGTCACAAGCCATAGCTGTAGGCTACAGTCAGTATTGGAGCTTTCGATTCAGATTCTGTGAGGCTGCACTTGTGAAGCAACTACCGAATAGATCACAAGCGTCGTCTTTCCGTTGTGAAATGTACTGACTGTTTCAAGCATATTGAGTGAAAAATTACACCCCATTTTTAGCTTTGTCTTAGGATATTCATGCTCTAGTGATTAATTGGTAAGTAGAGATGACACCCGTGAGGGATGATTGTGTCTAAAGATAAAATGTCATTTGTCTCACATACTCGTACATTTTCACACTCCTGTTTTACATGGTACTGAAGTACCAAGTATAAAAGTGGAATTGCGCTTCAGAAGTGTGTTAGCCAGTAGGACCCTCAGATCAGCTCTTCTTACTCTGTAGCTTCTTTCATTTCCTTTAATTTCCTTACCTTTCATGAGAAATTATGTCAAGTGATTTTTTTCAACCCTCGTTTTTCAAGGAAGACTTGTGCTGACAGAAAGACGGGCCATATATTGTGGCAGAAAATGTGTGTGGAGGGGCTCCTAATTTTTAACAGGAAATTCAGCAGCTCTTGGCACTTTGCTAGCTTTTGTTGGCTAAAATACGCCCACTGCACATATCATCCTGTGACAGCATCATTTGGAAATAGGTCAATTTGCCAAGTATATAATGATTCTTAACCTCTGACTGCCTTACTAACTTTCTGAAAGTTAAGGTAGTAAGCTGAATTTTGGCTTTGGTTCTATAGATATTCAGAAGGTGCCATTAAACTCCCCGTGTGGTGTCATAATAGTGTCGAAAAGCAGTTAAAGACCTTGCTCGAACAATAAAGGGTAGTGGCAACCTCGTGTTCCCAAAGGGCTTAAGTAAATGTTTTATTTTTTATTCATGCCTTTAGTCTACTTTCAAAGTGGCCTTTATGTTGTAAGCATATTCTCAGAGGATTTTCTCTGTCTAGGGTACTGACAAAGAGATGATGGGTTGTATGATTTAGTGGTTACAGTGTACTGAAACAAGTGCAGACAGACATGAATGTTTGAAAGAAAACAGTGAATTAAGTTCCTGTGAAGATCGGAAATCCTGTGATGCTCATCAGGATCAGTGTAAGACAATTAGTGATTTGATTAAGACGAGGTAAAGCTGAGACGTGCGATTGGTACCAGTGGGTGGGTTTGGTTGCTGACATCTACAGTGAAATTAAACCAGAAAGCTGCTCTTTGGGTACGTTTCTGTCATTAATCATGTGCTGTTGATCAGTCTTCATGTGAAACTTGCTCTTTGCCTGTTTGTTCTTGCAAGTGAAAGGGTAGGGCTTTTGCTTGTATCACAGCGAGTCTATTGCAGTCATCATCACCTGACAGTATAATCTCAGCTAAAACAAAATAATTTGCTAGGTCCTGAGTGCTTAGAGTAGCACTCAGACTTCTAGCGTTTTTAAGCTGCTGTTGAACCCAGCAATCACCTTTTAACACTTTATTTAATGATTGCTGTCTCCCCATTTGACCTCCTTATTCCAGTGGGGCAGAATTATGATAGAACAGTCACCATTTGTTAAGTTTCTAGAACGCAGGTTTTCCCCACAAGGCAGTTAATTTGGAATCAAGAGTCTCGACAAGATGTGTTGTGAAAGGAAGTAAGTTGCACTTCTCACATTTCCGTCAGGAAAGGTGGTAGAAGAGCAAACCATTTTAAAGACTGCCACATCAGCTCTTAGCAGAGGAAAAGGTTTGATAGATGCTATGCTGAGCATATATTGCTTGGCAGCATTGTAACACAGGCTTCCCTGCACAGCCTGCTCTGTGCTAAGCATTGTTACTGAAAACCTCGTTGTATCGGCAGTGACAGTCTGGAAGAATCCACTCTTGGTTCAGTCTTCTGTTTAGAGACAATGGTCCCAGCTTTCTTCTTGAGAATGAATTGTTGCACTGGACCCCCACTATTATGTAGCAGCTGCTTCCAGGGCAGCAGACACAGGTCATGAAGCAAGAGGTTCTCCTTCTACATTATATTCTTGAAGAGTATTTCAGCATTTATTTTTAACAACTAGAGGAGACTGGCAAGATAACAGAGAGTAATGGACTAGAATACAAATAGTATCCTGAAATAATTCCTGTTCTCTTTCCACAGTTGTTACGCTTATTTAGTTTCAGCTGCATGATTGGTGCTGTCCAAGATGTAAAAATGATGTTCAGTAAAACCCCACTTATCACGGAGTGGAAAAGGGGCCAAACAAGTTAAAAATCCGTGTGTTGGAGGTTGGGAAGCACGCAGGGGAAGTGGGAGTTGACAGCAGCTGAGATGTAGGCGCCAGCAGGTTGAACTGGTAGTTGCAGAGATTGTCCTGGAATGGTGTTACTTGTGCAGCAGTCATGGACCTGCAAGCATTTCTTTTTTTAGCACAAAAAGCAGGAGTATTTAAGTGACGTTTGCTGATGACACAAAGCTAGCAGCACAGAAGAGAATCAGCACACCGCACAGGAAGAACTGGCAAATGAGGGGGAAGGCTTAAGTGTGTTAGCTACAGGTTTTCTGTGAGCCACCGGTGTGATATGCGGGAGTGAGAGGAAGAGAAGCACAATCTCCAGAGCTGGGTTTAGAGAGTGGGAATTTTCCAGTACAGAAAAGGAAATATTACACGGTTCTGGTTGTCATGTTCATGAAAGATTAATTCAGGCAGGAACAGGCAAAATGAGGAAGAATAATAGGATGATAAAAGGAATGAAGAGCAAGAGGAGATTTAAAAGGTATTTGGTTTATTTAGCAAAGCCTGATAACTGAAATCTTTGCTGTCATTGAGAGGGAAACGGAGGAACAGGTTTCATTTAAGGTATTAAAAGGACAAAGGGTGGACATAAGAACAAATAGAAATAAGCTGGTTGGGTTTATATTTGAAGGAAGGTGTGTAATTATTCAGGGAGCAAGGTAATAACCTGATAGAAATTGCCTTCTGACAGAAGAAATGAAGGCCAAAATCTCATTTGTTTCAAAACGAGCACTGATCAGTTTGACCAGGAATAGATGAGATGATTTCTCGTGGCAGAGGATGGCATGTCTGTCATGCAGGCAGATCTTTGTGCTCCTGTATTCAAGTGTCCTGATTTTTGAGTGAAAAATCTGGATTAAACCCTCTGTATTAAGATAGACTAATGGTAATGGCACTGCACAGTTAAGGGAGACAAAGCTCCATTGTTTGCTAAATAAGGCGAAATATTATTTTGCATATTCTTGCATTTAGTAATTTGATTAAATAAACATGTATGGCCGTTTTGTGCAGTAGTTTAATATGACTATTTTTTTAGTAACCTGATAATTACTTGTTATTTTGTAAATTATATATTCCTTAGGAAAAAATCATTTATTAAAATCTTCATAATATTTCTTTCTTTGCTTATATTGAAGAGATACATAAGAAGAATGCTTCTCTTTGGAAGTCTCTAAGTAAAATTAGATAACTTCTTGTATTATCTAGTCATCATGTAATCTTGTAATGTTACCAAAAAGAACAAATTGAGCACAGTTATGATCTTGGGAATAATTTCTAATGGTGACAGTAGAATGTGAATATTCTGAAGACTCTATGGGAAATAGAGACCATACAGAGGAACACAAATGAACTGATGTAAACGTCTAACGTAGATTTGATTCGAAGGAGTGCGGTTAGGTGCCTCAGCCATTTGCGTGACTTACAGAGGTCAATGAAGATTTAAAGAACTCAGATAGCATGATTCTACCCTGCCTCACTAAGAAAAATAGGCCCTAATAAATGCTATTTTCCATCTTTATTTTTCTTTTGTCATTAGTGTTCTTTGTGCGATAGAAGGTTTGTGCATTAATTTTCTCTTAGGCTTGGTTCTGCAAATACTTTTGCTTCTAGACCCCGTTGTTCCTAGGGGTCTTGTGCATGTGCTCATAGGGTTAACCTTTAGTAGTTGTTTTTCCTTCTCATTCACACAGTGTGGTTGCCCTGGGCCCCATCCAAGAAGTAAGATGGTGTTATGTGTTAACAGTCCATTGCTGGACCTCGCAGTGACTTTCTAGCTTGGCATCTTTTACCATTTGGCCCCTGGTGTGGATGCACCATCTGTGCCTGTGGTAGCTGTGACCTCCTGTATTTTAGGGTGGTTTCAAAGACTAGATAAAGATAGCAGAAAAGGTATGACCTCAGTGATCTACTTTGGGTGAGATTTTCTGAGGTGCCACATCTTGTGTAAAGATGAACTCATGGAACATTGAACCTCCCTTGAAGGAAGGCAGGAAGCAAGATCCATCGTAACTAAGAAATAAGCAACTGTTAACAATCCTGGTTCACCTATTTTGGTCACGTACCAGTAAAAAAAAATTTAATTAACGAATAAAAATAGTTTATCAGCCTGATGTGGGGAAATATAAAAGTGTCATTTACATTTTGTTCTTTTCTATCAAAGGCATGGTACTGTGTATTTTATATAAAAATACTGATTTGTATTCCAACCAAATGTTGTATTTATTGGCTGTATTTTAAAAATTGATAAATATATTAGTACATTATTTCCAACAGAGACAATAGATGACTCAGAGTCCTGACATCTTTAGACAACATTTACATGCAAATCTGTAACTCTTCCCTAAAGAAGAGCAAACGGGAACCCATGTTGAAAGATAAAAAAGAAAAACAGTATCTCTGTATATTTGTGTTTATATATTACTAAGATGGATAAGTAATAAAAACAAACCTATCACTGATGTATCTGACAGATATAGATACTGCGTATATAAATACTGGTCTAACTACTGATATTACCATTCATTTTGATGTGAACTTTCATATAAAGTTTAGAATATTATGCAGTAATCCATTTACCATGTCAAGGATGATAGCCCAGGGCTTAAGTCACGGGGGCAGATGTCTAGGGCTCTGTTAGAAGCAGAATTGGAATGAAGAAGTGAGGGAAGTGCAGAAGCTGAGGACTTGATGAAACCAAGGTGGGGAAAACAGTGACTGTAGGATACAGGATTTGAGTAGGGAAACAAGATAAAGTTGCATCTAACTATAGGGAAAGGCAAGATCAGTAGCTGAGTTTAAAATGAGTGGTAATTATGGAAAAATCCAAATTGAGAAACAGGTAGGGATGTGTCAAAGAAACTGGTAAGAAACAGAATTGAGGACCTGGTGCAGGGAAGAGGTTGGGGTCTAAGCAAGCAAGCGACGTGTGAGATGTGCAGCTGCAGGCAACTGGCACACTGAGCAGGAAAAAACAATAGGAGAGATTGAATAAAGTATGTGCAATGGGAAAAAAGGCTGATCCAGAGCAGGATGTACCTTGTTGGGCTCTTAGCCTTTGGAGAGACTGGTTATGGCTATCTGATTTGATAAATCCTAGAAATTAAGTGGGTCCTTTTCTGAACTACGATGGTCAGATTATTAATAATAATAAAGGAAGGAAAGTCATGTTCCGTTGTGCTTCTGTTCTATGTTCAGTGCAAGCAGGATGATCTTTTAAGGAAGATTAGTTATTTCTTAGTCCACTCAGTAGAAGCCTGACCAACATTTTGTGGTGAGAAATGGTTTTAAACCTCCAGATCTGTGGACATGCAGTCAAAAGGTTTAGGAGACTTGACTGACAGAGTTTGGACTCACCCAAGTTCAGTCTTAATTAAATTGTGGTGTCAGGGAAATGCCAAAAAGTGACAGAAGTGCTGGTATTCTTCCAACATCAAGGAAGACAAATAGACTAAACTGGATTATTATGATCTAGTAAACTCTGACATCGATTTTGGATTAAATTACAAAGAAGAGACGTGGGATTCTACTAGTGAAGATTTGAAGAATATGACTGTAGTACGAATATAATACATACAATTAAGGTATGAATATGATTTTGAGAACTATTTCCTAAAGAAACATTCTAAATGTGGTTGCCCAAGGCAGGTCTTTAAAGACATAGAATTTTGTGAAGAATTTAGATTGTACAGTGGCAAACATCCTGATTAGAAAATGAGCACTGTATGATTTCAATAAAAAGCGAAGAAGAATTAACAACTATCTGATAGGTCTTGAGAGATAATTACCAACAAAGACATTTCTGGTGAGCTCCACAGGGATCTGACCTGTAATCATTAGATGTTCTCCTCAGGTATTTGGGAGCAAATATATAGTAATTTCTGACTAAAAACTGTAGATGACCTGAAAGCTGGTGGAAGACAACAGTGAAAATATGGGCTGTCCTGGATCATATAATGAACTGTGCGAATGCATAGTGTGTTTTAAAACAGCTCAAAGAAGAGTTGCATATCTCTGAAAAAGAGGTATACAGGATATACCATGCATTGAGGTTACAGGAGGAGATAAAAAGGAGTCAATACTGCTTTCCAAAAAGCAATTGTTTTAAGTGACATAATATAACTAAAATGCACTGTCATCTCACAGTTCAATGCTATGACCAAAACGCCTAAAAGAAGCCTTGGGTTAGTGAATACAGGAATAGGAACTACTTTGAACATCAACTGAGGCTGATACTGAATTCAGTTCTGGTGTCAGTAGATTTAAAGGGATGTTAAAAATGTGGTTAGATACAGACACCTCAAAATTGTTTGACAGCAGAAGTCAGGCAGATTAAGAAAAGAAAGCAAGGTACAAGCTTGTAAAAGGATGCTTATTAGGGCAAGATGACAGAGAAATCAGCAGATTCACTTTCTCTTATTGTCCTCTCATTGCTTCAGGATACTTTCTGGGAAAATAGGTTTTAGAGCAACATCTCAGTATGAAAATTACTATATGAACCATGATGGCTTTTAATACATTATGCCAGATATACAAAGATGATGATCGTAGAATAGTTTGGGTTGTAAGGGAACTTCAAAGCTCATCCAGTCCAACCCTCCTGCAATGAGCAGGGACATCTTCAACTGGATCAGGTTGCTCAGAGCCCCATCCAGCCTGGCCTTGAATGTCTCCAGGGATGGGGCATCTACCACCTCTCTGGGGAACCTGGGCCAGTGTTTCACCACCCTTATTGCAAAAAATTTCTTCTTCGTGTCTACCCTGAATCTCCCCTACTTTAGTGTAAAACCATCACTCCTTGTCCTGTTGGAACAGGCCCTGCTAAAAAGTCTCGCCTCATCTTTCTTACAGGCCCCATTTAAGTACTGAAAGGCCACAATAAGGTCTCCCTGGAGCCTTCTCTTCTCCAGGCTGAACAGCCCCAGCTCTCTCAGCCTGTCCTCACAGGAGAGATGTTCCAGCCCTCTGATCATCTTGGCGGTCTCCTCTGGCCCCTCTCCAACAGGTTCATGTCTTTTGGGTGCTGAGGGCTCCAGAGCTGGACACGGGACTCCAGGTGAGGTCTCACCAGAGCAGAGCAGAGGGGCAGAATCACCTCCCTAGGCCTGCTGGCCACGCTCCTTTTGATGCAGCCCAAGATGATCTATTGATTAATTTTAGATTTTACCAGAACTGCTGCAATTTCAAGACCTTGTATCCAATAGTGTGCTCCACTGCTCTAGCTGCTGTGGGCATGGTGGGCCAAACTTCTCATCTGCAGTGGATTCAAGAGGTTTTCTCAACATTTCCAGGTAGTGTTGTTGCTAACCAAAGGCAGTGTGTCCAAAATGCACGTGGTTAAGAAACTTGACTGATGTTCCTTGAAGGTTCCTCACTTTATTGGGGTTTTTTTTGTTGTTTTTTAGGTTTTTTTGGGGGGGAGTGGAGAGGGGTTTTCTGTGTGTGGTCTGTTGGGTTTTTTGTGTGTGTGTGTGGTTTTGGGGGGTTTTTGTTGATTGGTTTGTTTTTGTGAGGATATTGCAGAGAACAGAATTTGGACTTTACAGCAGGTAACAAAAAGGATAGCACATTTTAAAGAAAATCCTCTAGACTGCAACAAGGAGAAGAATAAATAGGAAACGGCAGACAAAACAATACTATTTGAGAACTAAGGTGGAAAATGTGTAGGTAGTAATAAACATTTTCTGGTAAACTGGTGTAACTAACAGCAAGTAGTGGTAAGCCTGTTAACCCTTTATAATCTTCAAAATTCACTTGTTTTGGTTTCTTGTTTTCTTCTTGGTTCTTTACAACCAAACAAGAAGAGTTACTGCACACATTTGCTGGTTTTATTTGAGAGATAAATTAAAAAGTGGCGCTTTTATAATCAAGCAGAACTGTCTGCAGTTGCTATTCTCTATGCAGTCATATCTGTTTTATTACATGCTGGCATTTATTGAACTCTGGTTTCTTATTTCAGTCTCGCATTATTTGAGGGTTTTGTGTGATCTTCAGCAATTTTTTTAGCTTCCTGGTGAGGGCTGTCAGATAAGGAAGTATCCCTAATTTCATTATTGACTTTATCAACTATTTGTCCAGTGGGGAGGGCTGAGGTGGGAATGATTCTGGTGCAATTTGTTGGAACCACTTGTAGTGCAAGCTCTGATAAACTTTTTGAAAGCCATTATTTTGTTTTGGCAGGTATTACTGCCATCTGGTTTATATGTACTTTTACAGCCCCTTATACCTAAGGCATAGTGTTGAAAATGGTTATGATCAGATTTAATTTTAAATTATTGCTATTAAAATTAACTGTTTCTTTAGAAGTATAACTTGAAAATCAGGAGTTTCTACTCTGTATGACACAGGATTTCTCAGTTCTTCATTTCAACACATTTTCTTCTTTCCAAATAAGAAGTGTCCTACTGTTAAAGCTGAGGATTGTCAGATGTAGGTCCTGTTTAGCCAAGTCCTTTTGACTACAGCTCTCCAATAGCTATTTTCTCTTCTGTACCCAACCACATTAATTATTTAACCTTAAAATCTGATATGCTGAAAAACAGTACCAAATATTGCAGGAAAAACTATCCTGTAGTTTTTCTTCTTTATTACACTTGGTTTGGAAACTGAGGAAAGAAATTATAGTCTAAAGTGAAGTATGCAGGACCATAAAGAGCAAATAGAATTTCTTGGGATACTGACTATTTCAATTGCTCCAGCTTCACTAAAGCCGTAATAATAATTTTAAAAAATGCAAGAATATTAGCCCTCTTCATAGTTTTGGCAGATGTTTTAAGAAGCTGGCTCCAGTGCTAGATGTGAACAGCAGCATTTATGTCACTGAATGGGGAACAGTGATTCCCTGAATCCTTTTTGTTATTCATAAAGCCCAGTTATAAATTTATAATCAGATTTTCAATCCTGCAATCATGTACCTTGCAACAAAATGCTGTCATGTGATGATAGATATATGCAGAAGTAAAAGGAGCAAATCCTAAACCCAGTGCTGTAAGTATGGAATATGATTCCTCTTGACAGGAAAAGGCAAAATTTGATTCCTGTTTGTATATATACCCTAATCCCGTCCTCTGGCCCGCTCCAGCGTCTAGTTTTGTGGGACTTGCTGCATGTTAAATGCTTTTGGGAGTTATCCAAGGAAAGAGAGTGGGACCACATTGTCCAGGACTCTTCAAAGACATTACCAACTTGGAGAAGATGGGTTTTAGTCACCTTTCAACTGGATATAATTTCCAAGCTAAATTCTGAATGTTAGTTTTTATTATTGTGTTTGATATTCTGTCTTCTGTTCGTTTCTTGGCTGTCCCAAATCTAGATTTATTCTAATGTTGACTTTAAAAAAGGAAAGGTATGCAAGGACTGACAGTGGTGATCCTGAATATAAATTATATCAAGCAAATTGATGCAAGATAAAATTACCAAATCAACCTTTTTTATTCTATATTTTATGGAATATCTAATGTATGTTTGGCAGTAATTTACTCTTGCACATGAATTTCTGACAGTTTCGATTCTTTTGGCTTATTAATCAATGTAGTCAGCACCAGAGCAATTTTTATGAGACTCACTAGTCATCAAAAATTTATTATCAGATAAATCAAAGAAACAACTAGCATCTTAATAGGGTGAACAAAGTGACATGTAAAAAGATCATTCAAGACTACATGTTTTTGACACTTGTGTTTGCATTTGCTCCGAGGGTCAGAGGTTTTGTTTGCACTTTCATTAAAATAGTCGTCACTGTGACACAATTGCTTCCTTTTGTGCTAGACCTTTCTTCCTTCAATTTTTTTAGATATATGTATGTATATTTCATGTTAGCGCCATTGTGGTAAAGCATGAAACTTCTGTGTAAAATGTAATGTAGAACTTTAATTAAAATCTGAAACTTTTATAGTTAGTTGCAGTAGATCGTGTGTCCTTCAGGAGTGGGTGGGATGGGAGAACTTTGCCAGTAGTACCAGCATGCCCCAAATATGCTTCAGTTTCTGATCCAATTGCATATGGAGCTTTGATATTTGTTCCAATTAAACCTTTAGTCTCTTATTTGATACAGTAATCTTTCTACTTTCTAAAAAGGTTATGTGTTTCTCATTTGGTATTTTAAGATAAATTTTCTGGTCTCACTTTTTGTGGCTGTCATTGTAACCAAGTAAAGCCAGCGCTGAGTGATTCCGAGATGTACCTTTTTGTTAAAGCAAAACGCTTGTCTTGCCAAAACGCCCTTTCATTTAATATTTGCGTTGCTTGAGTCTCCTCCCCAGCCTGTGCACGAGCAATGGGGTTCCCTGGCCTGGCCGGCCTGTTTGGCTGCAAAGGGCCGTGGCCATGGGTGTAAGAACATACTGGTGACAGCACCGGGAGCGTGGCAGGTGGCTTCACCTCCCCCAGTGGCTGCTCTTGGCTCCCTGGCGTGAATGTGTTTGTGGGAAAATCCACGTGCAGGCCGGTGGCCCTGTCCTCAGGAGGGTGGGTATTTGGGCAGTGATCAAAACAGAAGAATGCATTGTTCTGTGGAGCCTGGCTTCATCTCAGTGCTCAAACATGGGCATGTCAGGCAATCACAAGAAGGACAGAAGAGTCACCTTAGGTTGTGCCTGTAGTCAAGGGGGCACCTCGGGCCAAGACAGTGCACCAAAAAAACGAGTCATGCTCTTGAGGCCCAGGGGCAAGGCTGGGCCCTTGGCCACCACTCCATGGGAATGGGGTGACACCAGCCCTGTGTGTCCACCCTGGCTGTGCATTCCCACCCGTGTAACCAATCCAGCCCTGGCTCTTGTGTGGCTGTGTGGCAAGGGGGTTCGGGACCTGATAGAGCTGGGAACTAGGCACTTATTTTGGCAGTTTTAGTCTGAATTACCTCTGGGAAGTAGGCACCAGAGGTGGCCCAGCTGGGGAAAGCTGAAGTTGCAGGGCTGGTTACATCAGCCCCTTGGCTGCACGTCCAAAGGCACGGGGAAGAGAACCTGGGTCCTTATGTGCACTTTCACTTCAGGCACCAAACAGAGCAAACCTCATATGAAGAGAACACAGGTACTTTTAAGAACTTAAAAACTCCCCGACATCGGTGAACTAACAGAAAGTCTGGATTTGTCTATGTGCAGAAAATAAGGGGAGGTAAAAAATCCCGACAGGCTGTGTGTTTCGCATGAATCTGGTGATGCTGAAAATACACAAGTCTCATTAGCGAGTTCTTGTAGCTAGCTTTCATATGTTTTGCCTAATAAAAAAAATAACTGAAGGGAGATTGAATTTATTCTGTGTTAATAACCAGGAAGGATATTTCTGGATGGCTGCCAAGCGATGCGGAACTGTGAATGATACACAAAAGAAACCCTGCTGTTCCCTCTTCCACCCAATGCATGCTTTTACAGGAGAAAAGTATTTAACTTCAACGCTGTCTTTTTCTGTGTTTGTAGTCCTACATATGACTGAAAATAGGGCTGGCTGTCTATGGGATGAAAGGCTAACAGAAACACAATTGTCTTGTAGCTCTTAAAGTTTATCTCTCTCTGCTCTGACTCTAATTCATGTGAGTTATGGCTGAAAATGGTTGACATGGGTTGTTTACTTAGCACCGTAAGATATAAGAGAACTAGGTATAGTTCTCTTATTTCTCTTACAGCTCTAAAGGTGTGGTGGTTTTAAAATGAATGATAACATTCAGTAATCAATGCTGACATCTGACTGCAGCTGCATGTCTTCTTTAACTCTCTTTACCAGCCTACCTATAGTTTCATCTATGTGAATCTTCAGGAGTAAATTTTTATCTTTTTATTTTTGAGACAAATCTATAATGAGATGTGGAAGTTCTAAGTCGGTGTATTTGTCATTAACATGTCATAATAACTAACCATCTTTCTGTGTGCCTCTTATATGACTGTGGTTCAGTAGCATTTGCATTCAGAATAGAAAGGACTGGTCTTGTCTGGTCTTGATTTTAAGGCATACTGGAGTTTGGACTGGTCCAGGCATAGGACAGCTTTGTGGTGGAATGTATAAAATGGCAGTTTATAGAGCTGTTAAATACTGTGGATTAAAGACTGTGATTTGGACAGTGGCTCAGGAGGCCTGCTTGAAATACATAAATATTTCAGAGTACTCCCAGAGTAAGTTTGGAAGTATTCATTGAGATCCAGGTCTTTCCATAAACGGCAGAGGTGTTGGGAAGCTGACATGTGTAAGTTAGAATCCCAGTCATAGATTTCATGTACAGCTTTAGTGACCTCTATCCGGTGACTTCTTCTCAAGGATCTCAACAAAGCCTAACTTTAGCTTAGGGGCCGTCGGCTCCTAAAGGTCGTACCAGGCTACTGAATGCATATACAGTAAACAAAAGCATATATATCCATTTGAACGTGGAGAATCTGCAGTTCAGATGGCTAATAATAGATCAGCCAGTCAACAGCAAACTGGCATTAGGGCACACAGTTTCTGTTTGCTCCATTCACTGGGAACTCCTTTCACTTCATTGCCAGTGTAAAATCCACCAGGCCAGGCCTTTGCATTCCATAACTTAACTAGAATTTTCTTGAGTGCCGTACATAGAACAAAAGCATAAAGATCTACCCTTTCTTTAGCACACAGAGTTCAAGCTGGGAGTGCGTTCCGGTTCTTCAGGTCCGAGATCCCGCAGCCTCTTCCATAGGAGCTACCACTGATGGAAAGGGTCAAGAGCTGCTCTAATCAGTAGTCTGGAGAACTTGAGGAACAGATGATGTTTTCTTTTTTATGAGGTTGTCTCTTGTATCCTGCGTTTTTGTTAGAAGCTTGTGAGGTTGGATTCTGTTCAGTGTGTTTGGATACTTACTGTACCTGACCTGGTGCATCTGAGGTGTCTCTAGTGTGATACTTTTGATACAACTGGGAGAGATGGTTCAAAAACAGTTTCACACACAGGTACATCAAATCGTGCTATATTGTCTACAAATTTATCCACCAAGCCATTTTGCTTTTTTTATTTACTTAGTAGTATTGACTCCTTTTTCTTTGTTTGTTGATTTGCTTTAATTTGCAACTTTACTCTGGCAATTGAAATAAAACAGTTTGATTCTGAAGTCAGGTGAAATTCTTGGAGATTCAGTCTGGCATTTCACAATTTGTATTTTGATTATTTTATTTATTCTTTGCTTCGATTTTGAGACTATTATTGTAGACACATGCCAAAATGAGATTTTAAGATCTTCTGGAAAAGTTTTTTGTTCTGCTTTCCTCTTAAGTACAGTCCTGTTCAAATGATGACATAGTATCAACTAGATTGCCCTAGAGATTCAGCAGTGCCTATGATCAAAATCTGGCTGTTTCGTGTCGTGTATCAGTTCCAAGTGATTCCCTGCACGGATTCCTATCTTTGGAGGTGGCAAATATGTGTCTGAGAGTTGCAATACTCTACACATCCCACCTTGTTTTCGGAGGAGAGTTTGCAGGTAAAAGGTTCTTATGCACCAGCTTGAAACCCTCAGATGCGTTTTATTACACTAGTGATGGTAACCTGAGTATTCACAAATATTTGACACTGCAGTTTGCAAAGATAAACATCTTCCTTTTACATACTGGTGTTGCATTTGGATTCCTGTTGGATTCTGGCACTACTGATACTTGCTTCTTTTACTGAAGATTTAATTTTATAAGTCTTGTATTGCTTCATTTTTTTTTCAGCAATATTTACCTATGGACATATAGATGCCTGGTATTCTGTGGCTTATGGTGTTGTGAATGGTAATTAAAACTTTATTTTGCCTCTGCTTGGCAGCTCACGTATCCACTAATCTAGGTAATTATTCATAAACTTAATTTCATTGCTTCATTATGTTTAATGTTTAGTTTTAATCCTCTGAAAACTGGTTTACTAGAGCCAGGTTTACCTGTGTTCATGAAGTAATGTGGGTTGCTTTCATTACTTACTTAATGAAAAATGTATTAATATTTATCTGTAAGAAAATGAGACCCTCCTAACAAGGCTGAAGGTTAGCCATTTCTCTTTCCCTCTAAAGGATGGATATGTGATATTAGATAATACTAGGACATATTTCACACGAAATCTTCCTTTCTACAAATGAATTTCACAGACAGTGGAGTTGGGAATTGGAAAGGCCGCTTGTGCTCGAACACTCATGCATTGGCATGGGAATATATGCATGAGCACTAATGGCTGTACATATTGGAGAAGTAGGGAGTCTGGATTAAAATAAGATAAAACACCCTGTGTTTCTGCCAGAAGGAGAGGGGTGGACTTCTAACAACTTGTGAGTTTGTACATTCATGGTGTTTGTGTCTCTGCGCACACATCTATCCATAAATATTTTCCCACATTCCTGTATATATTTAGTTTAGTGCTGAAATTATGTGTTGTTCAGTAGATGCATCCATTAACTCAGTTCCATTTTATTCTTTTCTAGGAAGAAGGATAGATTTAGAAAACAATGAGCATTACAGTGTAGAATTTTTTTGGCATGAAATAAAAATCTGTTAAAAATTAATTCGTAAAAATAATATAACTAAAATAGTGAGATGATAAAAATGAATCATAGGAGGAACTGATGTAAAATGCAGATATTGCAGAATCCAAATTATTATATTCATGGGCATCATAATTAATTATTTAATTCTAGAGATGCATATGCTGTAGCATAAAAATGTATTGCAGGTTTACAACTGACTAGCTGTTTTATGTGGCAGAATGTCGTCTTTGCATATTTATTAAAATTATTCATAACTGGTTACTGCCTACATGAACTTCTCTATTCTTATGTGTTGCTTCACTACATTCTCTGAACCATTTTACATGACATTATAATGGAAATTTGTCTAAATTTTAGAATCATCCATGAGGCATTTTCCAAACCCCCATCAGCATCTCTTAAAAACATGTATTTGCAGCTTACATTTAAGAATACTTTCAAATGGTTTAGCAGCAATACACGTTTTCTACATAAAATTGTTACTTTTTTAAAAAAAGGTTTTATTTAGGCGAAAAAGGGATATATAGTGAAAAAAGTTAGAATATGCATTTAATTAAATTTTATGTGCTTATCCATTCTCCAGCTTACAAATATAAATTGCTTCTTCTAAAGATATCATACGATGGCAAACATGTTGGTAATGCAGCTTTATAACCTTCCACACAGATGTCCCAACGAAGTTATAAAAATCAATTATGTACCTACTGAGTGTGTGGAGCCTCACAGCTGTTCTTGCGGATTTTTCAGGGCAACAAGACTATTGCTGAAAAAAAAATACAGGATGGGAAGGCTTTTCACCAACCTGATATGCAGTTATAGTGACTGTAAGGTAGTCACAGTTACCTTATCTGGTGGCTGTTCTACAAGCCATTGGATAATTTGTGCACCCAGGTAAGACATCTTTATTTCCAATAGAATTCAGTGAAAAATGTCTGCCTGTAGCAATACGCAGAAAGAACCCAAGGTGATACATCCTGTGTATCTTATTTTGTCAGCCATGTATTATTTTTTTAAGTAATTTGGAAAAACACAAGAAGGAAAAGCCTAATTTTCAGAAAGAAAACGTTAACTTAAAACATTTCCTTATTAGTAGTGTGGAACAGTTGTAAGTTGTTTGGGGTGTGTTGTGTAAAGCTGAAGGAGTCTGATACTGTAGCTGGAATGTTTTGCTTTATGGTGAATTCCTTAGGAATTGGTTACTGTGCTGCCATTTGCATGATGGTGCAGCATTATTTCCACTGGTTGTCAAAAGCAATTAGAAGCTAATGAAATTCTGTGCAAACCATCAGACGGACACTTTCCATTTGATTAAATATGTCCTGGTGGAGAATAAAGGAACAATCCCTTTTTTTACATTATCATTTCATGTCTTGCTGCAATACACTTGGGTTCCCGCTTATAATTAAATAGAAAACAGTGAAAATTAATAATAATAATAATAATAAAGTTCAGAAACTAACCATGACAAAATCTGCATGACAAATAGCTTTGTGACCACTGTTGCCGTGACCATGGTTTGCCTATAGAACACCTGTGGTGCGACAGTTGCTTTACAGTCAAACAAAAGACACAGTTCCAGCTGTGCTCCCAGAGAAGTGCAGCATCTCTCTGTTTATCAGAAGATTTTGCAAAGCATCAAAATTGTGTGGACTCCAAGTGGTGCAGGAAAGCCTGTTGCAAGAATAAACTCGTTTACATAGGCATAATGCTGCAAATAAAGGGGGGGAAAGAACGAGAACTAAGGAAAGCTAAAAGAAAGAAAATGCAACTGCATTTTACCATATCTCTCTGGGGAGGTTTGTGGATGGATTTTCTGGCCAAATGTTAAGTATTTACAAGGAGAAATCAGAGGAATTTTTTTTTTTTTTTTTTTAGCCAGCCTATTTATCCAATCTCTGTCTGAGCTCACTCTTCCCTTAACTAAGTAAAATATCTTTCCATAGTGATATCTCATGTGATTCCTGAGCTCAAACGTTTGGGACTGTTGTACCAGGTTTTGGGGACTGCCTTCTCCGTGTTAACTTTTCAGCAGAATAATACGTGAAGAGTCTTTTTCCGCTGCAGAAAGTGTGGTACTTTGGTTCAAACCAGCAGGATCACAGTGAAAATGTGCACTATTCAGCTGCACTGTGTCTTGGGCAGAACAAAAATTCTTCTCTCAAATTACCTTTATGCCTCTTCCCAGCCCAAGGGTATTATGTTGCAGTGGTCTGTATATCCAGGTGTGCTTCTCTGAAGTGATGTGGCGACAGAAACCAGTGAACAGGTGGTGTCTACTGGAAGTTTTTGCTACAGTAAGTGAACAAGCCAAATACCAGAAGTGACTGGATGCCAAACTTAGAGCCTGGTAGCAGCAAGCATTGAACTATGGGCTGATTTGAGAGGGGTGACCCAGGCAGGCAACCGAGCAGTACGTGAAGTGCCTCAAACCCTCTGTGAAAACGTATTTGCACTACAGTTGGCAAAGGGATTTTCTCTAATCTCTGTGCAGTCCAACCTTTCAGACCCCTAGTTGGGTGGCGGTTTGAGAGAAGCACACAGCTTTAGAACCGCCTCGCCCTCTGTTCTGCCAGCACGAGCCGTGTAGATAACAGGTGTTTGATGGACTTTCTGGGAGTTTTGTAATTGAAAAGAGGTTCTCTCTGGGTATCCAGCACAAAAAGAGGCAGACTGGCTGGAAGCTACGGAGAGACTGTGATGGGTATGCGCTTACAGGCTGATAGTGAGCCATTGGTATTAACTTTGCTAAGTCTCTGCAAGCAGTGGCACTTCCCACTACCTGTGGGGCTCAGGGCGGCAGGCACAAGGTTTACTGTCAGCATAATTGTTTTGGCGGTGAAAGATGGACCATTTGGAAAGCTTAACCTTTCCTTCAGAGAGCAGGCAGCCCTTTTTCCTCTCAGAACAACGTGACATCCATTTTATCAGGGAAGACTGAAAGTTCTTCAGCCTTTTTTCTAACCAACATAATAGAGAATTTGGGCCGATAACTACCCTTGGTCAGTCCTTCTGTAACAGCAGCCTATGAGATACTGTCATCAATTTTATTATACCCTTTGCTCTCCTGTGAACCTGCTCCATTGAGAGGAAATGCTTAATGCTGTTGCTATTACAGTGTCAGAAACTTTTCAAGTCAGTAAAGAGTAACACTAGCTCAAACTTCGGGCCTTGTTCCTGAAGTCTAATTTAACGTAATTGTTATTTATGGCATTACAGAGTGGTAAACAGCTTCTTGTGCCTGCTGGGGGTTTTGTTGCGGTTGGTTTGTTGGGTGTTGTGGGTTTTTTTCCCACCTAATGATGCCAACAAAAGTGACCTGGTGTTTTTCCTTTAATTAAAATGGGCCTTTGTGAATTAGTGTGTGAAAATCGTGGGATACGGCACTAATTGGAGTTCAGGCAACTGCTTCCCTAACCTCTCACAATGAAACTACTAAATGAAATGCTTCAGTTTTCATTTAGTAGCTTGAGAGTTTTTCATAGCTAGATATAAAATAATGATTCTTGACCTTTTGGGACAAATATATGTGGGTTTTTTTCTGAATAAAACCTCTGCAGCATCATTCATTTGTGGCCAGTCTAACCTGCGGTTTGACTGCTTCAGCTCCCGGGTTCTACAGTGGACATCCCAAGGACATAAGACTTTCTGTGTTAGACCCATGGCCCGTCGATCCCAGCAGCCTCCCCTGACGCTGTTCCGGGAGAACACACAAGGCTGGCTGGTACCTGCAGTCCCTTCCCCTTGTTCTCTCCCAGCACCCAGTGTTGTCATATAAGGGGTGATGGAGAGTACATCACTGACTCTTCCTTTTATCACCTATTTGTGGGCCTGTTGTCAGTGAATTTATTTCATTCCTTTTTTGAAGCTCCTGAGACTGTCTCTTCAGCACAGTCTCCTATATAACAAGTTCTGGAAGTTCACTAACTGCTGGGTCTTTTTTGAGTTTTGAACTGATCTTCTTGTTTTATTGAGGGCCAAATGTGGGAATGGGATTTATTATACTTAAGATCAAATAGTTCTGCTAACACACAGATAGGGATAGTGGCAAAGAACCACCACTGTGTCTGGACCAGCCGTAACTTCTCAGATGAGGCACCATCATGCAGAAGTGAACAGCGATAGGAGCTGAGAGCGCCTGTTTGATAGAGAAGTGAGCCACAGTGTACCGAGTAATCCACTGTATCAACAGCAGCTTTGGGAGCATTGGTCTGGTGAGGCGGTTTGTGAGCTGCTGGGGGATCTGCGGGAAGGGGAATGATGAGTTAGTTACTGGGAATGGGCTGAGGATCTTGCAGCGTGGTGGCAGGTGCGTGGTGCATGGAAGGGGACAGGGAGGGTGGCGTGGCACTCGAGCTGCGCTGGGGACATATGTGGGGTAATAATGTCACCACAGTGCTGCAGTCAAGCAAGTGAGCATGACAATAGTGCACTAAAGAAAGAATTTGCTTTTGTATGGTGAGTACTTGCTTCACTGAGAAAATCTAGATCAAGACTAAGGTCACTGATAACATTTACAGTTTTCTTATGTTTTTAGGCTATGGATGTATATATACTGGAAGTTCACAAGTTAGATATTTGTCAAGGATGTATAGAAATACCAGAGGATTTTGACATTATTAATGAGGTCTAAGTATAAAATTTTAGGTGTCCTAATTGAACTAAGAAAAGTGCTCAAGGTTGCCGTTTGGAAGAGAGCACTCCTGCATAGATTTTGAACACAGATTATCAATCTATGCTGCAGTAGACTTGATCAAAATCAATATTTCTGCCTGGAATTCATACAGCCTCTTTGAGAGATGAGATTAATATGGTTACTGTTTGACTCTGTTCTCAATCAGCTACGTATGTGCACTTGTCATTCATATTTTGGTTTTAGCTTGTTATTCTGACAGAAGAGTCTCTGAGGAATGAAAGAAGAGCGAGTTTGAAGAGTAAAGCAATGTAACATTTACATATTTTCACACTGTTAGGGAAGCCGGCTGTTAGACTTTGAACATTATTTATTCATTTGATGCTGCTATTTGTTACAGACCTCTGAAATATGGTACTGACAGTAACTACACCATCCGTCTCGCTTTAGGATTTCTACTGATTGCTAATTTTGTTGACTAAGTGGTGGAAGAAGTTTGAAATGTGTTACAGCTAAAAAGGCAGGGTTCTATTAGGGTTTTTTTCCTAATACCCTGCTCCCATACTGAGTTGCAAGAGAGGGTTTTTTAAATGTTGGCACATGCATTGAAAAAAGTCATGTTGTAGGCCTTGCAAATTGTGCAGATTACTTCAGTTTGTCCTGGTGTGTTCTAAAAATCATGCAAATGAGCCTTCTATCATGGTTGTTTGCCCAGTGGGTGGAAATATAACCATCATATTCAAAGGGGTTGAACCAACCAACTCTAAAAGCAATTACTGGCAACATTGATTTTTCCATTAATTGGCTGAACCCTTTGGAACATGAAATCTCAAAGGACAGCATCTGAAGTGTGTTACTGCTTTTATTGCTGTTATGATTATTAGATTTTGGATGCTACCAAAATGTCCTGGATGATACTCAAATACAAGACAGTTCCTGATCTTGAGAACTGAGGAGTCTGAAAGACAAAACAATGTCAGAGGGAGTGTTTCCCAAGTGCTTTATGATTTCGTGGTTATTTTTGAGAACTGTTTAGATGCTTCAAAATATAAATGAAATTGAAAATATTTAGTTATAAAGGGGTAATTCCTTGCCATAGTTTGTCAGGAGAGATTTGTCCATTCGTGGATTGGTGGAAGAACATCAAGTGTTTGCTATGTGGGAAATGGGTAAATGGGACAATAAAGCCGGCATTGATAGGGCAGAGGAAATGGGATTGATACGGGGGGAGAGGAGGGAAAGATGGTCCTTTTGTATCAGGTTGTAGTTGGGCAAAACCAACTAAAGTGAAACAGAAAATTGAGCGCAATGTAGGGTAAACTAATTTTGGTAACCTCTGATACAGACTGGAGAGGAGTGATACATGCAGAGAGAAATGATGCTCTTCTCTATCTTCAGATCAGATCTTCAGAGTGTTGTGAAGGGAACAGCATCGGGATTCAAATTCTGATTGCTCAAAAATTTATTTCTGGTGGAAGAATTTTCAAGGCTTACTAACACAGGTTTTCAAGCACAAGGAGGGCTTTTTTCAGTTAGAGTTGAATATGTGAAAAAAATATACTTGTTGAAAAAGGTTTTAGAAGGAAGAAATTAGGAGACATCTCTTAAAAAGCTGAACGTGCCATCAGACTTGTTTGACTGCTCACTAGCCGGGTTAGGGGCGTAGGATGCTGCAATCACACAGTGGTCACTCAGCACATTCACTGGTGATCTTGGCTTGGGTAGGATGATTTAGTCTTCCATATTTCAGTTCTGCCACTCAGTAAATCACCTTGTTTTGTACCAGCACTCTTTGTTAGCGGGGAGGTCAAACACCTGAAGCTCCATCACGCTGGGGATGCTGCCCACCCACAGATCTGCCGCAGGTCCCTTGTGACAGGAGCTCTGGCGCACGCTGGCTGCCTCGGCCTCCGTGCAGATGTGAGGTCAGGCAGATGTGGAGGTCGGGCAGAGCACGTGCATGGGAAAGTGTGGTAATGCCAGAACATCCCAAGTACAAAGTGTCACAGATCTCCTCAGCTTAGCTGAGTTCTGCCAGTCTTTACCATGAAGTGGTGGCAAGCGTTCCTTCCTTCCTTATCCTTCATACTCTTCCTTAATATTATTAATTTACAGGATATACAGCCAGCAATCCAGTATCTAATATCAGGAGTGGTTTATATATCTGACTAGCAATCTCAAAGCAGAGAGAGTGCTGTGTTCCCAGGGATCCTCATCATCTCAGACAACTACCTCAGTGTTGCACAAAAGGGCTTAAAATTAATCTGATTCAGAGACCTCTGTACTGAAATAAAGTATTTGATATGGTTATTGAAAGATAAATATAAAATTTTGAGTGTTGAAAAACTTTAGTAGTAATTGCTACTCAAATTTCATGGCGCAGGAAGAGAGGGAAGTGAGGAAGGAGAAATAACCATTTTAGGAACAGAAGCTGGAGAAGTGGGAGACACCACTCCATCAAACATAAGCACCACCTTGGTAAAGAAGAGCGGTAGTATTTCACAGCAAAGCCCAGCAGTTCAAAGAGGTGTGCTTTAATATAATGTACACTTATTCTTTTATCTTTTTGATTTTTTTTCGTTCACTTAGGTGTATGGTATCTGGGAGTTTTTTGTATAAGCCGCATTTAAAAGGGCTGCTTGAAGATCCATAAACCTGATGATGTTGGATGCACACAGTGAAAGCAAGTGTGTTGCTCTATGACTGTTACTTGTAGAATTATTTAAAGAACTAAGTGTTTTGTTGCCACCTTCCCTCTATTTACACCTCTTAGATTTTTGGTTTATGAGCAGCAAAAGCAAACTGTCAGTATATGCTGTAAACTGAAGCCTTTAATAACTATTAATATGTGTGTTCTACAACATTTGTCAGCTTTGAGTATTCTGTGACTAGAAAATAAAAATAGCAGAAAATTTCGGCAGCAGTGACACTGAAGATTTGTCTGCTTATGCTCAAAAAGGTATAACATGCGGGCTTCAAATATAAGCAATTGTAGTTTTCCTTTAAAAGAAAAAGCATTTGCTGTGGCTAACAGTAAATTCTATATATATCACTGCCAAAATAAATGATGAAGTATCTGTATGGACCGTAGTTATCTACACAAAATAATATTAAGCCTCTTAAATAGTAAGGTGGCCAAACAGGTATTGTTTGTCAGACTTCAGTGCAAGGTGCGTTGTTGGACACAAAGGTGAAGTTGTAGAAATGCTCTGAAGAGTAGTTCTGCTCATAACAGAGGTGTTTTACCATCTGTAAAACTTGACTGTTGTGTCAGGGTGTTTTAAAGTAAAAAAAAAAGACATTTCAAATGTAAAATGTTACAAACAGCATTATTTTATTTACAATTGAAATGTGCTTGGTAAAATTAGTATATATAAAAATAAAATTAGTATATATAAAAATAAAATTAAAAGTTTACGTCTGCTGTCTATAGGAAAACTGTGCATTTCTGTTGCTCTTATTTTTCGGTATTGCCGAGGGAGATGGTCTTTTGTTAATTACCTTGTTGGGAGGTTATTTATTTCTTTATTTCAGGATTTCTTTATTGCTCAGTTGTATTTCTCCTTCCTTACTTTTTTTTTTTTTTTAAAAAAAGCTACTAATTTAATAATTATCAACTTTTCTTCAGCGTTTTTATTTGTTAGTGAAGCATGTTCAGAGTGACAGTACAAACTGTGAAGTACAAATGCTTTATATTGTGGTGGATCTCTTGTTACAGCACAGGAGTATTTTGGGACAGCCCTGCCAGGATTTCTGCTTGTCCTGAACTGCAGCGTTTTGCGTGCAACGGGTCTAGTTCAGTTTTACAATCGGAAGTGTGTTATATCAAGTCTAAGACACTGTTTTCCACCTAATGCAATTTCACTTTCAGACTCGCTTTTCTCTCATTTTATTTGTAAAACTTCTAACAAGGTAGAGTTATGGTTTTATTCTTGGCAGATACTGTGTCAAATACTTGTCTCCTGTAGCCTTTCTGTTCACCAGGGGATGGCTAATGTTTTAATTGTGTTGCTTTTTTCCTGGCAGTCAGAAAGCCAGTAGTTACCATTTTCCTCTCTGATAAACCATCTCGTTCACAATCCTGCTTTGAAATTGTGAGGCTCCTTTTGCCCAAAGATGAAACCGATCAGAAAGAGAAAAACACTGTCCTTTTTAGGAGAGGGTCTACAACCATTTTATCCGATCAGAAGGGAGTGTTACAAGATTGAATGCCTGTCCTCTGCAGATGTAATTTTTGTGTGACAGAGCCTTCAGTCTGCTGTCAGTGTCTTTCAAGAGTAATATGGGAATGTAAAGATGGGGAAAGGCTTACCTAGAGACGGATGAAATTATTCCTCTGGGAAATACTTTTTGTTTGTTTATTTCACAGCAAAGGCTTGAGTCTGTTCCTGAGTGAAAGGGCAGCATGACCTAGAAGCACCCAGCAGGGAGATCATGACACATAAGGATTTGTTTAATTTAGAAAAAGAAAAAAAAAAAGAAACCCAGGAACTCTTAACTCTCTCTTTTTTCCTGTTGGATTTTGTAGGGCAGAAATTGTATTCTAGGTGAGCAGTCCTAGTAAAAATAACTTTTTTTTGTCTTAAGTCATTGTGCCAGTTGAAGCCTGTAAAAACGTCTCTTATTCTGTAACTTTCGAAATATTTATTAGGTTAGGATTGTGCATACCTGTATCTAAAAGTGATTTCTGTAGTACACAGCTGTAAAACTGTAAAAAAAATCTCTTCAGCCTGAAATCATACAGAAAAGAACAGTGAAAAATCAGTCCATTGGGTGACAAAACAAAGTTTACAATTTTGGATCAGATTTATAGCAGAAATAGTTGAAGGGTTGCAGATTGAGAGCTTATAGGCTTTCAGCAGCTTTACCTAGTTAGGAAGGAAGGCATTTAAGTTAATTAAGATAAGTCGTATTGGAAAACTCTGTATGCAATGGAGAAGTATAAGACAAGAAATACGAATGTGCAGAAATAGACTTGAACTGTCCATCCTGGAAAGGAAATGGTCAACCAGGATATGTTAGAGAGCTGTAAAATAATAAGTGGTATGATACAGATGAATAAGGAACTTCACTCAGTATTTCTCATAATGCAAGAATTATGAGAAATAATCTGGGACAGATGTAAAACAAACAGAAGGAAGGAGGGAGGTGGTTTGGTTTTATCATGTCGTTCAGTTGCAGAGATGGTGAGCATAAACTTGTTCAAAATGCAGTTAGGCAAACTGGTGGAGGAAGGTGTGACTCCAGGTCAGGACTTCTCTGAAACTGATTACTGGAAAAGAGGATCTGCCGCAGGGGTGAATGGCTGTGCTGGGTCTAAAAAGGCTCATCCAGTCCTGCAGTCCATAGCACACAATGCTGCCAAACGGATCCAGCAAAAGAACATGTACAAAGAAATTTTTCATGTGACAGCCTGTTCCTCTTGCTTCTAGGGTCACTAAGAAATATATATATTAAGGGTGAATGCTTAGTGTGCAGGTAGTAGGAACACATTGCTTGTGAAAATCTCCTCTGCTGCCTAATTCCTGTGGCAGCAGCGTGAACACATGCAGACCAGCGTGCCAGAGGAGTGCTGCCTGAGCCTCCAGGTTCCCCATCCACCTGCGTGTCCCAGCTCTTTCGGCTGCTCTCTCAAGGCAGGACCACTTCTCTCCATGTCCTCTTCACCGTTATTCCCATGGGAATTGGGGCGCGTGGACCGGACAGAACAGGAACGTTGGCTTGGATGATGGTGGGATGTTGCAATGTGTATCTACAGAGCAGTTTATAAGCAGCCTCTGTACTGACACAGAGATCTGCTGTGTATGTAGAAACAGCGGTCCATAACACATGCCATCGCCTGAGCCAGACACCTGGCTACACCATTACGCCTCGGGTGCAATTTTTGCCTGCGGGAAGGAGATGCGTTTCAGTCTCCTGGAGGTTCCTTGCATGCAGGTAGAGTACTCATTTTCTGGGTGAATGCATAATATTCAGGTTATTGGAGATAGATCCACCTAAAGCACTGTGGGCAGAAAAACTGTTATTCAGTAGTATAGATAAGATGTGACTTAGTGGAAAGTTGTGCAGAAGTCACCTGTGGGTGACAGGAGGAGGGAGTGACACATACCAAAGACGAGATGCATTGAGACTTGGGGCTGAGAGTACCCTTGGTATGGGTTGTTCTTCTTCTTGTCCATGCACCTTCACGTTATGTTGGCCATCTGTTTGAAGTAGGCTGTGTCAGAGTATATTGCAAAGAGGGCCACATACTTCAAGGGACATTTAGCAGAAGAGGAGCTAGTGGTTGTAATGTGCCGAGAGGTGCCCCAGAGAAGTAGTGTCTCAACAGCTTGCTGGGGAGCAAGTGCCAGTCTCTGAAGAGTTCCTCCACGAAGAATAGATACTGCTGGAAAAAGGCAAGCCCTGTTTTCCTCTGAGATGACACGTCTTCTGGTACCTGTTGGGTTTCTGCTGATGTGGGCTGGGTATTGCAGTCTGACGTGCCACTCGTGCAAGGTTGCTGACCCATGGTCTGCGCAGAGTTGCTCTGTAACTGCTACTTTGCCTGAAAGGCTATGATTAATTCGGGTCCAGTTCGGCTTTCGGGGCTGGAAGCTATTTTTAAGACCTCAGCTGCTACAAGTTTGCTTCCCTGCCCTTTCTTCCATGCTGAGGCTCAGAGCAAGGGTGAGATGCATGGTCACATCAACTTCCAGCTCACCAGCGGCTCCCCAAGACCTGCCAAAATGTGCCCTTGTGTCCTGGGGCAAACGTGCTTTACCGCTCCAGCGAGAGCCGCCAGGCCCTTGCTGCGTGGCTGGAGAGCACATGTGGGCACCTCCATCAGGAGCAGCTCGTGAGCTGTAAATCCACAGCCCAGCGTGCCCGTCACTCGTTCATCAAATCTCAGACTGGTTGGAACTGTCATCTGTACCTTAGGTAATGTAGGGGGCGTTCATCTGTCTTATTTTCACACATGTTCAGCATGCATATGTTTTTTTAGGCAAGTTTTGAAACACCTAGAACTTAAGAAATATTTTTCTTCTGCTCATAAAATCTCTCTCCTCTGTTTTGACTGAGTTATAGAAGCTTCAAAGCAACCGTATAATGACATGAAATAGTTTTAACAACACCTAGTGGCCCCACGTCTTAGTTACATTTCCTGGATTTGTAACTCCAACGACAGTATTTTTAAAGTCAGATAAAGTGCTTTTATCTATTGGTTATATTTTTTGTTGCTTTGGGAGATACGTTTAGTTGTTATGTTGGAAGAAGCTGCCAGGCTATTTTAGAACCTGCTGAAAAATGTCTGAGAAGAGAAGCAACCATAAAGCAAGGCTTTGGGAAATCACAGTTTTTTCAAGCAGAGTTTCTAGTAAATATATTAGATCTGTAGTTAGATTTAAAGATGGCATTTTTAAAGAGGATATATTCTTGCAGAAATAACATTTGTCATTAAGTCTTCCCTCTCGAAGAAGCACCCGTAGTTCAGTGCACTGCAAGTGTTTCTTGGCATGTGAATAACAGCACACAGAAATGTCACGGAGAGCAGGGCTTAATGTGGGACAGATGTTTCACTGGCGCTTCTGCGCTCAGAGACCTCTCCCCTGTGCTTGATATAGCAGTCCTAGCTGATTGCTGTAATATTTTTAAGAAAGATTTTTTTATCTTCTCCCCCCATGTCTTACACACTTCAAACTTTGAGCAAATGTTTTCTTCCTTTCAGTCCAATTATAGTCCAGTATTGTAGGCGCTGCCAGTTCAAACCATTTTCCTGTGTGAATTGGTTCAGTAACCCTGGTGAATCGGTGCGGTGACAAACGCCTTTCGAAGTTGTCTCTTAGATTTGCAGAATAGTGTTCTGGTGTGGCAGGTAATTCGGGTGCCTTTAGAACAGGAACTCTCAATAGACTTACATTATTTTTTTCCACCCTTGAGTGATAGTGATCTTTTTTTTACTTTCTTGACAGTCTGTACGTAAAAGAATATGTATGTATGTGCAGTTTAATGAACGGATCTGTTGTCCTTTTCACCTCACTAATCTGTTCCAACCCTAAAAAAGGAAAGGAAAAAGAAAAATCCCACTTCTTGGAAACAACTTTGATTAATGCATTGTTTCAAAACTCTAGCGTCATGAAATAGAAGAAACATTCTGGATAACTGGATTTTTCTGGAAGCCCTGCTTTTAAAAGATGACACATTGAAGTGTTTTTATATCTTTGCCTAGGTTAAATGATATAGCAAATGCTTTTGATATAATATTTGTGTTTCATCTGAAGACTGTAAATATTTTTTTCAGATATGCCTCTGATATCCCAATGTCTAGCAGAAAGTCTCCCTCTAACTGAAGCATATCCATCATTCTTTAGGGTATCCATCATTGAACATCCCGATTCAATAAGAGATGATATCTTATTATCCTTTCAGTGAGTCACCGTCTTTATGGATTTAACTGGTATTGTCCAGATGTATCATCTTCGATTCAGCGTGTTGGGTGCTGTGGGAGTTACTCCCCGTGCTCCGTGCGCGGCAGGTTGCTGTTGTGTGATGCTGGGCCATCCCAGGGACCGTTTTTATCTGTGAGTGGTATCGACAGATAGCAACTGAGCTTTTGTCAGTGCAGAGTTTATATATTCTGTTGTGTTGGTTGGTTGTTTTTTTTTTTTTAAATGGGGAAGGCTTCAGTTTATCTTATAATACTGAAAAGTCTGATCTGATTTGGTAGTTAAGGGTTTTCACAGTTTCTTTTTCACGGCCATCACAGAGGATTGCGCATACATATTTACCCTTGTTTAATTATTCAGTGTTATGCTAACTCTCAATAAGTATTCACCAATTCTACATAGACATTTCAGCTCTTTTGAGATTTAGAAGACATAAGTCATATTCAGATTGAAACTTAAAGAAGTCTTAATTGTGGTGGATTATGTGACACTTGATGAGTTTTTCACTTACAGAAATATGCTTTCGAAAAGATGACCCTTCACATAGCATTGCATGTTGTTTAGACACATCCATTTTAACTGACTATTAATGTTTAGTTGAAAGTTTGGGTTTCTGCTTGTTGTAATTACAGTGGGATACCTCGTAACCTTGGTTCCATCCTCCTACTCAAAACAAAACACAGAAAGAATGCAGAACCAGGTGTGCTGTTTTAACGATGAAAAATACAGTGCAGATTTCATAAGGTTAGAGTTCAGTAAAGACATCTTTTCTTGTTCATGCATTTTCATTAAGTAATTTTAGAAAATAATTGAGGAGATAAGCTTGCAAATAAAGCAGAAGACACATGAGGAGCTGTGCTTCTGTGGCAGTGGTGGTTGCTGGTAATACAGTAATGGGAGGAAGTTAATTACAGGATCATAACAGTCTACGGATGTTTAAAAGATGAATACACTAGGCAGAGTAATTTTTTGGCTTATTAAAAGTGAAGTATGGACAGTTTTAGCCTGAATGCCAGGGAAGCTCTCCTCATGGCAAGATACAAGTGAATTAACTCTTGAGATCATACTTTCCCCTGAAGTACTTAAAACATATTGTTAGCAATATTTAATAAGGGGGAAATCTTTCATTGCTCAGAGCATGGGCTGAGTTCTGTTTCAGCTGCACTGGTGCCTGAAGCGCTTTTCTTGGGGCCATCCAATTACAGCAATCTGTTAATCTCTTTGGAGGAGAAAACTGAAGCCCGTGTCCAGAGAGATGAATGAGATGGACCTGAGGGCAGACAGCTCACAGAATAGGCTTTTGATTAAAAAATTACCTCATTCTTAAGTACTGATTGGGGAGTTTCAGAGAAACAGATGAAATCCTGATGTAGAGAATTTCTTGCATTTCTTGCTGGAGAAGAGTGTTCGTGCAGGCTGGAAGTGGCCTAAGTAACCAGCTTTTAGAAAATCCGCTTTGCAGCAGGGTGGTAATTTCACTGCATTTTTGAGAGGCAGTTGCTGGTTTCCCCAACAGGTGTTCCTGGCAGTTTTTACATGCTGTAGCAGCCAAGCAAGGGAGAAAAGTAATTCTCCAGGAAGAAAAGATGCTTATTTTCAAGCAGCAAAGGCATGATCCAGATAATTTAGAAGCTGCGTTATTAACCTTTGAGATCCCTACATGTAATGCCGTAGGCTTGCCAAATTAAAGGAGGTGAGAACTTGAGAAGTGATGGAAAGCATCGCACATAAATTCCCTGAGTCAACTCCAAGAGAACATGATGGGCACCCAGAGGAGGGAAAACCTGTTTCAGCAGAGTTACTGGGTGCTTTAGGGAGCAGGCAGAGGAGAGATGTTGTTTTAGAGCCCCAGCAGTTCAGCACGCAGCTGCAGTGGGGAGGAGAACCTCTCTTCGCATTCCTCAGCGCTCACGGGTTGCTCAGATCTGTTAGATGTGTTGGTGAGCAGACTACTTCATATTACGTAGATCCAGTCTCAAAGGGATGTTTCTAGTGACATACCCTCTGGCCCAGTACGACCTTCTGTATTCCACTTCTTTCCAGCTTACAGTTGCTGAGTTCCTATATTCTGGGGATGCATGGCTGATTAAAAAAGTTACCTAGGTGCATCGCTGTGTATTAGTGATAGATCTAATACTCAAGGTCAGCTGCGTCCTCTGAGGTCAGAACTCATGTGACCATGGAGTCTTACAAGACAAAGTTGCTAATTCTTCCTAAATAGAGACTGGTACAACTGAGTTCTGCATTCGTTTTTTACTGTATTATCCAAGGCCCCTTATGCTTTCCTTTCCTTAAAGCTGGAATGTCTTTTAAAACTTGCAAAACAAGTTTCTTGTGTTCTGGTGGGATTTCTTCAGATCCCATCAAGTTAAAAATGAGTCGTTCCCAGAGCAGAGTGAGAGCAGATATGGGAAGGGTTGTTCCCTACGTGTTCTTTCACTTGCGGATCCCCAGGGGTGGTCCTGGCTGTCCAGCTGCCGCTGTTTGCTGTGCTGCTCGGCGTGGCCTGTCTGCCATGTCACTCCTCTGATTCTGAAATGTATCGTCTGCCGGGTTGACAGGTTTCTTTGTACTATCATCCTGGCTTTGTATTTCTGGATCGAATTTCTTGCAAACATAGTGATTCCATCATCTGGCTGATTGTCAGTAGGTGAGAGTCTGTGGTGTCTGTTGTCAAGGTCTTGATAGGGGATTTCGGGTTTGGCTCTGCCCGAACTCTGTGGTTCTGCCTGAACTCTGTGGTACTCCCTGGTGTTTGAGCCTTCCTAAGAGGCGGTTTAAGTTGGTACCTTATGGAGCTGAAGAGTGTTCTTGTCTGTCAAAGAAGTTGTCACAGGCAGGACAGAAACAAGTGTTCCCTCGCAGGGAAATAAAAGGAATATAGAAACAGTTATTAATCCTCATGTCTCTAAAATATCCATGTTTTTTTATTTCAGCTCTTTTCCATGGTGTCCAAGGTTTCGTTTCATTTTGTCTGGTTTTGTTCCTGTTTGCCCATCTGAATCTTGTATCCTGTTAATTAAATTTAAACCTCATTGCAGGCATTTCAGTGGATTTTAATCTAATCTGCTGGTGTCTTCGCTCACTGTATGTGTTAGCAGTGTGACTTCCATGTGTGGGTAACATTTCTGAATCATCTGTTGACTTGTTTGTTTATCACTATAGCCAGTCCACCCATTGAATTATTGAGTATAGTCTTGACAGTTGATGTAAAAGGTTAGATCTTTTGCCCTGGAATATAAGAAAAGGTAAAACATAAAAACATATATGCTGTAAATCTAGTGTCTCTTAAGCTCCTGAAGTTCTATGGAGAGATTGTCCACTGACATGAGAGGTCAAAGCTTCATCGTGCTGTTCCAGCCTACCCCTAGCAAGGATGAGCCCTATGGTCGTAAACAGAGCATACTTCAAATGTTGCTTTTGACTGTTCTTCAAAGTCTGATCCTCAGCATGCCAGGATGTATTCGAGCTGGCTTTAGCAACTAAGAATAACAGTGAAGATACAACAACATAAGGCTCAGTAGTCTTGTGCAGCTGAAACTCATAGCTCTGCTTCTTCAGTGCTTGCTGTTGTCTGTGCTGCCTTGGCTGGGAGTTGTTTCTTCCCCTTCAGTACAGACCTGTGGTCGAGGAAGGACTCGTCCCTTTCCTGCACTGGCACTGACCTCAGCAGAATTCCCCCTTTTCTGTGTGTGAGCAAGCAAGAGGAGAATCAAACCTCTAATCCTGAAAAGAAGAAGTGCTTAAATTTGTCCTCATGAATAAGTACTGAGTCCTAATTTCATACTATTTCTGGTGTTCAGATGGAGACAGCAATATGTTAGGGATTAAATAACAGTTTTGAAGCAGGATTGAAAATGCAGCATTTGCAGTGGCTCCATTATGACCATAACTGTGTAAGCAGCTCCGGTGATGGGACCCAGCGAGGAGATGGCAGCGGCATCGGTCTTTTCCTCCTGCTGTTGGCTGCTCTTGACATCCAGCACTCTGGCTTTTGCTTTATTTTAAAACAGATCAGGAGGGGAAATCAGAATATTAAGAGAGCGTGTGCACGGAATGGCAACGAACATTCCTGTTGAATTATTTTAAAGCTGCCTTGTTTACGTCTAAACTGATGCATTTTAGGTGAAACTAGCATTTGTGGCCTAAAGCTTGTTATTGGGTAATAAGTCCATAGCAGAAGTCTTCCGACATTTCTTTGAGAAGCTGGGGTTCAGCTTCCTGAGGTGAAGCAATGTTAGCATGGTTTGGTCAGGTATTCATGTCTTCCATCTTAGAGGAGGCAGGTTTGAAAGAGGCAGAGTCACTTCGGCGAGGCCGCGGTCGGGCTCAGACACGTGCAGTGTTATGCCTTGTGTTTGACATGTGGAAAGAATGTGTTTTCGCATTAGAAATTCTGAGTTGTGAAAAATGTCTTCCTTGAGAAACAGCTTCCAAATTGTGGGATAGACTTTGCACTGTTCAGAGAAATAATTTCAAAATAAGAAATGATTTCTTATTTTTATGGCCTGCATCTGTGAGTAAGGTAACTATGAATAATTTACCTTCTTAACTCCATTTGGACTAAGAGCAATGCTGTTCACAGCTAATTCTCTTGAATAGAGCAAGATGATTAAAACTTAATGACTTAAATATAAAAGAAAAAGACCATATTGTTATTGAAACTTAGTTTCACCAGGTTAGATTAGAACAGTGTCATGTTTAAAAAAAAAAAAAATGAAAAAGATCAACACTCTTCTCATATGTCCCCTCCGTTCAAGCACCTTTTTGTCTCAAACGCAGAAGTTGCTGTCCAGGCTCTGTAAGAAATGACTCGTTACCCAACAGTAATAGCTGAGCTGTAATTTCTTGGGTGTTTTGTTTTGTTTCTGTTTTTTAACAGGTCTTCATGATCAAGCTACATGTAGCTACACTTACGTTTAGGAGAGAGTAAAAAACAGCATGTTTTTATGGTAATGAGATGTCGCATCATTTCTTCCCATTTGCAGTTTGTCAAAGTATGTTCAGGACGATACCTTAACTGCCTCCCACTGTCTCCTGTTTACCAGTGGCAAAGACCAGATGGGATGAGACATTTGCCAAAAATTACCACCCAGTGGCGGGAAAGGACTTGCAACAAATCTAGATCATTTGGTCAAAATCCTCAACAATTGCAGGTAACGCGAGGAAAAGCTGCGTGCAGCGCGGTCTGCGGAGGCTCAGGGACGCATCCTTGCAGCACGCTGGGTCAAAGAACTTTGCAAACAGTTCGGTGTCTTGCTCTGCAGTAGTTCTGGTGGAACTGTCTGTTTTGGACGCTCTTCTGCGTAGTTACGGTCCCTCCTCACCATTGTTCTAGCAAGTGGGTCCCGAGGAAAGCCGTGCGTTGATCTGACAGGGATGCTGGAAGATCATTACTGCCGAGCAAGCCGAGGTGTTGTAAACCTGTCACGTTAATGCAGCAGTGCCTCTAACAAGCTGCATTCATACGTTCTGGTAGAAAGGGAAAAAGCACTTCATCTTCCAGCTGGGAGACAAGGTGTCCAGTAAACCTGTCCTCATGTGCCCTGTCTTCTGGGGTGTAAGAACTACTACATTGCTGTCTGCATCATATTTGTGCGCCATTTGAACTTTCAAGCTGTAGTTAACCAGCCAGACATCAACAAGCCAAAGATCACAAAGCAAAGCAGAGATCCAGGGAAAAAAAATGTTTAAGAGTGATCTGCTAGGAGAAGACCAGCAGTGTCACACCGAGGATGCCCAGCCCAGAGGAGTCATTTCTGCCTTTCACACCAAGGACAAGCGGACAGGGTGCTGCGTGCTCCCGTCACCAACCATTGCAAAAGCAGATTAGTGCTTGGGACCTTTTCCTTTGTCAGAAGAGCGCAGCTGTCATTTGGAAAGATGTGTAGATTGTCACAGACAAGAGTGTTAGGCACGTGGCTCTACACACAGCATAATTTAGCCAGTAAAAGACCCACCCACTTGTTTTCACTGAGCTGTTTGTGGTGTAGGAAAGATCGTGTTGGGTTTTTTTTAGTTGAGCTTTCATGGAAAAAGAGCAAATGGAACAGCAGGTATGAAGGGTTGCAGTTTTTAAATCTCACACCAAATCATTAACCCTTCATTCCAGCTAAAATTTGTCTGGAAACAAAGGGGGTGATTTGTCTGAGGTGGGATGGATCTGAGGGTTTCATGTAAGAGTAGGTGACATAGAGAACTATGCTTCATAAGAGCTAACTATTAAAATGTGTTCATAGCTTTAAAAAGGTAATGAAGTTGGTGATAACCCGTGCAGAGCATATTTCAGCATGTTATTTTTGTTTGGTATACGTGTGCCATGGTGTGGGGCTTTTTGAAGTGTGTTTCTGTGTGTGTTTCTGAAGGCCAGCATCAGGAAGATGGGCAGCAGTGGGGGTTTAAGTGGATCCTGTGGTGACAGGAATTGTGGAAATGGATGCTCAGTGCTGGATGAAAGCTTTTCATATGCAAGCTGACTGGCAGCTAGTATTAAACACTTGATCCCCCGTCCTTTAAATTAGTCGGTGGAACAATGCCACTGGCAGATTGCCCAGATAAAACAGCATTGCAGGACCTATGGAAACTTCTCTGGGAGAAATTATGATTATTCAGCTTAACCCCCCATTTACAGATGCAGATTTATCAATGAGGCTTAGAGGATTTACGCCTAAAGTCCCAAGGAGAAACTCTAACCTGGTTGAATGGAAGGGTCTGGAGTTTTACCACCAGCTTGAGCTGCAGCTGGAGTTTATTGCTGCTCTTCCTCTGGGTTGAAAGTACGTCTGGATCTGCAGAGAAATAGTAACGTTCCTCGCTTCCCCCGCTCCATCACGTGCCAGGGAGTCTGAAACATCCTGTTTGGCTGTTCATTTGTTTTCTTATGCACATCTATGGACAAAGACGCTGTACGTAAACATTGTACATAAATCGTGATTGGTGGTACCTTTTTCTAGATTCATCAGATTTAGCCCCTTATGGACTGTGTAGCCGAGCCATTGAGAAAGCCAAGTGCCTATTACTCAGCTGAGAAAATTTCATAGTAGGTCACTTTTGCTGCCACTGCAGTAAAAAATTGTGAAACCTGGGAATTTCATCCAGCACAAAAAATAATTAGAAGCTTCAAGACAATCAGCAGGACTCCTGGATTCCTTAGCAATTTGGGGAGCAGCAAGAGGATAAGTGTGAATAAATTAACCCATGGTGTCCTGCTGGGAGCCCAACATCTTGCCTAACCTGATGGTATAACAGTTTGCAGCGTTTTGTTAGATTCAGTATCACTGGTTGCAAAAGAAAACAAAAAAGGGGTGAAAGAGGTACTTTAGGTCTTGAAAAAAAGTAACAATTTGTAGCCCTGCAGATGCTTAATATAAGATCAGTTGTTATTATGAGAGTACAGGGGTCTGGTATTAAATTCTGCCAAAAATATATTGTATCGTTTATATGTGGATAAATAGATATATTTTTTTTAAATAGAGAAAAAAATATATCTTGTGAGCATCCATTTTTTTACATATCGTTGCAGTGAAATGTGAACCACTTGTGCCCAGGTCTTAAGCTGGACATCTGCATGAATTGCAGTGCTACTGTAAATATTTCTCAACATGGACAGGTAGATGCTATTGGAAAACCCAGAACAAATTCTTAAGTTGCCAATATTGTCACAAAGTCTCCCTGCAGAATGAAGTTGTTTGACAAAGTGTTTCCCTGGTGATTTGGCTGCAGATGAAAATGTCTTCAGCAATAAAATGCCATGCTCAGGTCTCAGCTCTCTGTGCTCATCAATCAGCAAATGACAGACCAAGGATCTTCTTGCTGGATTAGTTAATATGGTGGGTAAAATACATGAGACATTGATATTCCTCTGAATTTCTATATATAGGGGGGTTTTGACTCTCAAATACACATTATTTTTTAAAATATATACATATATCGTTGCCTACAGCTTCCTTTAGTAATCAATAGTGCTGCAAAAGGACTAATGTAAAACTATTTTTTATGTACACACATTTTCTTGCCTGGAGATAATGGCTACTCTCAGAAAATCGCTGTCAATCACAGAGGAGGGAGAGCTGGGGGAAGGGTGAAGAAAAGAAATATGTGTGATGACAGTATTTCTACCCCAAGTGCACTGTCCTTTGTGACTTAATATATTAATGTTTTGCCAACAAATGGCATTTTATAGAATTGTTGTGGCTCTATGTGTTGTAAATGCAGTTTTGTTGAGGATAATCATGTTCCGTATCTGCTGATACTTTCATAAGGTATCATTAATGGCTTTAGAAAGTTCAATTACATGGCTGCAAAGAAATAAATCACCTTATAGTTTAATTACCTTTAATATAATAGCAGCAAATATCTTCTGGGAAGCTGCCTCCTGTTTTACTAAATGACTGTCAATGATGAAGCTGCTTTCCTTAAAGGATGCTTTATTAGGGAGATCGTTTCACAGTGTTTTATGCTACATCTGTTGCTGTCGCTACTAAATTTTATAAAGGAATTTAAAATATGACAGATGTCAGTAATAACTTTTATTTCATGCCTACTATTTAAGGAAAAATGGAACTTATTGCAATTCCCATGAAGATTTATATGAGATGTTTCATATTAAATACTTTTGAAATACTTTTAAAATATTTTTTGAGTGATCCAGGGAAATATCCTAAAACATGTTATAGCAGATCCACTCTGTGTTCCAATGTGTCCATCTGCCGAGGAAAATACTAAGAGTAGTCATTCATTTTCTTGCTTAAATGGCTCAAAACAGAGTGACTCCTTTTCAGATCCAACCACCTGAGAGGCAAAAAGGGAGCACAGATGGAAAGATGAGTATTCTGTATTTAAAAAAAAGAAGGAAGGAAGGAGGGATGGATAAAAGTGGTACAGGAGGAAGGCCAGCAAGAAGGTGAAGGCTGACGAGCTGGATAGGGAAGAGAAATGGGAAGAGCCAAGATTCTTGACAGAGAAGATGAATGAGGAGAATCAGCTGATTAGGCAAAGGGAAGAGATAGGGAGGAAGTGCAGCAATAGCAGAAAAATGGAGAATTTAGTAAAAGCAGAAATCAAGGACACCAAATAATCGAAGGATAGGAAATAAAAGGATATTGACTGTCTTTTCCTCCCATTGCCAATTAGTAGGTGGGTTAGAGGGATGATGGACAAATGTCAAAGACACAACCAACTCGTATTTTCTTGCATGTCCTTTTCTTAGGACTCTGGATTTCCTTGCGGTTTTGGTTCTCACTGTTTACTTTTGGTAGACCGCGCTTCCTTTAATACCACTATATTGCTAAATCCTGTGACTAGTTTGAATTATTCGATACGTATGATTTTTAGAATCATAGCTTGCGCTAGCAGACTTTAAAATGATTCTGAGCAATTTTGGGTTGTCTCTTTTCCCCGTGCTTCTAGAAGAGCGCGAGTTTCAGCACATCCCCTCCACTGTCTTAATAGAGTAACTACGAAACACTTTGACTTGATTACTGCAGCATGGAACGGGTGGGGAGCCCTCAGCGTGCTCAGTGTGGTTCTGGGTCATCTCCCTGTCCCCAGGGCCCTGGGGTGGCTCCAGAAGAGGGACAGAGCTCCAGCACCTGCAGGCTGAGCCATGTGAGTGCAGGGATGCTGCAGCCTGGCCCTGCCGTGGCCCACCCTCCCCTTTGCCGGCTACCAGAGGTTGGCCAGCACGGGAGGATAAAAGACAAGGCTTTTTGAGGGGTAAAACCCCTGGGACATTTTTGTTCTCCAGAAGAGAGGGGTCAGGGAGCTGCCCTGCCCTTTTCTTCGGGCAATTTCCTTACAGCGGCGGTTTGCACGTTAACGCTTCACAGGGTAATGGGTAGGTTGTTAACTAATGGCTGTTTTCAGCCTCTAACTTGTAGGCTATAACAATAAGAATACATTCTATTTCAAAGGGTAGATTTTTTTAAAGGAAAAAATGGTTTTTTTGCTGAATTCAGGAGGTGGGAGTTAGGCAGCACTTATTGTATTGAATGCAGTGAGAGAAAATTCGAGCATAAGGTACAGAGACATGTAGGTTGGGTTTGGATGAACACATTTGTGTGTGGAAAATTATATACTGCCTCAACAAAAATTACTTTTTCCTTTCGAAAGAAAATGTTGTTTTCTGCCATGTATTGAGAGAAGTTACAGATCTCCCATTGTAGCATGCGTAGTTTTTATCCCCGTACACGTAAACAGCGGTACTGGTAAACTAATTTTTGCAACAATTACGGAAGACTCCTTCGAAAAAGCGTCTTTCTTCCTTCAAACTGTTTTTATTTTATGTGCTGATTATTTTACCTTGAAGCTCTGAACCCCTGGCCTGTTCTTCATTGTTCTGGTGGAATTAAAAAATACACCACAAATATATTCCCCTGCTTACTAAAAATAATTTAGAAAAAAAAAAAGTATTCAGAAAGGCTGTGAGAATGTGAGAATATCTGATCTGCAGTTACCAGTGCTGAAAGAATATTTCAAGAATGTAGTAAAAAATCAGAACAGAATCAAGCTAAAGGAAATCTTGTTATTTCTCTCAGGCCAGAATTCACATGAATACAGAATGGATGTAATGTGAGGAATAATAACATATAGTCACAGCCCAATTAACAAAAATAGCAAGTAAGGAAGATATATCCTGGAAAAAATCTAGATCAAAGGAAAGCCCTGCTATTTTCTCCTTGCCTCACTGGTTTTACTTTGACTCTCTACAGCTGATCTTCGATGCCTTTACTGAGCAGGGACAGCTTTTAAAAGGAAAGGATGCTCACAAGAAGCAGGAGTTGTAAGAAAAGGTCCTTGGTCTGCCTCCAGTCTGCTTGGAGATACACAATGTGCTCTGTGTTTGGGCTTGGCTCTTTTAGCTAGTCCGGAGTGCGGCTGTATCTGGGGCAGCTGTGGTGTGCGGCACAGGGCAGTGGAGTTTTGTCGAAGGTGCAGAGACATCAGCAGGGAGGAAAACTCAGGTTTTAGAAAAGTTACACAGGGAAAAGAGGCGATAAAACAGCTCAGGTGAATGAGTGCAGAGCGAGTGCCAAGGTGGATGGTGCCGTTTGCAGGATGCTGGGCATTGCTATAGGGACTGAGAAAGTGGGGAACAGAGGAGTTTTGAAAAGAATATCAGCTGGGGCATCAGAAATTATAACTTAGCATGTGACATCTGCCTGAGAGTCCCGTTGGGCAGGTGGGCAGCAGTGTGGTCTGAGGGCACCGATGTCGCCTGGCATCTCCTAGCGAGCGACTGCAGTCCTGACTGGAGCTGATGGGGAGGCGCTGCCCTTCGTCTGGAAATAAACCCACACTTTATTCACATATGCAGGTTATTCCCATGTTATCGCTTGGCACATTTCCTGGCAGGGCAATTGCTTCTGCTTCTTTTCCTGGTCTTGAAAAATGTTTGGTTAAGTTCTAACAGTGACTGCTATGGAGAGAATGCCCAGATGCTCTGTGCCGGGAGAGCAGCGCCCTCACAGCCCAGTGGCTGCAGGGCTGTCCCGCGCTGGCTGCCTGGCTCTCTTGGCAAATGAAAAAAACCTATGAAGAGCAGCCGTGTGCTGACCTCTTCCTTTTGCTTCAGCGGAAGTTCTGTGCTCTCTGTAATTTTTTTTTTTTCCTTGAATTGGAGAAAACAGAGAGTTGGTATCTGTGATTGGTTTGTGTTGGGGAGCAGATTTGCAAGGCGAGTTACCTGTATGAGTTTCTTCCCTAGAGTCTTGCATCTGTTCAGTTAGGACATAACGTGGATCTTCAAAGCCAGATGCTGAGTGGTGCTTGTAGGCAGCTCAGCGCACCTGGTGCTGATCTCTGGAGACTGGGGACCCACCCGCACTGTCCATGGAGCTGTGAATTTCTCACAAAGCATGAGACCAAGTGTTGCGTTTGGAGCCAGGTGACTTCTCTCTTCAAGGAGGTAGTTTGAGCTGTCTTGTGTCTGTACTTCACAGTAAGTTGGTATCCAGGATTTTCACTAAAATACTCATTTTTGCTTAAATAAGAATTATTGTCTTACTAAATACATAAAGCCCATCAAGTGGGTGCAGTACTAAAGATGTCAGGTAAATGAATCACGGGCAGGAAGGAGAGTCAGGGCAGAGTTTGTCTCTGTAGCATAGAATCAGAATCTAGACAAGGCTAAGAACTGCTCAAGATCAAGATATATGACTGCTCTGATACAAAGTAAATAGAGGTTTTAAAATTAATGTCCTTGGTGTTGGCTACGTTAATACTTCCCTTTTGCAACATTTATTTTTTCATTAACGCAGCTAATGTGGCCAAAAGATGGATGTGAAGAAGTGACAAGAACCATGTATGTTTAAACGGGGAAGGGTCTGCTGCAGTCCGTGCTCATGCTGAACATGCTTGGTCTTGGTGAAAAACTAAGGAGAACTTGCACAGCATTTGGGAGATAAGCTCCTTGCATCAGTGAAGGATGCCCCATGTCCTTCTGTTCTTTGCCATAAGGGCTCCCTGGATTCACATGGTCTGAACATTCATCTGTTCCTTCATTCATTCCGTGCTCCCTTTGTTCACCCAAGTGAGAGTTGCCTGTGTGTTTCTTGCAATATACTGGTGTTGTCCTCTTTTTCCCACGCAGAAGTCAGCTGCTTTTCCATACATGAAGCTTTGTGTGTCTTTTCATCCCTGTCTTGTCCTCATATCTCTTCCTTCCTTTCTTACATCCTTTCCCTAGCTTGCTCTTTCTTCTTTCCTTGAGGCAATTTGTTCTGGGTGTCGGCATTTCTAAACTGTACCGGGAGCCAGTGCTGCAAGGGTATGGAGGAAAGGGGGAGATCATTAGTGCTGGTGGAGATGGTCAACCATCCACTGGCTCTTTGATCTGTAGGCCATGACCCACACATTTGGGTGGCTGTAACAGTTGCACCTGCTAACTGATTGCAAGATGTCAATCACAAGCCCTGTGTTTATATGTACCTTTCACCTTTCATTTTCTTGTTTTCACCAAAATCAATATGACATTGCCATTGACTAGAACATTCCCTGAAAGGCTGGAATTTGTCAAATAATGCAGTGTCCTGAAATTATCTTGTAATAGACAAACAAATGAAGAAATACCACCTGGCCAACAATCATAACATCTAGGGATGAAAACTGCCCTACTGTACTCGTAGGTCATCAGTCCCGCAGCGCAGTTGTTTTTCCCGGGCTACACTGAATATCTGCGAGTTTTCTTACAAAGCTGCTCTACAGGCGGATCTAATACCTTTTGGCAGGAGATCGCGGCTGAGCCCTGCTCTGTGGCTCTGCCTTCCACTCTGCTGCTTCCTCGCCGCTCTATGTCAGCTTTGCATGAGCTTCTGTGGGCTCGGAGTGACCAGGTTTTCTCCACACCGTGTGTCCGTGACCCTCTGTGTAGTTAGGCCTTCTGATTCATACCGTCTGATTTGTGCGAGTTTTTTTAATTACAAAAATTGATGGATTTATTTTCTTTCCTTTTTTCCTCTGGCTAGGGTTTCCCGTGCCTCCATCACATTAAATCTGGTGACCAAACAACTGTGTAGTCGTGTTAATTTGCTGACCTGACAGAAGGCATGCACCCTGAAAATAAACGTTTTCTAGAGCAGTGTAGCTCTAGTGCTGGCAAGTGTTCTGAGCAAATGATGCCCTGAACACTCGACCAGGTGAAGAAGTCAAGTCAGTGTACCTTTAGCTTTGGTTGTTGGCTTTTGATTAAGTTTATTTTGAATTTGCAGTGTGGTTTTGTTAGGGCTTAGGGGGTTTGTTTGTTTGTTTTTATGAAGGGATATATTTGTTTTTCATTAGGCAGGAGACTAATAAAAAAGGGAAAGTTTCTTGACTAGAAAGAAATATGAGTGATTCTGGGGTTTGTTCGTTTTGATTTTCAGTGTAGAGTATCTCAAAAACACTTTAGTTGCGAAGTTGACTTAGAGGGTAAGAAAACACGTGAGTATAGTAGTGTTTAACTTTCTAATTAAGTATTTTTCATTAATAAAAAACATGTGACATACATTTCAGTTTGGAGTCCAATCTTGATCCAGTTTATTTGCTGTGATAAAAACTGCAGTCCACCGAAGCCCCAGGGAGATTGACAGAGGGCAGTTGTTTGCCATGGTGTCATTTCTCAAAGATAAATTATGCAGCAGTAAAGACAAGTTCATAAACTTTATTGTGGTGCTTTAGTAGCTCTGCTTTAGGTACTACTGGGAAGGTAAATTCAACACTAAGGCCTTCCCCAAGGTTTTCTAAACTGTCTTAGAAGCTGCTACTGTCATTTTTTTTTTCTTTTTAGGATATTTTTCTAAGCTCAGTAGCAGGAGGGGGAAAGAAGAGGGTGGTCTTTTTTCTTCATCTTTGGTTAATCTTTCTGGCTTTCTACTTATACTAGCATGTAAAGGAAACATACTATGATAAAAAAATATTCTCTTTATACTTATTGACTCAAACACATAGCTTTTTATAGGCTTGCCATTTTTCGTCAATAGCATGCATCTTTGTCATAGTTTAAAATTATCTAGAAATAGTACAGTTACAGTTCTTAAAATTATGTGCAGCTATGAGCAATATGTACTATCCACATTTTCCATATGTTGAGACAATTTTCTTCTTTTATGTGTATAGTAAAAAATTATCAGTGATAAACAGGCAAGTGGAACTGTGTCTTAATTGAATACTGAAAAAATCAGGATCAAAATACTTTACATTTGTATTCAAAAGAATTTTAGGACAAAATGTCCTTCTGGTGCTTATGTGGTAACCCAAAACTAAAGTCTCTCTGGCCTTTGCAAACTATACTGTTATGCAGTATTAGCGCCAGAGGATTTATGACTGTTTGCCCTTAATTGATGCATTTTTTTTTTCTTAAGAGTTTCAGATGATCTTTAAGAAGCTATCGTTTTCACTATTTATCTCTGGGTTTCATTTAGGAAGAGTGTAGGAATGTTGAATTGTTGCTATGCTAGCTGGTGTTGCAGTCTCTTCAGAGACATAGTTCCAACTGCAAGTTACAAGACTGAAGGACTTAAAGAAAGATAAGACAAAGAGTTTATGTCTTTGCTGCCCATGCAGGTTTATCTTTTACAGCATAACAGCTATTCTGTAAAATCCAAGGTACAGATTATTTTTTTTTTTTTTTACCACAGCATCCCTTGGTGAGTTGAATCTTAGGGAACTGCCTAGCTACATCATGGTAAATACAGCTTTGTCACTGTGAAAGTGTTATGGAGAGAGAGCAAACAAAAGCTACTTCTCTTGCAGTAAAAATCTCATTTTGACAGTAAAGCAGAGCCAGGCAGAGAGCTGATACCTACCCTTTGAGTCATATTTTAACTCCCGCTGCCTTTAGCTAAGACCTAACAGGTGAGCATCAAGAATTCAAGCACGATCTCAAGAATGCAAGCACGGTCATAGCGAAAGGGAGCAGATGTTCCCTCTGTATTGGAGCAGCCGTGTGAATCTCAAACCTCAAGAATCCCCTTTCTTCTGAATCCTGTTTTCTAGAGCGTGTGCTAAGCTGTCTGGAAACAGTGTTTGAAAGCAACTTGTCCACAGTGCAGTTGCTCAACTGGGGGTGCATCTGTTCTGCGTCTGAACACGTGCTCTGCAAACATCAGTTGGTTGGCTTAGAGCACTGAGCAGTGCACTGGTGGTAGCTGGGTGCTTTGGTCAAAATACAATGCTGGAAAATATATTACCTGCAGTGAGACTGAGGGGAGCAAGCCATCTTGTCTGTATGCCCTCACTTTGGCACCAAGCAGCTTACTGACTTTTGGGGACTCAAGTGTTTGATCTACGTGAGCCCCTCTGTACTGCTCGTTTTGTTTGTCAGTGGATAGGAGAAAGCAACCAAAACCACTGTGCCAAATTCTCCAGGGCCTGAGTGTCTGCATACAACTGTTGCATCGAGGCAAAGTTGGTATTTATAAGGGCTCTGGGTGGTGAAGAAATGAGGCCTCCTATGTGAGGGAGAAGATGTTTAAAGCCTTAAAGAGGGATTGATTTGTGGTTATTATTGCTGCCTTTGATCTGCCAACAGGGATCTGAAACTGATCCACCAGAGCAGCACAAATCTGATATATAGTGCCAGATGGAGATGCCAGAATGGGTTACTCCTGCTGTCTTTGACGCTGCCTTATCATGAAGTGATAAAGCAGGTAGTACAAAGCAAAGCAAGCAAGGGTTAGGAGCATGTGCGCTGCGGGAGTGCTGCTGGCTCTGTGAAGTGACTGCCGGCTGCTAAAGTCACTGCAGGATCAATCAGCCACTCGCGGCATTATCCTAACGCCGTGAGAGGCTGAGGGACCCGAGCACACGGAGCAGTTGTCTGGCATACAGAATGGAGCATCCCTGGGTACTTCCACACTAAAATGAGGGAGTAGAAAATGCGGACTCCCTGCATTTCAAAAGTAATCCCATATGATTATGGGATGGCCATAGAACTGAAAAATGGTGTTTTGTTATAAGGGCTTTTATTCACCTGAGTTCGTACTCTACCTATGAAGTACATAAAAAATTAATCTCATTTTTAAAAAGTTGTACTGTAAGCGGTGAATATGGTCTAGCTGCTGAGAAGTTGGTGGGATTTTACCACTTCTGGTTTAATTTTGTTTAGAAATTAGAGCAATTTGGGGCTTAGTACAGCTACTAGTTCTCTATAGATCTTGTGATCATGTCAGCAAGCTCATTGCATAAAAAGAGCTTTATATAGATGTTGGATCAATTGGCAGTGAGCTGTCAATAAATGTATCTCCTTGACACCGTGCAATTGACAGGCTAATGAAGTGCTTTCTCGATGACAGAGCTGTTGACAAATCTTTAGCCCCTTTGCTTTTCCCACTCATGCAATGGCATTCCTCAAAAAAATGCTCCGTGCCACAAGCTTGGGGAATCCTAGGACAGATTCACAGGTAAGGGGGTGCCTGTTTGCTGCCTTGTGTGCATGGGCTGGGATTTGGCATGCATGTTAGTAACCTGTGTGTTAGAGGAACCGGAAAGTAAGGGCAGTAGTCCAAGGACCGCGTTTGCCCTCCCTGCAATGTGCTTTCCAACATGTTTCGAGGAAGATGCAGAGTAGATGTCCCACAGTTTATCCTCCAAGACTGCTGCTTGGGGTTTGGCTCCCATCGTTGCACCCCTCTGCCTTTGTTGCTACCACGGCACTTAGACTGATTCAGTGCAATTGGATTCGACTCCATGAGCCTTTTCCTCTTGCACAGAAGGAGGTCAAACCACTGGTTTATTTTGCATCACTCTTGAAGGCTCCTGTGGGTGCCTTGTGCAAATGTCTGATGATCAAGTAAACTATTTATTGTCCTTTTAAGTGAAAGTTCCATATTTGTTCTTCTAACTCATGAGCGTACGTAAGCACCAACGATATGAGTGCTGCCTACCTACGGCAAAAAGATGTTCAGCAAAACCAGATCATGTCGGTATGCATAATCCCACCTTCCTTGTAAAACTATTTTGGTTAATGCTTGCATTAAGAAGTTTACAGAGTGACTCATTGGCCCTTAGCTATTACTAGCACTTGATGAGAAGACATAATTTTCACTCCAGTGTTCATAGCCGGCCTGGATGTTGTTCATGTGTTGCTGTATAGTTTGGGGCTTGTGAGCTCTGCTGCAGGTGCAGTTTGCCCGTTTGCTTGCATGGATAATAATGGATGTCTGTAGATGATTTAAATAACAAAGAATGTGCTGTTTGATTGATATCATAAAGCTGTGTTTATTTTTGCACAGTTTTCGAGATATGCCTCGGTTGCTAACACTAATTACAACACAAATTATCATGAAACCTCTATTGTAATTTTTAAGTAATCTAGAGGTCTTTGCACTTCCCAAATCACTCTATTCAGGAGAGTGCTAAAATAAGAAATGTAGGTGATGTCCAAGAAGACTGTGATGAGACTGTCTCATGGGATAGCCCGTGCTGCATGGTGTGCACTAGTGGATTTTCAGTTGTCCGGAATAGATTGCGTGACATTAAAGGCCAAACCTTGCACCCACTGAAATCAGAAGCAAAACTGGTATTGATTTTGTTGAAATCAAAATCAGGCTGACACTATGCTGGCGTTTCATCTTAATGAACATCAGGGGAGAAGAAAGGCTTTCCAAAGGCTCTATGTTGTTCACACTGTGGGCCTTAAATGACACTGAAGGCAACTTGGGAAGTCGTGTGGATTGGGTGACATCAGAAGTTACTGATGTGACTGTAACTGCTCATTTCCAAAGGGGTGGCCAGCTTCTTGCTTTGCAAGAGGGAAGGAAGCCAATGTAAAAATCTGCAATGGATCAGGGACGAGGATTCACAAACAAGTGAGACTTTCTGTCTACCAAACTCATCGTGCACTATGGAACACCAATCTAGGAAAAATACTGCTGCCAGGGAAGCAGGAGTATATCAGTTTGTTTCTGGTAGACGAAAGGAAGCCAAACCCTTTGCTCAAGGTTTTAATGGCATGAAAAAAATGTTATGTGATGTTCCTGTTGTTACAGAACCTTCTCCAACTGTAGGCAAGTTTGGTTTATAGAAAAGAGCTTTAAGAAAGAGGACAAGCGAAAATATTCAAACAAATGTTAGTGTCTTGTGATACCTCAGGAGCTGGTTCAGTTTGCTGATTGCACAGTTTCAGTGTGGTCTGAGTAATGAAGAGCTGACTAGTGAGCCTAGTTCGGTGTAATTCCCTGAGTACTCTTGAAGCATAACAAACCCTGAAAGACCGTAATGAAAAATAATAGAAAGGTAGCTGGGGGCTTAACTTATGATCTCTGCTCATTACAGTACGCGACATTTTCATTGCAGTGTTACCATAAAGATTATTGGCTGCCACATAACACAGGTCCCTCCTGAAAAGATTCTGGAAAAGCTTTGTTGGCACAGTAAAAGCCATGGAAAAATGCCAAAGATCTGCTTAAAACCCAGTAATTGTTTGACAGATATTAATGGTGTGATGCTGTGTTCAAAACTGATTGGAAAATGGGGTGAATAGTCTGAATAATTTTATTACATGGTATCTGTGTGACCATCTTTGGTCTTCTGCAGTAGACAGATATAACTGGAAAAATATTGTATTGATATTTTTTGCTTCCATAATGAAGTAGTTGATCTCTGACTTTCAAAATTTCAGCATTTTATCAAGAATGGTGACAACGATTTTGAAATTGGCTTTGAATGTCCTTGCTCCTTTGCACATAAGTGGACCTGTGTGAGCATAATTCATCAGAGTGTCTGGAAGATTGACATTGGCATGTTTATGCCGACACTGGCCAGGGAGCTGTTGAAAGGGCTGTATTTGGGAACTGGAAAGAGATTTCATTAGGAGGATGGCAAAATTCAATATTTGCATTGACCTGTTATGAATGTTCAAAAATTCAACCCAAGAAGGTTCCCCTGGAACAGCCTTTTGGGAAAGTATGACCAACATGCGTCAAACAAAGCTTTATCAGGGACTGCATGAAATTGGATTGTCTGTGATGTGTAGCGCTTCAAATGTGGTCCTTTGTGTCAAAAAGGTGATGTGAGTTTCCTCATTTCTTCATTTTTTCCCAGTAATGCTTTTGAGCAGCTAAATCCATTGGACTAGAGGAGACAGGAGATTCCTCCACTGATGGCAGTGCTCCACATCCCTGTTCCCTTGTCCTGCAGTAGCACGGCTAGCCACAGATTCAGAACCTGTATACGCATGGCCAGCCATGAACAGCTTAGCGTGATGGGAGGACAACATTTATAGGGATCAGTGATCAGGGAAAACCCTATGTCAAGGATCCCTCTGGTACCTGGCTACCAAATCTTGATGTCTAAGGTATCAGGAACCCAGATCTAGTCTCACCAGCCTCCAGCCCCTCAGCCTTCCTGGGAGCTGGTCCCACACCCCCAGTCTCTCCAGTATCCAGCACTTGGTCCATCCTGCTGACCAGCTGTTCTGGCTTGAACTTTGCTGATGGGTCATGCAGGCATGAGGCATGCTGTCAGAACAGAGAGCACACACCAAAACCAGTGAGAAACAGGGTTTAGGGAGGACAAGGTGGAGGTGGTTTGGCGCAGGGCTTTGCCAGACAAGTGTGCTGACCAGCCGCCTGCCTGCGCGCTACTGGCCTCATTTATTCCCCGCCTGATCCTCTTTCCATTCTCCTACACTTGTCTCCACCATCTACCGTGATTCCTCCTTTCCCTTCTCTTGGTCCTTCCAGATGTAGAATAACTTAAAGAAAGTTCCTCGGCTTGCACTTAGCTATTTTTATTCTCTGTTTTCCTTTTTTTTTTTTTTAAATGTTAATTAGGTGCCCAGCAAAATGCATGTAGTAAATCAGTAATAAAGATGATGTAAGGGGATTTATCTGAGCAACAAGCCCTTTAGTGTAGCACTCAAAAAAGGAAAATGAGCACTGGTTTACTTAAGCCCAAAGGACTCCATGTGGACAACAAGATTAAAATAACGTAAGAATGAGGAAGACTGTGTTCGGCTGGCTCCAGGAAGGTGGCTGTGCTGCGTGCCAGGATGTTTTCTGCACCGTGTTCTCTGCCTGTTGGAGGTTAGTTTGAGAGCAGGCAGGTGGCCCTGGATATAGTCCCAACAATAGGGTTTGGTGAAACGGAGCACACTGTTGACTTTTCTGCTGCATGTTCATGGAAGTACGAATGCATAAAGACAAGGGTGTTGCTGATACAGATGACTTCAGTAAACAGCACACACTTCTTTCTCATTTAAGTAGTCTTTTTCCTTATCACTGGGGCATTTTTCTCTGCACCCACACGTGCTGGCTTCTGCCAGAGAAGCTGATCCCGCTCGTGCAGATTCTGTGGCTCTTAGTTCCTTTTCATTCACTACATGGAGGATGTAATTTGTTCTAGTGGATACCTCAGCTCTCAGGATTTGCAGCTGATGTCCATATCTGGCACTGAATTGTTTTTTCTGGTCATATATAAGTGGGAAAGCACCATTTGATCTGTGAAAAGAAAACCAAAAAAGTATTCCACTGCAGTCTGGGAATTCTCAGCTGTGAGGCCTTCAGGTTCTGGCCGATGAAGTTTCTCCATGCCTGGGGTGGATCCAGTGAGTGGTGTGCAATGTAGTCTGAGACACTCACCGATCCATTTGAAATGGAGCGTGAGGAGGGAGATCAGCCCTCGTGGACGTGCTTGAAGATGCAAGTGCCAGGTAATAAGTTCTTCATAACTGAGATAAACTGTTAGGACTGTCCAGGTGCAGAAACAAATTATTCTCTCCCTGCTTCTCTCCAGCTGCTGGCTCATTATACTGGTCTGGCTGAGGGTTGTTTTATCAGCATAACAGATTCCGTAGATGAAATCTTAATTTGTGTTTGTCTCTGTTTTTAAAGAAATAAGCATAAGCACATCCTCTCTTTTCCACCCTCATGAGAGTTCCATGGGGGTCCTCCTTCTGTGTCTCTCTGGCTTTGTGTCGCAGCTGAGGTTTTCAGTGCTGGGCTCCCTGGGGATTAGACAGGTCTGACTTTCAGAAAGCACATGCGGGTGTTCCATGTGCTTTCAAAACCCTCCCTGCCAAAAGCCACATTTCTTGTAAGGTCTTTCCAGTTGGGCATGCAATGTCATTAGCCAGTTTTGCAAATCTTGGCCTGTACATTTTCCTTTAAAAAAGACCTTTTCTTTTTTGCTAGGTTTCTATGAGCTTCCAGCTGTGCTCCCCTAACAAGCCTCTCATTTAAAGGACTTGCTTCAAAAGGCTGCTAGCCTCAGAGAATATAAGGAGAAGGCTTTTGTTACTGTATATTAATTAAAGAAATACCTAACACCTACTTGGAATTCCTTTTTGAAAAACATAAATTAGTTCTCCTTAACACGTAAGATGGTGAGCTCAAAGAAGCAGTGATTAAATTAACCAGTTTAAGAGTGGACATGTCTGGCAGAATTAAATTTATCCAGGAATTGCCAGCCCTGTAGGAGATCAGGTGTTTGTAAATCGTAATTAATCTCAGCTCAAATCTCCCCGCACAGTCTCCCCTGAGGTGTCTCCTTTTACGTCCGACTGGACTGTGTTCCCTTAACAGCTGCTGCCTTTGGGCTGCTGAGTTGTCACAGCAGGACTGGTGATGCTGTTGTGAGGAGCACCACAGGGGGCTCCTGAGATGGGACCAGAGGTCCGTCTGGTCAGCGTCCACCTCTGACAGTAACCTGTGAAGAAAGAGGGTGGGAAGTGTGGTGCGTAGAGGTCGAGCCTTTCTCTTCTTCAGGTGTATGGTGCTGCAAATGTAAAGGGGAGAGACTGGGGCTGAGGGATCTGGCAGAAGGGAGCCCTGTGGGGAATGGAATGAAGTGACCAGTGGGAGGTGTAGAGGATGAATGGGCTTAGTTTGAAGGATGCGCATTCTACACAATTGCTGAGACAGTGAGCTCCAGGACAGTTTTGGTGGAATACTTTTTTTTTCTTGTTGAGATTTGGTGTGGTTTTTAAGCAGGAATTCACAGTGAGTTAATGCTGGGCTGTTCGTGACTCTAGTGTCGCCTATAATGTTGGGTAGCTAACAGCTTGTGAGAACATGCAAAGTGGAACAGTGGTTGCTCTGGGTGGACTTCATCTAGCGTTTTAAATCATCTAAATGTGAGTGTCTGTGTGTCAGCTAACTGCACGCTGTCCCCTGTACTCAGTGGAAATCAACAACAGTGTATAGCAACGAGGCATCTCACAGCAGATGCTTGTATTTGGTCACCCAAAAAACTCTCTGCTCCACTGGCTTCATTAGCCAGATCTTCACTGACCGCAGCATGAGCTTGGATACCTAACTGTCCACCTGTACTGAATCCTCTCCTGCTTATCAGATGTGGGGTCTGGAAAATGAAAGTAGCTACAAAAAATAGGTAGACCCATCAGGGAGAAGGTGATCAGTTCCCCTGTGGAGTGCCTCTGGGGGTGAAGACCCCAGAAAACGCTTGAGAAGGTAAGGGATTTCTGGTGATGCAGAAAGTCTCTCTGAAAGGCCAAGTACAGGACTTGGAAGAATTAGGGAGGATGATGCAAGGGCAAACTGCAGGAACTTTGGGTTATAAAGATGATTGGAGCAGGTGGAGGGAATTGGAAAATGTCACAGGTTGTTATGCTTTGGAGCGTCCTGGGGCTGGGCTGTGGAGTGTGATGATTTGGGGTGGTCTGAAGTATTAAACGTAGTGTGAGTGGGCAATAGAGGCAGACAAACTGTTACAGACCTGAAAGTACCGGAGCAGCTTTACACCACGCTAAGCGCTGCAGGTTTAGTAGCCCTGAGGCTCTGCCGGCCCCTGCCCCCTTCACCAGGCAGCGCTGCCTCCGCTCCAGAGCCCGGGGAGTGCGCTGGTACCCAGAGGTGACAGCCCAAACCCGAGGTTTTTGAGGATGCTTGCAGAGAGCTTCAGATGATGAACGTCTCTGACACTGCTGCCATCTGCTCTCAGAGCACTCGCAAACAAGGGGCAAAAAATTAGCTGAATAAAATGAGTCACTCTTGTCTGTTCTTCCTTATAAAGAATCCTAAAACTGCAGCTTGTCATCTGAGTGTGCAAGGAAACCAGATATTCATTTCACTTATCCGTGCAATGTTCCTCTTAATTTAAATCATCTGACTTATGCCACAGAGAATAAAACCAAATTATTTGTAAACTACCAAAATAATATGATACTTGCAAGTAATTTTAATCTCTCCCTATTTTATCTTACTGGTAGATTACTGGCAAATTAAACCCCAGTACTTGTCCCCTTCCTGGGAGAAGATGTGGTTTGGGGAGGTGACGTTTTAGCAGCTCCCATGAAGAAAAGCCCAGTCTCAGTTGCTCAGACGGGATACCAGAAACAGTGATAAGCTACACAAAAACTGCCAGGGCAAAAGCGTCTTGCAGTAAGTGCTTGAGAATTGTAGCTAGAACAGGCCAGCCAGCATGTGTCAGTCCTGCAAGCGCTTCTTCCAGCCTCAGGTCTCCAGTGAGATCCCCGCTGATTCAGCCTCTCCCCTCTCCTGCTTCAGCAGCTGAGGTTGGGGACTGTCCTGTTTAGGTCACTGTAAATATCCACATTTGAAGCTGTGTCTGAGCATTAAATACCTGCCTGAGCCTGGGCTCGAGCTTTTGGAAAAGTGAGCAGCACTGGGATGTTTCACTGTCATTTCTCAGGTTACGGTACGTACCTGGAGGTGGTATCTCTCCAGGATTGTATTCAGCCGTGCGTGTCTTTTCATTCTGCACACTCACCCTGCACGTCTATTACAGACGTAAAGTCAGAGCAATGTATTTCTGAAGGCTAATTTTGGGAATCTTCTTTCAAAATGCTTACACTCAATAAAACGAATGGGTGCATCAAACGCTGTAGTTCACTAGTTTACACAAGTTCACTCTTTTCTTCTCTGGGTCTGTGCAGCCTTCAGCTGGTGGGTGTTGTGTTGTACAAGAAGACAAATTGGAGGCAATTGTGCTGAAAGTGATTTGCAAAAATGGCTCTTCTGAACTTGATTAATTTTAACTATAGTTCTATTTTGAATTCAGAGATTTTGGTAGCGAAACTGTGTGCTTTCAAGTTACAAGGCTCCATGCCTGAGCTTATGCTGTAAATTGCAACATTTAGCAATTTGTAGTTTAATTTAGAAGGATCACCTACTTTCCTAAATGCTTAACTAATGTGGCAGGCTGTGGTTATTGATTCTCTCTGAATTTATTACAAGAAAGCTGTATTCACTCTTTCCTCTTGGGAATGCCGCTCCTGAACTGCATGCTTGCTAGTGACAGCTCAGACCCCTGATACATAACCAAAGACCTTGCCTAATATCCTTGCAACTACTTGGGGAATTTTTATTAAGTAAAAGCATCATTAAAGTAGACAGAATGATGAAGTTTAATGAGCATCTTTCTCACTTGATATTGTTAGTTTTGCTGCAGCAGCCATAGTGCACTCATTTGTTACTTCCAGCAGGGCAGACAGAGAATGCAGGGAGATTTTGTTTATGTTTATATTTGCATACAAAGAAACATTTATGTTCATGAGAGATACTTGCTTGCTTTCTTTCTGTATATTTTGAAAAGCAACGGGAAGTCTCTATCCGAGGGCTTTCTGCATTTTCAGTCTTACATTTAATCTCCTGTTTCACTTAACATAATGAGAAGGCTGCATGCAGTACTGTAGCTGCTAAGTCTACAAAGGTTCAGCAGTTTGTGAACTGTGTTTATAATAACTAGTTTGCTGCAGACCGCAAACATCTGAAATATTTATTTGCACTCCAGATTTTATTCTTCAGCTGAGGCTGTGGGCTGTGTGTGGTGTCCTGCTCAAAGCCCTGCCAGCCCCACGAGCAGGTGACATTACAAAATATCAAGTGTGAAGGCGCTGCCAAGAATGTATTACCAGCACTTATTGCACAAATCTGCCTTGAAACGGGAGCCGCGGTCTGCCTCAGCATTCCTTTGTCTGTTTGTGGGGACCATCTCCTTCGCTAAGGGTCTGCTCGTGCAAGCAGGTATGACAGGGTGCCGTCTCCGAGTGCGTCGCCATCCATCAGCTGAGCCCCGTAACCAGCTGGCTGCATGGCTGAAGCTGCCCTCGGCCCGCGGGGACGGTGTGCGGTGTCTCTGCCGAAGACGTGTCACTTTGCGGTGATGCCAGAGCAAGAGCACGTACACAGCGAGTTACTACAGCTTGGCTGGCAGGCGGTGATGTGCAAGCTATGGTTTCCGTGGCTGGATCCATCTAGTAGGTGTCGACATCATTAAGGACTCCACATCTACTACAGCCAAAGGCTTATAGGGTTTTTTTAGTAGGTTTTTGTGTAATTCAGATAATTGCTTCTCCTTGTTCACTGAATATTGTGAATTCTCTTTTCCCTAGTGTAACAGAAGGCAAATTCTGTCCCACAGGCATTATCACAGTCATTATTGTATTTAAATGTTGTTGTGACACCATATGTCTCCTCATACTGGATGTGTACAAACACAAGAGAGAGTCCCTGTCTGTGAAGGCATCTATAATCTAAATACGTCTGATCCTTGCTCTTTGCATAGCAGACTACTGTGATAGATTGTAAAGCATTTATCTTCAGCTGAGATAGTAACGTGAAGCTGAAACTTCTTTGAAATTTTGCCAGAGAAACTTAAGTAGATATGTTTGATTTGCTTATTTCAAACCCGAAAATTAATCTCCAGGATGAAGTTCTGGTGCACATGCCGATTGAAGTGGTTGGACATGAGAATAAGTAAAAGGAAAGTAAAAGTGCTGCAGATGTCTGCAACTCATGCACATCTACTACTACTGACATGGTACTGCATGAGGCAGGGGGAGTTGCTAGACCACCAACAGCACTGCATATCATAAGGAGCAAATATCAAAGGAAAACTGATACCAGAAATACTTACAGGCCACTTGGGATTTTTACTGCGTAATGCATGCAGCGGCCACTGGACCTCATTTTGCAGTCAAAAGGCATTGCCCAAGTAGACTTTACCAGAACTCTGAAGTTCATTCTAAATTGTCAATATTCACTTTCTGCACTTCAAAAGCATCTGTGTAGTCAGTAGAATTCCCACCACACCCTTTTACTTCAGAAAAAGCTCACTCATCTGAGCTCTGCCAGTGCACAGGCTTGAACATTTGCACTGAGAAACCAGGAAAGGAGAGGCAGAATGAATGCCAAAAGTGTCATCCAAGAGGGAAATTCATATAAAGTTTCCAAAGCAAAAAATCAGAGTTTAAACCAACCCGTGGGCTGGCACTAGCAGGGCAAAGGAGCTGTGGGGCAGCAGGAGCTGACAGGCAGGACAGTGACAGGGGACTTCAGTTCCCATCCACAAAGTGTTTCTGTGGTCACATACAGTGGATCAGTGGAACCTCTGTTAATTCAGTGCTCAAAGTCCCAAAAGGGCACTTTCTTCTTATATGAAAAACCTCCCATTCTACTACAACATAGCATCATTTCTATAGAGCCGAAAAACAACTTGAATGTTAATTTAGTATTTAACTAACTCTTGATGTTTGCAGATTTGAGCATGCGTTTCCACTTCTCTGTTGCAAACTTCTGTTGCGAGTTATGAAATTGTTGCTGGCGGCAGTTCAAATGTTACGCTCTCTGTTGTTGGGAATAAGATGCTGCTTGTCCCCTGACTTCTTCTACCCTGGATAGGTTTCTGATGGGACAACCTCCTTGAATGACAGCTGGAATATTTCTGTGCTCTTCCACTATGATAGTGTTTCCTGATACCAAAACATCTCCTTCTGCATCTTCCCTCCCTCAACTCACCTAATGCCTTCCAAAGCAGGACAGTTTTTAAGATGGATATTTGATTAGTACGCGTACTGTGTACTTGGATGAAATACAGCCTTGTGCTGTTGGGGCTGTTTCTCTTATGAAAAGAAAAATACATGTACTGTAGCTAACAGTCAGCAGGCAGTTATCACAGAGGGTCAGGGCTCTCTGCGCACGTCAGGAAATGGCATCTGATCCCTTGTTGACAGCAGGTGATGGCACACATGAAATTTCAGTAAGGTGAAGTAATGTCATCATGTACAGTTGTATTTTCCTTGAGCAGGGCTGCTTTGGGTACAGCGCACCTTGACAGCAGCCTGTTTAGCGGGGTGATGTAAAACTAGAGCTGCTGAGGAGGTGGAAGTGAGCGCTGCCTCTCCACCCCGCCCTAGGAGAAACTCTAGTCCCATTCTGCAGTCTGAGAACCCCGGCCTTGAAGTGTCCTCAAGATGCAGCAAAATAAATCTCAGAACAGGTCGTAGGTTTTAATCTCCTGGCTTGTGTATGTCTTAGCTAAAACCTCTCTGTATCTGACATAAACAGCCCCTCCACAGCCTTGTAGCATGGTAGTTCAAGAGTTTGGATCTTCGTTCAGTGACTCTTGTGTATGGTTGACTGCATAATCCACCAGGCCCTGTAGAAGAAGGAGGGCCAGTCTTCTGCTGAAATCTGTCTCAGCTTGCAAACTAAGAGAGGTCACTGTAAGTAAAGAGTCACTCTGTCTCCAAGGTACCCGCTCAGGCTGATGTCCGCCGCAGAACTGTATAGCAGGTCGTGCTTTCTGGGTGAGCAACAGCGCATCGTGGGTAACTGAGTCTGTCCCAGCATGGCCGAGGAAGTGATCTGTACCTGCTCCTTGTTTGCAGCAAGGGCTGGACAGACACGCAGGCTGCACACACGGACTGCGGCGGGGGCGAGCGTGTGAGGGGCTCGGCTGGGCCCGTCTGCCTGCACCAGACGCAGGAAAACGCAGGACCTGGGTTCTGTGGCAGCAGTGCTGACAGCTGCCCGTCCCAATTGTGACACATCAAAAGGCAATTCTAGAAAGACTCGGAGTTTCTCAGTCCCAAGCCCCTGGATCTGTCCTGCTTCTCGACGAAGTCCACCGGAAGGTGGAGGTGCGGTGACACAAGGAGGGCTGTTGTGGGAACTGGTGCTGTGATCTTCTTCACTAGCGGAACTCCTATCAAGTGCTAGAGGTTTGTGTCCAACGGGACTGACAACAGCCTCGTACGGGACTGGGGCGGACACTCACCAGCGTGGGGCTGAAGCGTCAGCGGGCGGACCCGCCAGCGGGATTTCGGTGTTGGTGTCAACGTTGCCATGTTTGTACAGCCGAACGGGCAGGAACAGGTCTTGTCTCTGTTCCTTCTCGATACACTGACATGCTCGCGAAGTGTGTCTTCAAAAAGCACTTTATGTTAATAAGATAAGTTTGAGCTGTGTTTATTTTGGGTGGGTTTTTAATTTAGTTTAATCAGGAATACTCATAAATTATCTATTAATTACTATGTGATATTTAGCAAGATCCTCTCAGCCATATAGTCTATTTAGCTTTGCTGTGAACGCTAGCCATCTTAATTGTAGGATACTTTGTCAACATTTAATCAGTGGCACTTACTAATGTGGCATTGATGTGTTGGTGGCTGTCCCAGTGCTATCAATCATGTGTGAGCAGCAAAGGCGGCGGTGACACCATTGCTCTCTGTCACATTATCAAGCCCTTGGGTTTTCTGGTTAGGGATGATGCTCACTTCGCTCTAAGTGGGCACTCTATCTCTCCAGTTCAACCCAATTTTTGTCATTGTCAACTTGAGTACACTTCCTTGCAGCCTTCCGAGCCTTAATCCCATAACTGCAGAATTAAAGGTTGCTAGTTTCTGAAGGCAAAACTGATTGCTCATTCACTGCTCCAAAGGCCTGCTCTTCCCCATGTTACTCTCTGATTAGTCGTGGAAAACCTAATATTATGGACTGCAGCGTGAGCTCTAATGGAAAAGTCAGTGTTGAGTTTGAGACAAAATAAAAATAATGGCCTTTCTTTTTTCGTTTCTAGTAACCAGATGCATTGTTTAACATGCTACAGAGTTGTGTTTAATGGTTGTATCACAAATATTCTTTATCTCATTTCCTTGCAGTCTTTACGGCAGACACATGCAGGCCAATCCTGAACCTCCGAAGAAGAACAATGACAAGTCAAAGAAGATCAGCCGTAAGCCTCTGGCAGCCAAGAACAAATAAGGCCCTGGCTTCTGCCTTCGTTTTTATATCTTTTACATTGCTTTTGCATGTGCCTATAATATTCCTACATGTCTTCTGTTACTCGTAAGAAGGCAGACACTAGAGGTAAAAGCATTTTACTATTTATACTGCTTTAGAAGATACTGCTTGAGGAATACAAAATTACATATTCTCCTAATTATGGTCACATTTATGTAGCCATTTAATATATCACTGTCAAACACATTTTAGCTTTTCTATTTATATGTATATTAATGTCCTCTTGTTCACATGTATCACATCCTGTTAATATCAGAGGGTTTTGCACCTATATTATACAATGTTAAATTTCATGTAATATTCCAAGTGATTTTAATAAAGGTCTTTATTTGTATTGTGTTTCATTTTCTTCAGCAGGACTTCTGGATAGCGAATTCCTTGAGGAATGTATATGTCCAGTGTCCTGCAATGTGTTAATTTCTTGTGTAGGAATGTGATAGCATTTTATCTGATAGAAATTTGTTAAAACGTTAAGCATTCTGTTCAAGGAGTGAAAAATTTTAATCAGTTTCTAATTCTTTTTTACGTTGCTATGTCCTGCTTTTTTGCCTTGAAGGTTATTTTGAAATCAAGGAGTAGGGGAAGGGAGAGAGGAAAGAAAAAAAATTTGTCTTTGTGAAAAGCTGCCAATTGCCATCCTCCATTTGGGGAAAGAGAACTTTCTCATTTGAAGAAAATGGTATTTCTGCCAATTTTTTAAGTGATTTTTTTTTTTTTTGAGGCAGAAAACCCAAATAGTGTATTTAATCTCTGTTGAAAGCGCTTGTATTGAAGAGCTGTTCCAAATGGGTTTTGAAAATGCCACAGGTTCTATATTTATCTGTACAAAGCCGGCACCACAGCCAAGCTCAGAAGCCGCAAATTGTTTAACATCTCAAATAGCTCCAGGTCTTAGCAGTGGGGAAGAAAAACCTAAAATCCACAGACAGTGATTTCCAAACGATTTTATTCTTACCAGAGCAAAAGCTAACCAGGAAACTCAAGGAACAAGAACAGGTGTTCATACCCAGATCTCTCGTGTCAGGACCCTCCTCCCCTTGGTTGCCGATTTCATGAATTTTGTACCTGAGCAACCCACTGCCAAGTTTCGGCTGCCGGCCGGACAGCGCATCAGGAAACATGCCCGGGCTGACAAAACAGGCCTGCTGTGTTCAGTGAGAGAGGAGGGGGGTTACTTATCTCGTGCTAGAAATGGTACTTTCTACAAAAGCCGTTTTGTGTCTGAAGACTCTGTTATCAGCACCAACCTCTTGATCACATTCAGGATTACCCTTACCCAGCATTTAAGTAATACGTGGTTGCCTTAGTCTGGGAATAAATGTATTGACATATATTTTGCAACGGAATTGGCAAGCAGGGCTCGGAAGTTGGCGTCAAGCTTTGGACACATTTTAAGTGGTCTTTGGTACTTCGGAAGAATGAGGCAGTCTTGGTAAGCAGATGGAAAACAGTAAAAATGGTAGACTTGTCAGGAACAGTCAATTCTCGCTGTTGTGAGCTCTGCAGAGGATTTTCCAGCCCTGGTAAGTGATCTGTGGCGGGGAACAGATCCAACAAAACAGGCCTGTGGAGGCACTAGGTTGGGTGCATGTTAAGAATTCACAGGAAAAACTGGCCCCTGGCTGGGATGCCCACAGTTAAATCAAGCGTGGGCATTAACATGTGAGGGCACCTAATGCAGTAATAATGGTGCTACAAAAAGCCCTGAAGAAATGTCAGTGAAATGTCAGAAGATCCCCAAACTACTATTGCAAATTCCTTTTGGAACAAAATAAATAGCGTGGGCACATCTATCGGGAAGGGGTGAAGAGGCCTGAGATCCTTTCCCCGGTTCCTCTCCTGGCACTGTCACCACCCAGCCCTCGGGGGGGCAGCAGCCCCAGGATGCTCTCCCAGCCGATGTCCCCAGCCATGGCCAGGCCCTGCGGTCAGGCTGGACCGTGTTTTCTGTGCACTCCCTTCCAGATAAACTGGCTTTGCAGGTCTTCTGCAATCTCCCTGGTGCACCTGGACACGGGTTTCTGGGGCCAGGCGAGCAATGTGGCTCCTTTGGGTTGAACAGAAGTCCAGCCAGAGCTGAAGGAATCTGGGGGGCATCTGAGTCTGACACTCTGCTCTGTGTCTTGGGGTTCAGAAAGACAGAAGCTTCTTCAGGGCTACAAGGGTTTCAAAGCATGGAGTCCCTAATGTAGAAATAAAAGCTTGTTGGGGAAGGCCTGAGAATGTCGTTGGTGGGAAGCTGCAGCACCGCTTTAAAATAAGCTGCTGATTTTCAAGCATTAGTCAGACTTCCATTAACTGCTGTTGCAAATTTTGAAAGTGTTGAAAGACTCGTGCAAGCTCTCCTCTGCAGGGTTTCAGAGTATGGATTGGAGCATTCGTGGGTCTCCATAGCAAAAAAATCCACCCAACCTTCCCACTTCTTCCCCCATGAAGGAGGAAGAAACACAGTTTTGACAAGCAAAAGCGAAAATGAAGGGTCTGGGGAAGAGTAAGTGAAAGGCATAAAGATGAGAAGGATAAAAGAAATCCTAAAGGGAAAAGTGTTATACTGAAGATGGTGGCAGATGGGGAAAAAATAAGTTTATTGAAAAGAAAAAGGAAAAAAAATAAGATAATGATCTGAGCAGACAATGAAAAACTGAAATGTATAAAGCTTTACAAACAGAAAACAAAATGGGGGGGAAAAGGAGTGCTCTTCAGAGGCTCAGGGCAGAATAAAAGACATGGGGAAGCAAAGCAAACCATCTGGGATGTAACATGCTAATGTTTCAGTGTTTTTAAAAAGGTACCAGCTTCTTAGAGCAAACTACACAACAGTTTTAATGTGAGTTTGCTGAATTTCTGTATCTGTTCTCTAGAGTCATTGCTTTTTTAATATTTAAAAACAACTTGTTTCATTTTATTGGGTCACATTTATTTCCCCACTGTACTTCAAGGAAAGGAACTGCTGTGTCCTACTGCAAGGAACCAATTAATGAGCATCACAACTCGTCATGGTCCCTCTCACGGTCCCCCTGGCCATTTCTGCAGAGGATCCATCAAACTGAGGTCCCTTCCAGTGAGCCCTCGGGTTCTGGCCTGAGGAATTGTGTTGTGCCACCTGGAGCACGGAGCCCTGTAAAGGCAGCTCTTTGCTCCTCTGGCCAATATCGTTTCACTGCCCTGGTTGACAACGAGGTCCCTGATCTCAGGGTGCGTTGGAAATGGCTTTTTTTGCCATCCACTCATTCACGGTCACTCGTTCAGGTTGCCTCCTCAGGCCTCTCATACAGCCAACAGCATACCACTTCAACGGGAGAAAATTATTCCTGTGAGAAGGAAATTTGCTTTTTAGAGCTTTCCAGCACCTGGGAGCTCTTTGAAAACAACAATGCAGGCAATTCTCTGTTTTGATTTTGCATACAGTGAACTGGAAAGAGTTTGGCAATTTTTTTGCATACAATGCACCTTGACAAAGAAAACTTTTAAAAATTACTGTAAGACCATTATGCTGTGCCTGTGCAAAGAGCGGCCTGGGGAATTAATGCTCTTTGCTAAACATAGGGCAAAATGAAGCCAGCAATCCCACATGTGCAGGCACCATCCACAGTTCTCTTGTACTTACAGTGTCTGTTAACCCTGTATTGCCTCCTGCAGTCCTCCTGATGGACAGATAACAGTTAAAAAAAAAAAAAAAAAAAAGTGGGCAACAATGCTATGATTGTAAAGTTTCACTTTTTTGTGATTGTTAGTCTGGAAATACGTTTCCCATGGAGTCGGTGGTATTCAAGCATCTTTATTTTGATTTTAGCCAGGTCTTTCCTATTAAGGAAATGACACTGTAGCATCTGTTCATCAATTAGCTGCCAGCCCTACAGCTGCCAAATCACACCAGCACCCTGCGCATTCCACTGGGCGGCTTGTTCGGAGGTTCGATCCGCGCCAGCGCAGCCCTCGCCTCTCCTCCCTCCGCCCCCCGGGTCCTCCCCATGCTCCTCCTGCAGCCCCTGCTCCTCCCGGAGAGCCGAGTGCCGTCAGGAGGCGTTTCCAGCCCAGCAATGCTCGGGTGCCCTGTGCTGGCCCCCGGCTCGGGGCCGTGTGGGAGCCGGGGGGCGAGTCTGTGCCATCCCCATGTGTGCTGAGCAGAAGGAGCTCCGGAGACGGGCAACATTTCCAGTTTGGAGCAGGTGGTAACTGTTAATATCCTCATGACAACCAGGAGGAGTGAGATTGTCATCGGTTATATTAGTTGTTAATTTTGTAAATATTAACGATTTCTAGGATTATGGCACAGGATGTGAGCTGTCAACTCGCTTTATTTTCCTCCTACTCCTCCTTGCAATGACACATCTTTTATACTCCCGGATTCGTGCCATGCGTTTGTTGCCTTGCGCTGACACTGGGGCTGGCAGATGTTCTGGGATGAAGCCATGATGACCTCCCGAAAGTCACATTGTCTTCTGTTCCTGGGTACTTTGTTTTCTCTGCTCTAGGGATAAGTAATTTGCCTGTAAAGCACAGTGATTTGTAAATATCTGTGGTTGGTTTCCATCCAGTGCTGCTGCCGAAGCCGCTGCCTTTGGCACAGCGGAGCTCCCGCCTCCCAGCTCACCTGTGAGTGCCGCGGGTGCCGCTCCCCGTCCCCCTTGGCACAGGAACTGAATTACAGCTCGCCAGGAACCGTTTCCCTGTTGTGAAAAAGCCCTTAAAATTGACATTCTTTGCAATGTATCTCAAGAGCAAAATTTTAACCGTATTTTTAGATCAAGGAGCACAGTAATCGCGCGAGTGCCAGCCGCAGTAGTCATGCCTGCAGCTTCACAGACACGTTTGGAAGCGGCTTTGCAGACAAGATGCGACCAGGGCAGAGCATGGGGACAGGCGGCCTTGTTGGGGTGCTCGCTCCTCATCCTGGCTCCCTCACTGCTGGCAGGAGCCTCTGCCCGCCCGGCGGTGCCGCGGTGCCGCCAGCAGCCCTGAGCGCACAGCTGGGGCCCAGCCGAGTGGCGCTGAGCCCCAGGCTGAGCGGCACTTCGTGATTTTCCTGACAACGCCGTTATTCAGGATGATGTTTCAAATGGCCGGGGCCAGGGCAGCCACCAGGGCGAGAGGTGGGGGGCATGGCCACGGCTGGCGGGGTGCTCGCAGGGGACAGAGCCTCACACTGAGCTGCACCCGCCAGCCTGGACCGATTCGTGTGAGAGGCAAACACTGGACATGATACCCACACTGTTTCAATGATAATGTAAATGGAGCGCCCTCTGCAAGGGCTGGCGTCCCTCAGGCCCAGGGGAAGGCTCGACCTCTGCCTGTGCCCGGGCGGTGCTGTGCTGCTCCTGGTTCTGCTCTGCTTTGCTTTGCTGGCGTGGCGGTCGCAGGCGGGCGGCAGCGGCTTTCCCAGCAGCGCAGAGCTGTAGCCAGGCAGAGCCGGAAGAGCAGGGACACCTCCCGCCTGGTGACTGCCGCCATCGCCCTCACGTGCCAACCCCGCACCCACTGGGGCCACCCTGAGCTTGGCCAGCAGGGCTGGACCGAAGGGCCAGGGCAGAAGCCGTTCCTGGGAGCCGCGGATGGGGCTGGGCAGGGCAGCACCTCGCCGAGGGGCAGCCAGCGGGGAGCCAAGGGGCTCGGCTGAGCCGCGGCCCCCGGCCCCGGGCACCACTGGAGCAAGGGCAATGCCGCGAAGGCTGTGGTGTGTGCTAGGACATGGGTGCTCAGGCTTGCTTCAGGAGAGTGGATTTTAGCTTAATACTGGGTGTTGTTTTCCTCCCAGCCTTGTGCTTTAGAATGTAACATCACAGCAGTGACATGGAGAACTGATGATCTTGTCGGCTGTCCCCTCAGACAGCTGGTTTTATTTAGTTTTAGTTTGGTGGCCTCATTTGAGCACCCTCAGCCACCTCTTATTTGTTTCAGTATCAATCCGGATATTTTACTTGAGGTAGCTACTCAAACACGCCTGGCATGCATGATTCCCTGGGATCACACAGAAGTGAGCATCTCTGTTTGGAGGAGAAGAGGGTGCTGAGTCAGAGGAGTGAGGTGCATGGGTACTTATTGGGATATGATTTTAGCAGTTACCATCCAGATCATACAAAGCAACTTTCCTGTCTTAATTTCTGGTCAGCTTAAGCTACCCAAAGATTTCTGCTCTGCCAGTGATATCCAGAGACACGTTAAACACCTTGTAGGTTGGGAATTCAATACTAATCCATTCTGAGGGCAAACATAAAAATCAAAACTTTGATTTAAATTCAAGTACCTTGCAGATAACGTGTAGGCTTGGAGCTTCATTGTCAGAAGCTCTCAGCTCCTCGTGCAAATGGGAAGCATGACCAGCAGGGTCTAGAAATGCAGTTTTCCACCTTTGCCAGCAGTGGGTGCAAGAATACAATTAGAACACCAAGGAAGGAGAACGCCAGACCTGAACAAAAATTACGGCCTGAAATCCTTTTAATTCCTCGTGTTGCTGGTACAAAAACGTGCCAAGGCAGTCCGCAGCGAGCACGACTGTCACCTCCAGGCTTGGCGGGCTGTCCCCAGGGAGGCTGCTGGTATTTCGTTTTCCCTCACTCTGCTTTTACATCAACTCCTCCAATTAAGAAACCAAATAATTCAGAGGCAGCCATGTGCACCAAGTGCTGTAGCAAGGGCTAAAAATAGCCCCGAAACCTCGGGAAAAACAGCTCCTGGCTCCCCACTGAGCAGAGCCCTGTTGTGGGGTGTGGGGAGGATCACAGCCCTGGCTCGTCCCAGTTGGGGGGCAGCCAGACCCCCAGCAGCTGAGCCGGCCATCCCCCCAGGGCGGGATTTGGGGGTGTGGGGCAGCCCTGGCAGTGATGCTCCTCTGCACCTCCCTCTGGGAGAGCCCCCGCTCCCGTGGGGCCGGGGTGTTGAGGCAGAGCTGGGGGGCGCATAGGGCCCCTGAGGACACCCAGGGCTCTGCACGGGGGACCTGGAGCCAGCTTCTCCATCCCCGAGGCAAGTGCTGACCTAAAAGCGGATCCACAAGCACGGCTTGGGTTTCAGACCTGATGCTGACAGATTTGCAAACAGAGACACATAGAAAACAAAGACCATTCCCTTTTTTACAGCAAGAAACACCCACCCCACCCAAAAATAAAGATTGAAAAATAGTATCTCCAAAGCCCTTGGAATGAAAGAGAGGAAAAAAAACCCATGGGTTTAGGAGGAAAACAGAATTTCTTTCGAGTAAATAAGAAACCAGGGAAGACCAGGCCACCTAGCATAGCTTCACAGCTGGACCCACGCTCCTGCCGAGGTACGGGCGGTTAGAAAAAATAAAATAGCGTGTCCAGTTCTGCATAGGAGTTTTCTGTTCTTGTAAACCAAATGAAATTAATCATTACATTTATCTACAGGCTGTTCTATAAAATCAATAAGCACTAGCACTGCATAGCAATCAAAATATGACAAGGCACTTAAGCTTTGCCAACTCAATCCAATTAATGATATCTTCGTTAGAAAACAGTCATTTTTATAGAGTCAGTTGACTCTTCAAGGACTATAATATAAGACTGATATAAGCTCATTGATTTTTACTTTATGATTTCCAGTTGAAAGCAAACAGAGATCACTCGCTTTATAAAACTGTGAAAATATGTGTGTATTTAACATACCAATATTATTTATAAGCACCAGCTAATATTTAAGTGCCTCTTGTACGCCTTGATAGAAGTGGTCTATGAATTCAGTCCTCTCAAATGTTCAGAGGATGTTCTTCCACATTATCGCTATCGTCATTTGTCTTTCCTTTCTGACATGTGCAGTTTTTTATGCAGGAAAACTCTGTAGACGAGGCTCGTCAGCAAGGAAGCAGCAGCCTGAATACCTATGAGGTATTGCTGGAAACCGAACACCTCCAAAAATCTCAACCTGCCTCTCCCACCTTTTCACACAACAGCCTGGGAGTGTGCAGGGCGGAAGAGTGACCAGGGGACCCTGAGGATAGCAGGAGTGGGGTAACACTGCAGGTGTAGGGGGTTAGGGGTACGGAATGATTCCACGATTCTGTGGAAAGCTTATGGAGTGCTAAGGACTTTTGGGGGTCACAGGTGGAGGGAGAAAGGTTTGGTTTGGAGTAGGGATTGGAGGGAGGAGAAGGACCCCAAGACTCACTGGGTGCTCATGAAGCTCACAAGCCCTCTTGGGAAATGGAAGGTGAAGGCAAAGCCTGGAAAACTGTGCACCAGGAGGTGAGCAGCGTTGGAGCCAGGTCCTCTCCAAAGAGCACAGCTGGAGGCAAGAGCTCTTCCCTGCCGCATGGTGGTGGTCGGCACTGCGTACAAGTGGGTTTTGGAGGGGTGTCCCTATGCTGCGATGCCCTTCAGACACCCCCCGCTTCGAGTCAACCGTAACAGACAGGCCAGAGCCTTGGTGTGTTCCCTCAGGACTTCAACGGTGCAAATCGGAGCTGAAAACCTCAGGTGACAGGGGAGTGCCCCAGTAAATGGCGCTGGTGCCCGGTCCCCGGGCAGGAGGCCTGCACACCGCGCACACAGGGCCTGCGCACAGGGTGGTCGGGCTCAGCTCCCTCGCAGCGTTTATGGGAGGTTCGGCTTCAGCCGCCAGGAGCATCCAGGCACCGAGAGGCTTCTGCCTTGAACCAACGGGATTCTGTGTTTTTTTGAGCTAACGTTCATGGGGTTAACACGAGACTTCAGGGTCTGAGCAGTGGGTTCACTGGCAGGAGACAGTATGTCCTGCCTTCATCAATGCGTAGAAGAAAATGTAACCAGGGGGAAGGTGCTGCTCCTGGGCCCTCAGGAGCGGGCAGTGGGTCTCCACTGACTCAGGCTGTTGGCTCCACATCAGCCTGTGAGTCCACCTTTCCTTGCGCTTTTCCCCTCCACCCCAGGTGGCCGAACAGCCGTTTCTGGTGCCTCCTCTCGGTGAGGAGAGCTGCCGGGCCCAGTGGCAGCGCAGAGCGGGCTGCGTTTGCCAGGTGTGCTGCAGAACAAACCTTGCCCCACCACAGGGCTTCCTTCTGCCCTCTGTCCCCGGACAAACCTCAAAAAACAGGCTCCAGTGTCTGAGTGTAGAAAAGCGAATCTATCAGCAGCAGAAGGAACACCCAGGTAAAACACGTCGGTGCCACATATTTATTAGTAACAGTCCTTACCAGGGCAGCCACATTAGTAAGTGCAAGAACACGCCCCAATAATTGCAACCGCTTGGGTTTTTGTGGGTTATTGTCATTAATAAGAAGCTCTTGTTAAAAGTCTGAATCTAGGAGGGAAGGATGAGCTGAGCTGCTTCTGTCCCACCGGTGCCCAGATCTCAAAACCAAAGGAGGGTGTTAAGGGAATGAAGATCTTGGTTTCGAAGAAAAAGACAAAAATGAAGAGAGGAGTGAGTTTTGTTTCCTTTCCAAAAGCGTGAGTGTGTTTTCAGACATCATACGGCAGATACAGATGAAAACAAAACAAAAAAATGGCACTTCTGCAGTAATTATTTCCAGTTGCTCGGTGAATTACTCCTGCTTTCTGAGATGCCTTGCCTAGCCAGGGCGGTGCAGGCGCTGGCACACACCGGAGGTCACACTTGTCACCGGCAGATGGAAGGGGACGCAGGCAGCCCAGCACCAGGCACAGGGCCGTGCCTGCAGACACCTGGGCTTGGCTCAGCGGGCAGGAGGAGTTGGTGGCAGGAGCCCTTTGCAACACATTGCAGGATATGAAGAGCTTCACACCCCTTAGAGCTCGAGTCTTTGAGAAGGCAAGGTGTGACGACCACAGGGGAAAGCTGGTCTCAGTCCTCCAGCTGCTCCTTCCCCCTTTCCCATGGCTTTTGGATGCTGGAAGAGACATAACAGGTTGAATATTTGGACGAGTCTCAAGACAATTTTTTGATGGTCTTGAAATCAGACAGGTTAATAGGAGTTCCTCAAACCAGCAACAGGGGCAGGGGAGGAAAGAGCTGTGACAAGACGGTAGCAGAGTGTGCCAGGGGAGCCCAGCCTGGGCCAGGGGAGCTGCTGCGGAGCCGGCACCTTCTCACCAACACAGGGGTTGGCCTGGGCATTTCTGGCCAGAATTAAGCAGGAGCACACAGGACTGAGGGGTGGCACAGGGGCTGCTTCCCCACACTCCACTGGGCCTCCTGGTGTGGGTCAGCCCTGCAAAAGGACAGAGCTGTTATCAGGCCGAGGGCACAAAAGAAGATGATGCTGGATGCAGCGGGTGATAGCAGGAAAAGCAGACAGGGTTGACCCTTCTTCATGCATCCCCAGCTGTGCAAAGCCTGTCCAGTGGCCCGCTAAGCTCTGCTCCAAAAAGCAGCAACCCCAGGGCAGCAGCAGTGAGGTGGGGGGCCAGCGGCATGGGGGGAGCGCTGCCCCGCTGGTGCGGCCACCAGGGCTGTGGGGCTGGCCCCGCAGAGGGAGGCTGCCGGAGCACATAGCGGCAAGAAATCCCTTACGAGAGTGAGTGACAGTAATTGGGAGTAATCGCAGCAATCCAGATGTGAAGAAGGCTTTTTAGTAATTCACTGCTCCCTTTAATATAATATGAATAATCCCCTCTAAAGTGGTGGTTATGACTGCAGCCTCGTCATTTTTTTGAGCTTCACCTTAAACTAGTTGTAAACTGAGATAATCAGTTTCTGTGGGGTTATTAAGAAGATTGCACATCTATTATGCTTCTTAAATCAGCCATTTTTTCACCTTGTCTTTACTTATGTCTTCTTTCCTTTTATTCACCCCTTAAAAGAAAGAACTGAATGTCTTTTGTCATTCAGGCCTCCTCTCCTGGTTACAGGTGCCATGGCAAACATTTCCTACCAAGAAGGCAAATATAATTTTGCCCGAATTCTGAAACACTTTCACAGGGATCACAGTTCCTGTCTCTAAGGTCTTGTAGTACCTCAGTTTGCTTGAGCGTGATGTGACACTAAAAGAGATGGAGGCAGCCGTCAGTGGCCAGTGCAGGAGCTCGCTCTGGTGATAAGCGTTACCCAGAATTTAGGCTGAAGAGTGACTGATAGCACCACGCAAGACCATTGCCCAGATATCAGCCTTTAGGCCCGTTTTGGGTGCAAAACTGCTGATGAAGCCCAGAGCACATTTGCTCTGTCTCATGCCTTAGTTTTTTTATCTGGCAGGGCTTCTTCCCTTCCTCCTTCCCACCTCACAGCTTGTCTGGGGGCTGTTCTAGGGGGATGGAAGGTGTCTCTGTAATCTGTACCACCGATGCTCAGAAATTTCAAGTGTGATTGAATAGGATATGCTCATGTCGTGTTTGGAATAACCCTCGTTCAGCCAATATTTTTTGTTTCAGTGTTACCAGCCGGCAGAGGAGGCTCAGCTGCCTTTGAGGCTGTACTGACCACGTTGCTGAGAGCCCCGGAACTAAGCCTGGCAGCTGGGAGCCAAGTGGTAGCACTCCAAAAATAAAGGGTCTAGGAAACAGCATCAGACTTCAAGGGAGTGGATGAAGGCGGATGCACCTGGGTGAGAGTTACTAGATGTTATGAAGAGGAATAAAACCTCAGGGCTAGGGCAGGGAGGGCGATGCCCTCCGTGGGGTGGCTGTGCTGCCTGCACGGGTGGGCGCCCTGCCCGCCTCCACCTCTCACCCCGCTGCAAGGGCTGCGGGCTTCTCGGAATCGATCTCCTCCATACCCAGGGTCTGTGGCAAAAAGCTACATTTCCACATTTCTGAAAGCCAGGGCTCTTACGTGGGTGTCTGAAAAGTGCTAATGGCACCACAGTGGGAATCCTCCGCCCTTATTTCACAGAGCACATCCCTCTCGATTTCAAATAAAACGGGTTCACCAAAAAGCTGGTGGAGTTCTTGTGAACTTTTCTTCTGACCCAAGTATGATGAACTGCTTCTGAGCAGTGTGAAATGCTTTAATCTGACATTTGGTGTTCTGGTATGCGCCTGTATTCTCATTTCCATCGGTCACAATTCCCCTTTCAGGCAGCCTGGGAAGTGACTTCCCCTTCTGCATGTGCTATAGAAAATGCAAACTTTCTGTAAGAGAACTCGGATATGACCCACCATTACGTTTTAGGGTTACCATTTGAGTGCACACAGTAAGCATATGGGTAGTTCTGCAGAGCAGATCTGGTGCAGAGATTAGTGCATAAACCAAGGAGCAGAGGTCAGAGCAGAACAATTAGAGCATTTAAGACAAGGAAGGTTTGTATCTGGATTTCTTTAGTTCTCTGCAGCTTGACCATTCCATAACATTTCAGGAAAAAAAAATGGCCAAAAGCATTATGATTTATCACGTATGGAGAATCTTTGTGCTCTCATGGCTGCTGAGCACTGGAGCATCAGCACTCAGCTCCAGAAGAAACTCCTAATAACTTTTCATCACTGGTAACAAACAGGCTTTTTCCTTATGCAGCCAAGCCAGAGCAGGGAGCAGACAACTTTCTGTGGGACAGGTCTCGGGGTCTCTTCTCTTCTTCGCTCTCTTCCTACAAGACTTAGACGACTGTGAATTTTTGAAAGGGGTCCAGCGCAGAGCAGTGCTTTGTGTCAGGATCTCCCCTCCTAAACAGAAAGCCAGCACCCACCCTGAGCTTGCAGGGCAAATCTGCCCTTACGTAAAGCCCAGAAACTTGGCTCTAAGCAGAAACTTAGGCACCATCTCTAGAAATAATCTAGCCTGTTCATAGTATCGAGACAAAAATTTGCCCATGATGGATTAAAAAAGGGATGTTACGCTTAGCATGCTCAAATAACTTTGTATCTGTCGTGCTGGAAATAGCTCCCAGATAGCACAGATCACTCATCATACAGGCTCTTTCTAGACTAATATCTAATCCTTTTAATTACCGACTGCAGAATGACTTGTCTGCCATCACACAAACCTGCTCAACTCAACCAGTATAGATGTAACAGCACTTTCTTGGACACTTTTCAGAAATCCCACCAGCACCTAGCTGGGCTTCTGCATTTACAGAACGCGTGAGCACAGGCTGGTGGCTCTCATCTATATTTGCTGGAGCAGGGGGCTTGCTCACCCCCAGTCAGCCCTAAAATGCAGTTTGTGCAGTCGTCCCACCACCTGCACGGTTTTGTCATCTTCATGGTGATTCAAATGAAGCTGCTAATTTCTGGGAGGAAAATGACAAATCCTGTTTCAAGCTATCAAAAGCAACTTCTTTGATTACTAAGGCAAGAAACTGAATCAGCTCAGTTTCCTTGCAGTATTTTTTGTATTCTGTTGGTGTTTCTAAGATTTCTCATCTCCTGACACACTGAGACATTCATCTCCAGTTACACTGAAAACCCACAGGTTTGCAGGAAAGTCAAAAATTTGTCCTCATCTGCTGCCTGTGATGCACCCAAATGTTTCAACACAGCAGCTCCAGAATGTCTCATCCCTTCTGCAATGTTCGCTCAAGTGTGTCCACTTCTCCCTAATTCTTTACTCCTCTTGCAGTGTTTTTTGGCTAACAGCTGTGTTTGGAGAGGGCTTCAGTGTGTGCTTGAAGCAATACAAACATCAAGAGCCTTCGAGGTGCTCTCTGAACAGGCTGTTACACCACAGTGCAGCTGCAGGGAAAAAGTGAGAGCAAAAGTTAACACCAGCTTGGCAGACCGACCCAGTACAGAGCATGGGAACACAGCAACGAAAACATGAGGGGTACAGGAATATCAAGTTAAACAGGGAGTTATAGTGCCAGTGGAGGAAACACAGAAACAAATATGTTTTTCAGAGGAGAGAAAGAGAAAGAGAAAAAGAGAAAGAGAAAGAGAAAGAGAAAAAAGAAAAGGAGAAGGAAAAGGAGAAGGAGAAGGAGAAGGAGAAGGAGAAGGAGAAGGAGAAGGAGAAGGAGAAGGAGAAGGAGAAGGAGAAGGAGAAGGAAAAGGAAAAGGAAAAAGAAAAGGAGAAAGAGAAGGAGAAGGAGAAGAAAAAGAAAAAGAAAAAGAAGAAAAAAAGAGAAAAAAGAGGCATTGTAATTCTGTGCAAAAATCTGAAGTGGATTACACCGTCTAGCTGTTCATTGTTTTTTGCTGAGCTGCTGAACAGAATAATTTTTATGGGAAAACATGGCAAAGATGTGAAGAAAACATATTAGGAAATCAGAATACATTTGTCAATCTAAATCAGTGAGCTTTGAAAAATGGCCGAGTACAAGTAGCATCAGCAGCATGATCTGCACGTGCATGCCCAGCACTTTGGGGTGCCAGGGAGGGCGCAGGAGGGAGGTGTCCAGGGGTGCCCGGGCCCTGGCAGGGACCTGTGGTGGCAGCTGCCTCCTCCCTGGGACGGGGCATCCCCAGCCCTGCTGAGCTCCTGCCTGTGTGCTTCAGGTCTGGCCTGGGGAGAGAAGAACCAAACCACACCACGCGTGAGGGAGCAGACCTTGTACAGGGAAGAGTTTGCTCACTACCGTAATCCCTGTGGCTGGAGAAGATGTGAATTAGAAGGACTTTCCTTCGAGCCATTTGCCCAAGCACTACAAACACTCAGCATTTAGTGCATCCAAATCACACTCGCAAACCAAGCAGCAATGTTTAGCTCAGGTGTCCTTTGGGGGCATTAGTTGTGTGCAGAAGCATTTATATTTCTATATTTCTACATGAGCTGCCCAGGCTGCTGTTGCATGGCACAAATCGTGTCTCTTTGCCTGATCATGGCCCTGGCAGGAAGAAGAAAAAAAAATCAGCCCCATTCAATTGCAGTCACACAGTGCTCTTTTGGGGACAAAACCGCAGTTCCAGTGAGTCTCCCTAATCTAACAGGGACAAAACCCACTCCTAGACACTGGCATCTTTCTTACCTGACTCTGACAGGTTTGTGACTGTATCCTGGAGTGACTCTGATCTGGACTGACAGGCATACTTTTTAGCTGTGAAAGAGAATGTCTTTCATTCATATCCAAAACGTGTAGCACTGGGAGTAGGAAGCGCATTGTGTATTCCCAAGAACTGGAAAGAAATGCAGGCATTGCTGGCTCTCCAAAATCCCCCAGGTAATCAAACATCATTTTAGATCCAGTTGAACACCAGATGCCCTGAATTAACTGCATCAATTAGAAACCAATTCTGTGTCACTGGCACAGCCCCCTTGCCTGGACACTGCCAGCAGCCAGAGGTAATATGTTTTGATTTAGCTGTAGTTGGGCAGAAAACTAAACCAATTTTGTTAGACAATTAAATGGCTGGTGTAAATGAGGTGCTGGCTGACATTGTAACCAGCACCATCACTGGGTCGTTTGCTTTGCTATGAGGATTTCTTTCCAAGTCAAGCATCCCTGATTCCTGACCAGAGGGTGTTGTAAGAAGTGGTAGTGACCGCACAGCATGTTTTACCAGCTGTAGAGCCCTTCAGCCAGCTCAGGTGTGTTTTTCCCCTTGTCCCTTTTCACACAGCAAAGTGACAGTCATACCTGGCACCGCAGTGGGCAAAAATCCCCTTTGCAGTGGGCAAAAGAGCTGCCTCTTCCCTTTCCCCTGCAGCAGCTAAGAAACTGTGTGTCTGCTGCTGCTGAAAAAGAAAAGAAAAAAAGAAAAAAAAAAAAAAAAGTCTTAAAATATGCTTTTACCTTTGGAAAAAAGTTCTTGCCTGTTTGTTTTTTAAGACTTTGGATCCGCTTGCCTTCAGAGTGTGACTCTGCAAGATCCTTTGGCCCGGCAGCAATTTGATGTTGCCAGGCTTCAGGGAAGCATCCCCCTTGCAGACCAAACTCAGCACTGCTTTGGTGGCCTCAAGCTACTTGATGCATCAGCAGCTAAGCTGTTTTCTCTGTGGGTCCCATGTACAGCCAAGTACTCTGCTTTCCTGGCACAAGTGGGCAGCCTCATCCTTCTCAATTTTGTGAGCCTTAAGCGCCTGATAACAGCAGTCTCTTTAAAGGGAAGCAGTCAAGGAGAGCTATGCTAGTTATCTTGGGTAGAGGATCCTCTAGGTCTTTGCCAGTTTTTATCAAAGCATAAAAAGCAATTATTAAAATTAATGCAATTTACCATGTGTTTTACTTCTAGCAAAGCTATTTTTGGCCAGAGTTGCCATCTGGCCCATTCAGCAAGATCAGCCACAGACTTTTGCTCTCTATTCCACTTCCCACAGTTCTCATGTGGAGCTAAGCAAACACATGCCTTTTGCAGAATCAAGTACCTCAGCTGCAGCAGCTACCTTACCTGAAAATTGCCATCACCTGGTGCTGAGTGTCCTCTGCATGACAAACACTTTTTCTTCTTTCCCTTTTGCTTTCTGCTGGCACTGGGGATGCTCCTGTGCAGCACCTGGGTGGGCAAGCACTGCACCGCTCTGCCCTGAGCTGGTGTCCACTGGGGGAGCCGCTGTGGGGAGGGCGGATTGGAAAGGGTGGCCTGAGCTGCTCGTAGCTGAGGTGAGAGCTGGGGCGGGCCTCAGTCCCTGTGCCACACAGGTTGCTCTCTAGAGGAGTAAATAGAATCATAGAATCATTTTGGTTGGAATAGACCCTTAGGATCATCAAGTCCAACCGTAACCTAAACCACTTCCCTGAGTGCCTCATCTCTACGTCTTTCAAGCACCTCCAGGGATGGTGACTCCACCACTTCTCTGGGCAGCCTGTTCCAGTGCTTTACAACCCTTTCTGTGAATAAATGTTTCCTTTTATCCAGTCTAAACTTCCCCTGACACAACTTGAGGCCATTTCCTCTTGTCCTGTCACTTGCTACTTGGGAGAAGAGACCAACACCCTCCATGCTACAACCTCCTTTCAGGCAGTTGTAGACAGCGATAAGGTCTCCCCTCAGCCTCCTTTTCTCCAGGCTGAACAGCCCCAGTTCCCTCAGCTGCTCCTCATCAGACTTGTGCTCCAGATCCTTCACCAGCTTCATCACCTCCTCTTAACTCTCTCCAGCACCTCCTTGTCCTTCTTACGATAAGAGACCTAAAACTGAACACAGCATTCAAGGTGGGGCCTCGCCAGTGCCGAGTACAGTGGCACAATCACTTCTCTTAGTCCTGCTGCCTGCACTGTTCCTGATAGAAGCCAGGATTCTGTTGGCCTTTTGGGCCACCTGGGCACACTGCTGGCTCACGTTCAGCCGGCTGTCAATCAACACCCCCAAATAAGATGGGTCAGGTCTCTTGGTTGGTACTGGGGCTGAGTGGGCTGTGCTGGTTTTGTCACACACCCTGCAGAGCTGGGACCCTGCACACTGCCGGGGCAGGAGGGTTCCTGCCCCCAGCTGCCACCCCGGCTGTGCGTTTGGAGTGTGCTCATCGCCATGGGACTGAGGCGTGACAAGGACTGGCCTGGCCGTGTAATGGGATAAGCCGTGGCGATCCTCTGCGCAGGGACGTGTCCCAGCACTGTTTAACAGACTGCCATAGACGCAGCACGTGGAGCCAGCAGCGCAGCTCGGACCTATCCCCCTGCTCCTGGCTTTGTCCATTTCTTCTTCCTCATTTCAGGATTTGAGAGTTGATTCTGTAAAAGCACCAGCTGTGCTGTTTTCCTCAGCTCCATGCCTGAAAGTCTGTTCCTGGCCTTTTATAACCCTTTACATCCAGTAACCCCTTCCATTCTTTGTAAAATCATCAGCACAGCCAAGCAATAGGAAAACTTGTCCACAGGTTTTTACAATATACATCATCAGAGCTTCAAAATGAGCCTAAATGTGTTCATTACTAACTGAAAATCAGGGTTTTGTCTGTATTTTTCACTCTTCTACAGCCTGTCTGACCTGAAAGAAGTGGAAATTAGTTCTTTTATATTTTCATATATCTGAAGATAAATCAGCACAGTGAGAATAAATGTGTAGGGAATAAAGATCTGATTCCAGAATAATGTCTGTGTGCCCATGGAAGTTCCAAGTGTTCACACAGAGACTCTGGAACCTGGTATAAACACCGTATAAACGTGAACACAGCACACATGATGATCTGGAGTGGAAGAAAGCAAATCCTCCAAGTGACTGGACTGCTGGTGGTGGTTTTGCATTTGTCAGCCCCTCACAGTCCTGGGACAGCAGCATCCTCTGCACTGAGATCTCTCCTCTGTACAAACTTAAGGAGAATACTGCAAAGGAAACAGCAAGGGCAGCTCAGTTTATCCTTCACGTCACTTGTCTGAATTTGGGCGGTTAAAGGGGATAAAGGAAGTTGGGCAGACGGAGAGTCTTCTAATGTGACATACTGAAGTCATAGCAGTGAGACAGTGAAAATGTCTGGTCATTGGAAAACAAAAAAAAACCCACAACTGTATTTTTAATTGTCCAATGAGAACAGTAAGAGGGAGAGAAGCCCAGATGTGATGCTGTCACTGATAGACCTATTTAATGGCTGCAGACTATCCACTTATTGGCACTTTAACATACAGAAAGGTATAATAGGTTGAGTGATAGAGTGTGATAATGAGATGATTAAGAATGGAAACCTCTTAGAAGATACATGTTAAATGCCAAATAGATGCCTACTCAGCGTAAGAAAAAAACCCAAACAACTGGCATATAATTCATAAGGAGATGATCAAATACATCAGGAGGGAGCTCTGACTCGAAGTCTTTAGACGCGGGCTGTTTGATGTCTGGATCCCATGGTGTCCACGCTTGGCACTACAAGGGCATGTTGCTTTCTGCTTGCCACACTTTCTGAACAAAGGAACCTGAGTGACCAACTTAGCAGCAAACTAGTTTGTGTTTAAAACTGTTAATATCCCTACCTGGTGGGAGACAAATGTTGGAGGAGCAGTTACTAAACAGGTTGTCTGGGGGAAGAATTTGGTCGAAGCTGCCTGGAAGTTGCTGCCGTTCACGTCCACTGCAGCGCTGCTCTGTGTGCTGATGTACAGCGATTCCTCCTGCAGACACATCCCCTGCTCTGCCCTGTGCCCGGTTCGAAATAGATTTTCAACCTAACGCCTGAATATGTTTATCTCAACACATTATCACTGCAACATTGCTGCTGTCTGGAAATGACAGTGCCTTTGTAATCCACATCAACAACGATCTCCCGATCAGAGGGTCTTACTCCCCTCAGAGGCACTGCCCTCTCCTCACATAGCCTTTTCTGATTCCCAGCATCACAGGGACAAATGGCATTTATCAGGATATACTCAGTTCAAATTCTTCCCTTTTCATTCACTCTCCCAGGCATTAAGCTCAATAAAAGATTCTTGCCTCTTTTAGATATTTAAAGACTGATATTAGCAATTCAAAGTTAATTAAACAGAAGATTCCAGGCTAAATTTCTTTCTCACAAATAGCAGCAAAATTCTAGTATAATTCCATGAGCTTTACTACACAGTAACACTGGAGTGAGGGCTCCTTTCAGGCCAACGGAGTTCCTCACGTGTTAAGTGCAAACAGCGTTTGGCACTCCATCGGTTTCCTCAGTATAGTAACTCCATGTGCTCGCCAGTGGTTGAGAATGTCTTCACGGAATATTGTGTATGTTATCCTGCTCTTTGGGGTTACATTTAAATAACAAAACGCAAAATAGCAGGTTGCTGAATTGTGACAACCACAGGTTTTCATATTCTGTTCTTATTCTGGAAAAACATACACTTTTCTATTTTATTTTTGTCTGCATACATGTGCACGGGCTCATGTGTGTCTCTGCATATTATAAACATATGTATAATGTCTCATTACATGAAGGGAAAATTCCAGCTGAGATTTTATCTCCCTGGAGAGTAGAAAATCTCAGTCCCCAGATGGCAGACACGTTCTCTAACCAGTCACATTCCTGTTCTCACCTGATGCTTTTTGGATTTGTGCAGTAATTGTGCACACTAGAGTTTTATTGCTGTATGGAAAGCATACCAACAGTCTCACTGAAAATGCATTGCATAAGAACACATGCGTACCTCAGAAGGTGATAAATACTTTGATTTTTCTTTCCAATCTGCATGCTTTTCTTTTTGTTACTGCTAAATACACAAATGTAAGTTAAATTCACAGATGCCAAACCCAAAGTTACATCCAGTACAGGATAGGCTATTAATAATGGCATTGGCAATACATTATGCTGGGAAACATATGCAATGGTTCCTCTGCATAGCTCCTACCTCTACAACGCAGTGAGAAAGCATCCTCTTTCTTTCCTCCTTGTGCAGGCATAATCAGTCCCTTTTGGGGACAAGGGTGCTCATTGTATCTCCCTGTGCTTCGCAGCTCACTGAATGTGATGCTAATCGTGAACCCAGTTCAGATCTCACATGCACTAGTTAACTTCTGAGTTTATAACTTACTTCAGTGGAACTATTCCTGATTTGTGATGGATCAAGCCTACAGATCAGTATTGCAACATGCTTTTGTTTAACGATGCAAGGCCAAATTTCACAAAGTTCTGAGGCCAGTTGCCTACCATAATAATCAAATGCTCAGCATCTTGCAGGATGACACCAAAGTCCACTGTATGCCATTTTGTTGTAAAGAAGGTTGTTTGGGATCAAAGAGTCTCCTGCTTTGACTAATGAAACAGATAGGAAGAAAAATGAGTGATCAGAAGTAATTGCAATTTGCAAAGTAAATTACAACATTAACTACTCCAGAAATCAATAATCGGGCACAAAAAGAAAATCAGTTGGGGGGATGACAGAAGAAAAAATAAATCTCTTGGGCATCTTGCCACTCTGGGGATTTTAATTTTGAGTTTTCTACTCCCAGCTATCTATTCTTATTGCCCATCCATCAACCTCCTGATGAATATAAAGGACTCTGGTACGAAACACCAGAAGATTGCTGGGTTGGTAGAACAATGGAAAGGGAGTCTTTCAGGTCTGGAGGAGGAAGGGTAAATTGCAGATGACTGTTCAGAAAAGCTTGTCTCTGCCTTTACTTTTTGCCCGTAACATCTCTTTTTAATAGCATTGGCAGCCTAATAACCATTTCAAAGGTAACCAAAATCATATTCATGGGCAAATCACCTGGAAATTTCCTGATTGACTCTAACAACTGACATAATTTTTAATAGAAGTGCAACATGATTTATGCCTTTGCTTATTGGTATAGTTTTAAGCAGGGACAAAGTGGTTGTTTAATCTTACTCTCATGTTAGAGACATTCATCTTCCACCCCTTTGTATTTACTATTTACATCTTCATAAGAATGCCGACACTGTAGCCTTCATTATTAGCAATACTACTTGATTTAATAGCACTTACGAATATCTCTGAATTTGGGGTTTTGTTAATGAATGTTGTGAGTTCTTCTGTGTGCTTGCTTATGACAGGTTATCTGCTATGGATTTTGATGAGAAGGGAGCTAAGAGGGGGTCAAGCAGAAAGCCTACATGAAAAACATCACAGCCACTGGTGTGGTTACACAGGCGGTTGTGAAAGCTAAGGCTTCTACATCAAAAAAAGTTAAAATCAAGTTAAAGGAAGGGAGAGATGGGGTATGTAGAGAAAAAGGGTGTTTTCAGCAAGAGCTATACTGCAAGCAGACACTGGCCTGGCCTCCGGGGTGCTGGGTGTCCAGGCTCTTGTGAAGAAAGCTGGAGGAAGTGCTGTGAAAAAACATCCTTGTTTGAAACCCAGTTCCTGAAATGCAGTGCACTTGTTGGCAAATTGAGGCTATTTATAGAGCAGGTGTTTACTGGCTGGTGCAAACATCGCTGAACGGCACCTCCACAGCACCATGGCTCTAAGTCACCTCACCAGAAACTGCCCGAACACACAGCTCCTCCTGCAAAGGAAAGCGTGAGCCTGCCACTTGGAAGGGGCGACAGACCAGAAAAAGGGTGCAGCTTTATCCAGAGACTGTGAAGCTGACACTAGGTACAGCTCTTGCCATTCTATTACCATCACCAGTGCAAGAGCAGTCAACTGGTCCGGCACCACTGGGGCTGGGGAAGTATGAGCATCACTATCAAAAAATACTGCCAAGGCTGAGTGTACGCACTCCTGTGCATCGCTACAGCTTTGCATTCACCACCTTAGATCATGGGCAGGACAGGAGGAGATAGAAGACAAAGAGAAGCAGGCTTGCAGGGAAAGGAGACACCTACAAGAACAATCTTCTATGCTTGCAACTAGCGGTTTAATCTTTGGAATAATCAATGGCACTTGCAATTATTAGTATTTTTTATGGTTAATTATTGCTATTTATGTTGGCAGTTACCAAGTGTCATATATGATTATTTTATATCCTTAGACTTGGTCAGTTGAATGTGTAATCTTTATCTCCCTATATGTTTAAGACTTATTTTTACAGACACAGTTATGTTTTTCTGTCTGCAGTAATTCGCCAGTCAAAACATGATATACATGACTGGGTACCAATCTTTCCATTTTAATTTCTCCCCTCCCAAATAAACAGTCATGTTTGACTGATCTTTTCTGATTAAAAACTAAAAAGGGATAGATATGTGGAATTTTTTTTTCCCAAATTCTCCTTGTTAAGCCCTGTCACTTTAGTGACAACCCTCCCTGAATTCACCCCTCATTTGGATTTGAAAAGTATTTGTAACCCTTTTATGGCTGAACACATTTTCTTTGGATCATTTTCTTGTTTACCGTCATGTTCAGAGGCTGATCTTTAAAAGGCATCATTAAATGTGATAAAACTCAGTCTAGAATATTTCCAATTGCACATACACACAAAGATAGCCTTAAATCCTTGAATAGCAGACAGTACCCTGCAGAAGGACTTCCTACATTCCAAAGAACAGCTAAAAGCTTCCAAAAAAACAGCAAAACAACTCTTTTCTATTGTACATTGAAGCTGATTTTCCTTCCACGAGCACAAAAACCTTAATTTTATGAAAGAATCCAGTGGGCACCTTGCATCACTATAAACACAGATGGTCCTCAGTCATGCTGACCAAAACAAGTTGCTGGGAGAGCTTAATTAACGGCGCCTGTACGAGCTTCTACCCAAACTGGTGCAGACCGTGGTCCTTCCCAGGACCTGCTACATGACACATGTGCCAGCCTTGAGATTTCAGCAAACTGGGTGAACAGAACTGAAACAGGATACCAGGAATGGTTTGGGATAGCAGCAGAGGTGTCATCACTGTGTCACCATGGTACCTTTGAGCCATCTATACAGATATGAGGTATATACAGATATATTTTTCCCCTTTTTAGGATAGATTTTATTTTGTAGCATTGAACACACTTACCTCTTGGAGTGGGTGCATGTTGTTCCTTGACTGTACCTCTGGGATCAGGTTGAGTTGCTAACCTTTATGTACAAAGTTAAACCGCTGTTTATAAAGGCACAGCATAGCAAAGCCTTGATTTTTGAGTAGAATGAAATTCAAAATGCTTCTCTAAAATAATTTTTAAAAGAGTTAAAATACAAGCAAGAGCGAAACAGATGCAGATAGGAGTGAGCAGAAGCAGTATGGAACTTGGCACAGTGTTTGAACTCTCCTTTGTCTGGCATACACCTTTTCCCACATTACTACTGCTCACTGTAGCTGGGAAAGGGTTGCCCCTTTCTCTCAGAGTGTTGTTCTGTTTTGTTTTTCTGGGCTAACCCTTTGAATTTAGCACTGCAGGCATAAGGAGCCATTTTGTGCCTGAAGATGGTGTTCCCCTGTGTGCCAGTGGATGCGTTCTTACCCGGTTTTCTTCAATTTTTCCCTATCTTAGTGCTGAGGCAACGGCACACAGGTAAAATGACCATGCATGTTATGCTGTGTGTCTTTAAGGCTCTGTATGAACATTAACTAATTAGCCGGTGAGGAAAAGAGCTGTGGGCCAGCTGTTTCAAATGGCAGGAGCTGCAGGGGATTCAGCTCAAACACCAACTGTGGGTCTGAATGTGCAAAGGCCCAAAGAGAACTGGGGCAGAAGCAAAGCGGCTGAAAGCCTGGAACAGGTGTGTAAGAGGGCTTCGAAAATACAAAGACATTTAACACGTCAAGACTGGCAACAGCTTAGATAGGTACAATGGTTATATTAAGAGCGGACTGTCAATCTTGACTGTTCGCCTCTAGCGTGGAGAGGAGATTATAACATAAACACTACCAAGCCTTAATTACAGCAAATCAATGCTTTAAGATGCCACTCCAGGAAAACAAAGGTCCCATGGTAGAAAGAGGTTTCTACATTTCCTTTAACTTCGCTCCAGACTACTGAGACCTTCAGTGCATAACTTCTGAGCCCTTCCATTTCCCATTCTTAATTTTCTTGGAATTTTTTTTTTCCTTGGGAACTAAAGATAATCTGGTAACTAAAGCACTAGGCTGGCATTCCAGGTCCCAGGTGGGGGACATCCAAACTCCGCTGACTACCCAGCACCAGTACTTGCTCTGTTCACTCTATTCTGCTTGCTCAGGCTGTGATTTTTGTGGCTGTCTTCTTTGGGAGAAAGTCTGCAAGAGTCTAGAGTGAATGAGCGTTCTTGGCAATCTGTGTGAGGATAAAACTGTCTATTAAGAAGGTGAGTGTGTTCGGTATGGTAGGACCTCACGTTAAGAATCAAGCTTATCATAGCTGGAGTAAGGAACTGAGAATGTGCTGCTGACAATAAGTCAGCCAGCATCACTCTGGCTTGACAGACCATGATAGGTTTGTGTCTATTTGAAGGTTAAGAGATTTGCTATTTTCCCAATGTGTTATACAGCCATTGCAACGGAGGTTTACGCACATGCCGATGTCATGAATACCGCCGCGGTTAGGGATGACTAAATACAAGACCTCGACATCTCGAGGGCCCAGCTACAGGCTGAGACAGACCCATAACTCTTGGCACAACTTTTCTTTTTTTCTGCCCAGATGGAAGAGCAGTGCTGAAAGCCCTTTCCTATGGGGTAAAGAGAGTGATGAGATACAAACAGAATCCTCCAAGTGTGTTCAGCTGTCTTCCTGGGTCTTGAGGGGAAGCCCTTAGCTGAGGGAACTGGCTGGCTTGTGTCAGTGCCAGATAAAGAATTTTTTCTAAGGAAGAGCATTAAGGAAAGAAAAAAGAAAGAAAGGAAAAAAAAGAAAAAGAGGGAGGGACATTTACAAATGTGGGAAATGGAAGCTTTATCAGGAGTTTTCTGGGGAGATAAGGAGCTGGGCTGGCCCATCTCTACGCAGTGTGGACACACTCGCTGCTTTTGAGTCTCTCCGGAAAGAGCGAAAGGAGCTGCTGACATTTCTGCTTAAAAGGAAGAATCAATGAATTTTTTTTTCGCACTGCCTGCTTGTTTGACCTTATTGTGTTGTGGAATAGAAAAGAAAGAAAAGAGAGCGAGTGAGGGGAGAGGGGATTCGTGCTAATAAAATCCAAGACAAGATCACAGCCCTCTGATCATCGCTGGAGACGCTATTATTTGGTTGTTGTCCTATTTGCCGCTGTTGCTCATTTCTGATTCCTGCCTTGCTGTAATAAGTCACACTCTTTCCAGCCATCATCCCTGTATTGACAGGCAAATGTCACCCACGTTTGATTGACGTCCATTGCTCCTGAATACAGAAGTATGATTTAGGAATCAATTCTGTTTGTTTATTTAAACAGCTCTTTGTGTACCTTGTATATCTGCAAGCAGGACAAGTTCCTTAATATTTTCTCAGGAGAAATGCCACTAATATTGCACATTCACCTTCTCACTCAGTCACAGAGGTGTCCCTTGAGGGACGATAAACCTTTCACACACAGGGGAAAACCAAAAACAACAACAAGCAAACAGAAAAACACCCCCAAACAAACAAATACCCCCAACAACAACAACAACAAACCTAGACTTAACAAAACACTTTGCTGTCCCGGAGCTAAGCCATAGAGACCTTTTCCTCAGGTCCAGGCACCTGCTGGTTTGCATATGCCGCACACTTTCCTTTGGCTTCTAAACAAAAGGGAACTCTTCCCCTCGGTGTCAGTTCGCTAGCGATGCGGCGGCTGGCTTTAACACCGGGAAACCCTGCAGCCGGAGATGAGTCTGTCAATTTTAATTCACGGAAAGAACTGTTTCCTTCTCTGCCTTTGTGGTTGTAATCGGGGAGGGGGGAAGAGGGAGATTCGAAATTGTGAGAGATGCTACTCTCTATTACTGTGCGAGGTGGGAGGTATATTTTCGAATAACTTCCACTTGGACAATCGGTAACAGTAAAGCAGCCCTACATGTAAAACGGTATTTCCCAGAAAACACTAATATGTCAGGACGGTCTCAGAGAAGCGCTAAGCAGGAGGTGGATTGACCTTTTAATTCTCGATCGGTGACCTGAAGGGTACCCAGAGGCTGCTAAGCACATCTCTTCCTTTCGGTCTGCTCCAGAAAGAGCTGTCATCGCAAGATGCAGCTTCTGAGTGAGGCTCACGATTTCACTGCTCATCCGTTTGCGGGAGGGGTGGGGGAGGGAGAGAGGAAAAAAAATATATATTTCCCACACTGCCAGAGTAATGCCAAACTCCCTGTGAGTGGGAAGATCAGAGCAGATGCTGGAATGAGATGCCAAAGCAGCTCCCCTTTCCCCTGCGCTTTTGGGTGCCTATAAATTGCTCCAGCGCGCTCGTCAGCCTCCTCCTCTCCTGGCAGGTGGCACCCGGGCAGGATCCCGCTCTCCCTCCGGCTCCGGCTCCGGCTCCAGCTCCGGCTCCAGCGCGGCGCGGCGGTGCGGTGCGGGCTCTCGGCGGCGGGCAGCGGGGCGGCCGGGAGGCGCGTCCGCGCTAAGGACTGTCGTCTCTGGGANCCCGCCCGGCGGCTGCAGCGGCCGCAGCCGAGCGCCGCGACCCGCGGGAGCCCCCGCCGCCACCGGCAGCGGGAGGGCGGCCAAGCCCCAGGGGAGCCGAGCTCGAGCGGGCTCGGCGTTTTTTCGGCTCTGAGGAGGTCCCCGACCAACCATCAAGATTTTGTCCAAAAGCAGACAAGAGGATCGCCCTGCGCTGAGCCGGCTGGTGGGCAGCAGGCGGCGGCTGATCGCGGCCGGAGCGCTGGGGGTGGTGATGGTGCTGCTGCTGGTCATCCTCATCCCGGTGCTGGTCAGCTCGGCCGGCACCTCGGCGCACTACGAGATGCTGGGCACNAGCAGCTCCCCTTTCCCCTGCGCTTTTGGGTGCCTATAAATTGCTCCAGCGCGCTCGTCAGCCTCCTCCTCTCCTGGCAGGTGGCACCCGGGCAGGATCCCGCTCTCCCTCCGGCTCCGGCTCCGGCTCCAGCTCCGGCTCCAGCGCGGCGCGGCGGTGCGGTGCGGGCTCTCGGCGGCGGGCAGCGGGGCGGCCGGGAGGCGCGTCCGCGCTAAGGACTGTCGTCTCTGGGAAAAAAAAAAAAGGAGAGCGAGAAGGCGAGCGGGGCGATCGCGAGAGGAAAGGCAAGTTCCAAGGAAAGTTGACTAGGACTGGCACAGCCTGCAAAAAAAAAAAGTCGATCGCCAGCGGGAGCATAAAAGTGCGGGCGGCCGGGNGCCGGAGCGCTGGGGGTGGTGATGGTGCTGCTGCTGGTCATCCTCATCCCGGTGCTGGTCAGCTCGGCCGGCACCTCGGCGCACTACGAGATGCTGGGCACCTGCCGCATGGTCTGCGACCCCTACGGCGGCACCAAGGCGCCCAGCACGGCGGCCACGCCCGACCGCGGCCTCATGCAGTCCCTGCCCACCTTCATCCAGGGACCCAAGGGGGAGGCCGGCCGGCCGGGCAAAGCGGGGCCCCGCGGCCCCCCGGGGGAGCCGGGGCCGCCTGGCCCGGTGGGGCCGCCGGGTGAGAAGGGCGAGCCGGGGCGGCAGGGCCTGCCCGGCCCCCCCGGGGCGCCGGGGCTGAACGCGGCGGGGGCCATCAGCGCCGCCACCTACAGCACCGTCCCCAAGATCGCCTTCTACGCCGGCCTCAAGCGGCAGCACGAGGGCTACGAGGTGCTCAAGTTCGACGACGTGGTCACCAACCTGGGCAACCACTACGACCCCACCACCGGCAAGTTCACCTGCTCCATCCCCGGCATCTACTTCTTCACCTACCATGTGCTCATGCGGGGAGGCGACGGCACCAGCATGTGGGCCGATCTCTGCAAGAACAACCAGGTGGGCGCCGCGCCGGGCGCCGTGGGGAGCCGGGGACATGGGGGCGGTGGGCACCGTGAGGCCAGCGGGCGCCCGGGGAAGCTGGGTTTGCTGAGGAGACCGGGGACTGCATGGGGAGCGGGAGCCCGGGGGAAGTCCCTGAGGGCAGCAGGTGCCTGGAGGGAGCCGGGCGTCTTGAGGGGAGCGGGCGCCGTGAGGGGAACGGGCGTCCAGGGGGAGACGGAGTCTCCGAGAGGAACAAGCACCTTGAGGGGAGCGGGCGCCCCGGAGGAGCTGGGTTCCTCTGAGGGAGCGGGCGCTGCGAGAGGAGCGGGCGCCCGGGAGGAAAGCCGTACTACCCGAGGGAGCGGGTGCTCTGAGGACAGTGGGCGCCCGGGCGGAGCCGGGCTCCTTGAGGGGAGCGGGTTGCGGGAGCGGCGCGGGCGGAGCGGCGCGGAGCGGGCGGGAAGCAGGCGGCGGGCGGGCAGGGGGAGCCGAGCGGCCGCTGGAGCCAGCGCGGGTGCGAGGCGGGGGAGTGGGGCCCGAGCGCACGCAGGGCGAGCAGCCGAGGGAGGTGAGGGGAGCCGGCGCCCGCCGCTGCGCAGCCGGTGGGGACCCTGCGGACAGCGCCGCCGCCGAGGCCCGGAGCGCCGCCCCGCTCCCCTTCGGGTGCCCGAGAACCCCTGAGAGACGGGGGGTTCCGGGCTGAGCCGAGGCCGGCCCGGGCCGCCGGGCAAACACGGACTCAACGCGCCCTTTTCCCCGAGACTCACGGCGCTGACGCCCGCCCCCAGCTCGCTATCCGGGCCGGCCCGCCAGCTGAGCGGCACCTGGCCGGCACCTGGCCCGCCCGTCGGGCACCGGCTGCCGTTCCGGCCGGTATCGGGCGGCCCGCGGCCGCGGAGAGCTGCCCGCAGCTCGGCCGGGACCTGGGCGGGTGGGCGGTCTCGCAGGCAGCGCTGCCTCCGCGGGGGTGAGCAGAGCTCGGGCCGGGGATTCCCTGGGAAGGAAGGGGAGCCAGGGGCGGCGGGTGAGCTCAGGAGGCGGTGGTCCCGCGTAGGGAAGGGGCGAGGTGCGGCCGGGGGAAAGCAGCCACGGGACGGGGCTCCCATGCAGCGGGGCGCTCATTCCGACACGCTCAGCCCCCGGCAGGGAGCGAGGTTTCCCAGGTTTCCCTCTACCAGGGAAAGCCGGTAACCGTGCGAGCGCGGCGTCCACCCACCTCGCCCCTTGGCGGCTGGTGCCGGGGAAAGCGCCGGCTGAGGGCGGGAGCCCGAGAGGCCGTGCGGGGGCGGCCGGGGGCCGGCCGGCAAACCCGGGCACGGCACCGCGCCGCAGGATGAAAACGTTCGAAATAATGAAGGATCTTGCGAGGCTACCGTCTGAAAGTCAGAGGAATCACCCATTTTAATTAGGATAAAGGTTGCCACCGCGCTCGCAGAGGCTGTGCCTCAAACATTTCCCCCGGGGAGCCGTTCTTCGCGATTTTGCGCTTCTTCCATACGTAGCTAACGGACACAGGTTGGCCGTAATTATCACAGCGCTTAGCGATACCGCCAGGGGATCCGCCATCCCTGCTGCTGTGGGTGCGCGGGGGCAGTGCGGTGTCTCCGGCAGCTCCGCGCTGCTCCCCGCGCTGCGGCGGGAGGGCGAGGGCCCAGCCCCGCAGCAGCCGCTCAACAGGTCGCTCACCGCCGGAGCCGTCCCGGCTGGCAGCGCCTGCAGGGGCTTTCCCAGAGAGCCGGGAGCCCCGCGCTGCCGCTCACCCCGGGCTTTTCGCTCCCCGGCGGAGCGGACTGCGGGTCTTGGCCCGCTCTACGCGGTCTCCGCAGGAGCGAAAATCGGGGTCCGCGCCCCCGCCGTGCCCCGCCGGTCGCGGAGGGGCTCGTTCGTTGCGCGATCGCCGCCCGCGAAGCGCGGCCGGCCCGGCAGCCGCCACACGGCCCTTCGAGCTCCGCGCAGGCGGCGGCACCGGCGGCCGCTAAATTAATCCGATGTGCCACTTAACCTTTTGTTTATGGCTCCTCAGAAGTACTGTGAAAACAGAATAATCAGGACATCCGCAGCAATTAATTAAATTAGAAAATGTCTACCATCAATACTATCTCAGCAGATAGAGCAGGACTACTAAAAGAAAGTACGTTGTAATAAATTCACTTTGATTTCTTCTTACAAAGGCAATATTGTCCACAGCGAGAACACCATTTTACTTGCAATTAAATATTAATCTATTTTTGATCCCTCTTTATAATGTTTTAAAGTGTTTGTTTCCCCAAACCCTGAAAATAAATATATACAAGTACTTTTAAAAAAAGTAACCGATTATAAATATTAAATTGAGCCTGAAGTCTAACCTTTCCCAAATGTAGCAACTTCCAGTACCAGACATGAGACAAATTGAACTCAGTAATTCAAAGGAAAAAAACAAAGGCAGGGGTTCTATGCATATATTTGTATATATCTGTGCAAAGAGAGGTATTTAGGTAAATACCTCATACATACTAGTTCAAATTGATGCACAGTGTTAATACAACAGTATCTCCTTTCGATATTACTTATACTGGAAACACTGAAGGCTGATGTGATGTGACAGCCATTAACTTTGTGTATTATTTGTAATAAAGCTCAGAAATTTTTCAAGTCGTTAAATGGGGTCTGACAAAAGTAACATTATAAACCCATTGTTTTCTAGCAATGACAATACCAGAACTGTTGGAAAATGTATGACTGACAGAAAAAAAAAACCCATTCCTAAGCAATGCATAGGTGCAACCTCAAGGTCTCCAGAGTTAACACACTGCCACCTTTAATGGTCATAAAGCTGGTACAGGGAAGTGCTGAGATCACACAGCTTAGCTCGTACACGTGTGCAGCCTGAGAGTGCAGCTTCAGGAAAGAACTTGCATGCAACTTACGAAATGTATAGTCCATTAATGGTTTAATTTTGAGATACATTTATTCTCTTGCAGCAGTACACTGAGAATTCATTTGAAACTGTTGTAGGCTTCAAAAGAAATCGCTCTGGCTAAACAAACAAGGAGGTAAAACCTCTAAGAAATAGCATGCTGGAGTTTACAGGACATACGTTGCTATAAGTAGGGCAGGAAGATCTGCATTTTCAGTAACCAGAATATTTTTTCTTCAGTCAGTATGTACCATGTAGAATCTAAAAAAATGAAATATCCATTGCTGTTGAAGTCAGTGTCTGTATGCTGACTTCCTTAGGACAGTCACTAATACCATTAGAATTCTGCTTTACTATCCACAGAAACACAACATTCTAGACAAATCCACAAAGCAGCATTCCATTATGATGTAAATGGGAATTTGGAAAGTAATTTAAACCATTTTGCTTGCCAGTATGCGAGGTACTAGTGCTCTATGAATGTTTTCCCACCTCCTCTATAGCCTTTTCATTCCTTCCCATTTCCCCTTTCCATTTACACTACCAACAACAGTCTCAGCCTGTTATTTTCTTTGGAGGGTATTTCCAGGGTTAATGGTCCAGAGCCTTCAACTCCACCTCGCCAGTCATTAATCCAGAGAAAATACCCAGTGCTTAGAATAATTATTGCTTAAACACTAGCAAAATATATCTCCTCTGTAAACACCGCCAGGCAATTCAGGATCAAGAAGTCCTGAAATAGTTGGGGTTTATCATCATGCCATGTATCACTTTAAATTTGCAGACTGTCACACCACTGCCAGCCTTTTGAGCCTTTCTCACTCTTCTTACAGGACGTATAAAAGAATTTCCACCTACTGTGATGTTTAAGCTGCACAATGCCATAAGATCCTGCATGGTAAAAGAACTGCCTACTTTTTCACATTTCAATACTAATGTGAAATCACATCACAGGAGAATTCAATTTGGAAATTTATCATTTAAACTTTGAAAGGAATTCATGGAAAATTGTGACTTATAGCCCATTTTTTCAATTCTGAACAGATAAAATCCCACATACAGTACGCCAAGTCATGCATTATTACTTAGTTCAGGTTTGCAATACCACTAAATCACTTACTGTTCTGTAACTACGCTAGAACAAAGACAAGCAACAAGCAGATGATATGTTACACTGAAATAAATCACACACAACTCAGTTTAAATATTTTACCAAACAGGGTCAAATTATATATAAATGATTTTGAGACTTGCAACGGCACAGGCTATTCTTGAAATTACAGATTACTTCCAGTTTCCTAGTACTGTCAAATTTAACCAGCAGTGGAATAGTAAGGGAAAAATGGGGAAAAAAGGTATGTTTAAGTGAAAGTTGCAAATGAAAAGTCCTCAGTGACTTGTAAATTCCAAAACCTCTTAAAGCAAATATCTACTTGCCTGTGATTTTTCAAATGTGCATCTCTTGAAACACAGAAATTAAATGTTTGCTTACTGAGATGTGGCCACAACAGCTTTTCCAAACGCCGATGAGAATCCGTACCTGCTTGTGAGCGTTGACGTGTGCCTGTGTGTGGGTGGGTGTGTGCTCTTTGTATTCTTTTTGCAGCACGATCCTATTAGTAGTATGACAATAAATCACCCCTGGAGAAAGTCCAGCCTGGTATCAATAGGGCCTCACCGTGGATCCTCACCCACATCAATCACTTGTCCCACTGATGTAAAAGTTACACCAATCTAAAACTGGCACACCATCAGATTCAGTTCTCCCAACTCCAGCAATTATTACACATATATTTAAAAAGGCTCCAACACCTACAGGAGTGCAAGCAGCTGCGTACTAAACAGCTGACTGAGAAAGGAGCATGCTACTGCTTTAGTTTCAGATGTTGCATTGTAAGAGAAAACAAGCAATAATAGGAAAAAGCTACAACGTATGCTGCCAAACATTTAATGTGGTAACTCATGCATGCTGAATAAGACCTTGAGGATGTGCTTTAACTTCACCATGCAGAAAAAATTACCTGAGTTTTCTTAACCACTCATTATGTATTTTATGTAGGTTCGAGCTAGTGCGATTGCTCAGGATGCTGATCAGAACTACGACTATGCCAGTAACAGCGTGGTTCTTCATTTGGAGCCAGGAGATGAAGTTTACATTAAATTAGACGGAGGAAAAGCACATGGAGGAAACAACAACAAATACAGCACATTTTCTGGATTTATTATTTACGCCGACTGATAATGTGTAAAAAGACCCACCAAACCAGTCCAAAAATGAAGCTTGCTCTTCTAAGCAATGGATTTGTGTGGCGAAAGTCAATGAAACAAGCACCCCAGCAGAAAGCGACCACCAACCACCTCAGTAGCGGGGGAAAAAAGTCAAATGCTACCTGATTCACATCTGTACAACACAGAGAAACCTTATGTCAAAAAAATACAAAACAAGTTAAACAGATGTGCGATCCACTACCGCCAAAGCAAATACTTCTTCATTGTTAGTGTCCATGTGAATGAAGTCCTACATAGATCAAATTTTTATAAAAAAAAAAACCACCTAAGGACACTGAGTTATTTCTTCAGTGTATATGATACTTTGATGTGTTATGATCTTGCTGCTTTATCCATACTTCAGCTTTGGTTCTTGTGACTTACTTGCTAAAAATGATGCTTGGAGTCCACTCATAGTGTGGTGAGGAATGATTTTACAATAAACGGAAAAGGTAATCAAAATATACTTTCTCTCTCCAAAGGAATTGTTTGCCTTGTACTTTTCTTATCCTTCCACTTCAAACTAGAAACTAATCAGCTTCAAGCCTTAACTCAATGTTCCTGCTTTGTAGGTTTACATTAGACTTTTAACATAAAATCAATCCAGTGGAGTTGTTTAATTTTTGTCTTCCCCTTAGCTGTGTTCCAAAAGAAAAAGGATATAAGAAACCCTTTGTCTTTTTTTTTTTTTTCCCTGAAAAATGTAACAGTTGACAAACTATTCTATTGGACCAAATCCTTGATTCCACCAAAGCCAATGGCAAAACTCCCATTGATATTAGTGGAAAAAAGATTTGGCTTTTAATTTGTAAACATGTAAATATATATTTAGGCAATTGTTACAGGCCCACTCTTGATGGTTAGGTGTGTAAATATTTAACAAGCCTGGCATCCACATCCTCAGACTAAGGCAGAGCATTTTCTTCGCAGCAATTAGTCTTCATTAGTCTTTTAGCACTTAGTCTGTACTTAGGCACTATTTTTATTAAAACAGATATAGATTAACATAGTGCAAATGTTCAGCTAGAATTTTGTAGGAATATGATGGGTCAAAACCTTATTTGACTTAGGTGTCTCGTTGCACTGAAGTTAGTGGGATTATTCCCAAAAAGGAAGAGTGGGAGATCAGACACGTGAGAAAACGTCACACAGACCTTTTCCATGGTAGCGAGTTACTAGTTTGTAGTAAGGTGTGCCTATGACATGGACACAGATAAGCATATTACCAAAAATTGTAACACATATGCAAAGAAAAAAGCAGATATTTACATGCAAAAAAAAAGTGTGTATGAAAACCTATTTTTCGCATTCATATATATATATATATAAAGTCTCAAAGAAGTTTAATCCATATAAAGGATTAATGGCTTGGAGAATTAAACTAAACACAGGTACTATGAGTTACATAGTTATAAAAATGCTTTAAAATCAGTCATTCCAGTAATGTCCACAGAATATTTTTATTCAGAAAATCGATTTATTATTTGCTTTGGTTTGGGGAGGGAAGGCTGTCTATTTCTCTCAGGTTAAAACTTGCAGATTTCATTCTAAATCTAAATTTTAGCAAGATAATTAACTAGCTCCTTAGCACAGCTGGTTACGTTATTTATTCTTAACATTTTGGCAAAATCAGGGTAACATTTCTATAAATTGTTAAAGAGTAATAGAGGCTACCCCTAGCATTCCTGTTTCATGTACTTTGCCACAAGCAACCTTGTCTACTGTACTAAGGGTACAAACTCAGATTTATCTGCACTAAAATGTCGAAAGCATCTGCAAATGTGACAAAAAAGCTCTCCAGTGCTGGCTGCTCAGTAAAAGTCTGATGAAGATTTTATGAACCTCTCTAAAAACTTATTGTTTGAACGAGTGAAGCTTTTCTTAGAGCGAATGTGTTACTCTTTCTGTTTTGAGTCGTCTGATTAAAAATAAAAGCCGAGTTAGCCTAGGCTGACTGAGAGAATCGCCAGCCTAACTCATCTAGGATTTACAAAGGGACATTGTGCTGCCAGCTGCTTGTGTATTATCTCACCAGAATGGTTAACGCTTTTACTTTATGACAAAGTGCCAACCTATATCTAAACATTGTAGTGACTACTCCTGTTTATTTTTTTTTCTACGAGGTAATGTATTTTAATAACAGATGTGTAACTGACTCCATGTCTGTTCGTTCCACTGTTGCTTTTCACGGTCAGAGCCCTCACAGCGGCAGTGTAGCTAGAGATTTTCCATGTAGTAACGAACAGTAACGTACCAAGCTAGAGATCATTTACAGCTAGCAGTGCATATTTACTGTGGTATTTATTGGAAAAACTCAATACTACAAGACTTACATGGCCAAATTTGAAGAAGCTTTTGAAATCAGGCTACTGCTGCTACTGGATAAGACCATTTTTTGCATACATCACCTGCCCTGGTTAAAGTTAGACAAGAGCAAAGAACATGCTTTATGTGAAAAACACATTTAAGGCAAACATTTCTTCCTTTTTCATCATATCTTGATATACTAATTTGTAAAGACTTATATCACAACCTTTGTTATAACTATTGCAACTCATTAAAACCGTATTATGTAATATATGTTGACTTTTGGTGTTGCATCCTTACAAAAAGAACCTGGTTTGCATGAAGTTTCACATGATCGCTGTCAGATTCCAAAACTTCAGGATAAAAAATTAAAGCAATTAAAAAAGCATCCATAATAATACTGCACATAGTTTAAGAGGTCATCATATTGCTTTATTCAAAAATATTTTTTTCCAAGTATTTTTTACACTTTCACTTAAAAAATAAATGAATTGTTTAACTAGAAAGAAACAATATATTTTTAGAATTATTTGAGATTCCTTTTGCCTTCTATTGCCTATGGAAGCTATTTAAAAGTCCCAGACTTTTAATCATGCATTATTTAAAAAATATAAGGAAAAATAGAAAATTATCAAATTACAAGGATTAAAATTACCCCTGGAGAAGGGGAATTTAATTGAAAACCATAATTTCCTTCAAAGCACAGATGATGCATCTTCACAAATATTTTCGAGTATCATTTAATAATTGTATTAGATTACTCTCTAGAAACAATTATTTTAAAATGTCAATTGAAAAGACTTTGCAGGTAGGCTCATACCCAGTAAATCATTCATGAACAGACTTTTAGAAAGGAGAAAATGCAGAGAGAATACGTAATTTTGTTGCTCTAATTAAAAAAAGTAAAAATCAGTTTGTTCACATCTCATTAACGATTTCCAGTTTCTCTGAAAAGAACCAAGTTTTAAAATTACTTCTCTCCTGAAACAAATCTGAATTTTATCAAGCTCCCCTATAAAATAGGAATATTAATTCATTTTTCCTACTTAAAAGTCAACCACTGCTTTGGATTTGCTAGGAGTATTTTATCAATTTTATCTTGGGATATGCCTCTAATCAGCATTTTAGGAACTATATTTTTAAGGATATGTGAATAGCCATGACCTCCGTATTTCATCAACCTATTCTTAGTGTGCACATCATGAGCGATCAGAATTCTGTCTTCATAGCCCTCATCGACCAGCAGACGAACCCTGCAAAGGTAAAATGCACACCTGTCAGTGAAAGGTCCTCACGCCGCAACAGCACAGAACTGGGCAGCACTTACACTTTTTTACATTACTGCTGGACTGTTCTATAACTGAAAATACTGATTTTTAGGTACTCAGAAGACCTTATCCTTAGGTACCTTATATTTAGGTACTCAGAAGACTTACCCTTAGTTGAAATTAAACCACATATTTTATTGAATTAAAACAAACAAACAAACCAACCACCTCTGAAAACATACTATCACACATCTCAAAGTGGAGAAGAAAAACCCGTTGCAGTTGGCCCATGACTTGGCATTCCCGGTCCCATTAAGCCCACAGAGGAATTCAAGAGCTTCAGTATCACCGAGCATGGGACACAGGTTTTGTACACATGGGTAACTCACCATTTCCTACATAAGCTCCTTCTCAGCAGGTTCGTTCTTGCTGCTGTCACAAAGCTGGTCCCGTTACATTTGTTAGTGACCAGACTTTGTGTGTAACAGGTCCTTTAAGATGCCTGGCTCTATTACACAAATACTTCCACGCTTTTAGTTAATTCCCACTTAGCAAACCAGGTTAACAAAAATTTAAAGCTGTCAGCATCATAGTCCATATAGACAGTTATCATCCAAACACGTTCCAAAGATGTTCATTAAAGAAGATAAATAAACAAGGCAGGCATTGCACAGCGCCAGCGTGTGCCAGCAGATAAGAGGAGATTATAGGGCAGCCCAGCTGAAGAGACTTGGCAAAACGACAAGAAGTCAGTTTGGAAAAAGAAATAATCCTGGTCACTCCCTTGTAGCCAGCCCGCTACAACAAGTCCTTCTGCTCCACATTTCACTCTGGGAACCTTAATCCCCTGCTCAGCTCATTTTTTAGAATTTATTTGGCGGGTGTCTAAACTTCCGTACCGCATGACTGCGAAGTTTCCCACTAAGCTTCAGCTTAGTTTGGCAGGGGATTGCAGAACTGAAGTGGCAGAGATAGACCAGGCCTGGGAAGCGCTTGCTCCTCCTGAAGGCACCCAATTCCAGCATTTGCCAGTGCTGCGAAATTCTAATTTTTACCTTGATTGTGCTTTGATCCACAAGAAAGCAAATACTAGCTTTATAAGTAACAACAGTATATCTGAAAGCCCTTACTGTCAGTTTTTATTACAATTAGTTATGAGGAGATACACATAGCAGGATCAAATCAATATGGGCAGCAGGAAGAAGGCAAGTAAGACAGAACTTGGTAGAATATTAGCATCTTTCAAAAAGACACCATAAATAGTGCCAGATAGTGCATAACACTACATATACCACAGTATGACCACATCACAAGTATCTTTTCCAGCCCGAAATACAGAAAGACCACAAGCCAACCAGAGAATAAGAGCAGTGACACTGGAGGGACTAAATTCCTAGCTGACCAAATGTCATTCTAGAATCGTCTCCTTCCATATTTGGACTAATTTAACGGGTTGGGGAGGCATATGGTCCTTTATATTCCGTATTCATTGCCGCTGCCTGCTCTTTCCTGTAAGTTTAGTTAGTACTTGCTTCTGACTCAAAAATGATCCCTGAAAAAATTCAATTTTTAAATTTAATTGGCAGTAGATTGCAGCAAAAATGCATTAACTACACACATGGCTAAACTGTTTGAGTAGGTGTGGCAGGACTACAGAAATTTACATTTTGAATAGACAAGACCTAAACATGTATTTTTCAGTTAGTATTTTCATCAACACATTTAAAGGTCAATTTGATTTCCACCTCTCTGGTGCTGTTTGACAAAAAAAAAAAAAACACAAAGAAAAAAAACAACAAACAAGGAATTGCCACTGCCATCCCGCCTCCTATGTGGATGATGTATCAAAAGCCCAACAAAATCCATTTAATGACACTCCTAGCTCAAATAGACACACTCACACCATACAATGGGAAAAACCCAAACCTTTCTATTATTTCCCACAGACAGCCTGCTGCAAGAAATACTCAAATGCCAGAGAGTTTCAGGAGAGACATCGGTGGCTGAGCAAGTATCATGGATGGAATAAAACGTCTGCCACGGTTGAACAAGCACTTGTTAACCAAGGCATAGTCCATTCCTCCACACATATTCCTCACGGTGCTTCTGCGCACTCTGACCTCCCGTGCCACAGGAGAGGGGAGCAACTTTACCCGTTCTAAATGTGAAAACTGCAGATTCATTGCAACAGTTTTAAATACTGAGTGCAAGACTAATAGCCCTGTTAAGAGGGAAGTGATTTCTAGTGGGAAAAGGAGCAGCAAGCATTTGGCAGTTAGTAGAACAGTAACCACAGCACCTTCTAAAGAAGAGAACAGTCTGAAAACAGAAAAGATTAGTTTTGAGGCTAATCTGACAAAGAGAGGGAGGGAAGCTACCTCTGAAATGTAAGTGAAAGCTAGAAACTTACTTCATTAGCGATCAGGGATCCTAAAATCTTTCTCACCAAGGAGAATGAAAGAACTGTTTGTGACTCTGGAAGGAAAAGAGACAGAGGCAGGAGGGCAGCCCATCCCTCAGAAACCTGCCACTGCACTGCACAGAACACTGCAGACACTCAGCACAGGAGGATCACACCTCCGGACAGCGTGGAAGGAGCGAGATGCCCATTCCCAGCTGATCCTACCTGCCTCAGTTTCTGCGGAACGCATCTCCCCGGCAATACCTCGTGTTAGCACAGCACAACAGACTGGCTGTGCAGCTGGGCTGAGGAGCAGCAGGGAAGAGCTGTCCTGCCAGTGGGGCCAATATTTTCACATTGTGAGTGCGAGGAGCACGGGAGTTCTGGGGGGACGGGAATCTCATCCTTCAGAAGAGAGAAAGGGCAAAAGGAGAGGGGGAGGAGAGGTGATAAAGTGCTTGGAAGAACAAAAGTCTGGTTTTCAGTACAGACGCACAAGATCAAACCCACTCAAGGCAACCAGCGAGTTTTGCTGGGTCAGCACATTCACGTGGAGATGTAACAGGCTCAGATGATGCTTAGTAGCAGCACAAGGTTTCCAATACTACATTTCAAGCAAGACCCAAACCCCTAACATAAATCCAGTATCTCCAGCCTTTTCTTTTTTACAGTCTACATAAATGCAGTAAGATTCTATGCCTTCCTTTGCAGACAGGAGAAATCACACAGGCTGCTCTAAAGACATGACAGCAGCAGAAAGAAAAAGCTTGTTATTTTAGTATGAAAAAAAGACAGTTTTGAACACCAAGCAGAATCGTTCTGTGATGCCCTTAAAACAAGTACCAATAACATTCATTTGCCAATGGGAATGCTACAGCTTAAATTGTATGTAAGCAGATACCTCGCAATTCTTTCACTGTCGCTCGGCATGTCAATCTCAGGATGGAACTGGTAGTGAAGAAATTCTGTACCAAATAGGTCATACTCTAAGTAGCATCCAAGTTCAGCAAATTCCAGAAGTTTCTTTGTATCAAATATAGTCCTGCAGAACATATATAACACAAAGTCGGTATTGTAACAGGAGGAAAAAAAGTCTCTTGGTATGAGAATAGGTATTTTGCAACTTCCTAGTTGCAAGGAACAAAAACTATAAGATTTAATTCACTCTTTTGAAAAAAACAACTCCTCTCTGTCACATGCAACTTAAGCAGATACACAGCATTGTCTTTCTCGCATTCATCTGGGACCTCGTGCATTTAAAAAACCCAAACCAAAACCAACTCTTCCCCCATGAAATAATGAAAATATTTATGACAATATTTAAATGGAAACAGGAAAGTTACTTACTTGTGATATCACTAACCCTCTCAATAGACAACCTAACAAGGAAGGACATTTAAGGAGGAGGTTAATTCATAGTGACACTTAAAAAAAAGACAATGGATTACTTACACAAGAAAGATTTACTTTCCCGAAAGACTTGCAGGAGACAGCTACATCCAGGGCTTGTTTCATCCATCACACACCGGTAACACACAACTTTGTCTTTAGTTTCTATTCTGTGATGTTTCTAGATTGTCATTAGAACAGCAATGTATCATTGTTTGCACTGGGATTGGGCCAGAACGCCTTAAGGAAACGCTCTCACCAAAATACATAATGGCACTGTGAGTCCCTGGGACACCAGCTTTGCAGCAGGTTTGAAAACTGAAGGAACACAGCTACTAAAACCCATCGCTCGTTTGCAAAAGAATGCCAGCTGAAATAACAGCTCTCTGGAATATTTTTTTTTAAAAAACATTTTTACCAAGAGTACAAGCTATCCAAAGAAAAACAAAACCACTCAAACGATACATGACAATTTTGTCTTTATAACCACAACACAGTGAACCAAAAGGGCGGTAGTTTAATTTTCTTATTATTGCAGATTTTGATGTCACAAAGTAATTATACCCTATACAATTACATCACAGTCTGTTGCTATGGAAATGACTGATGTCACAATTTCAATATTATGACTTAACAACAGGACCAAGTAGGAGGAACAGATGGGTTGAGAGAGAGAAAACCCTTGTTCAAACAGGCCTGCCATCGGCAGGAGTCTAAGACTTGCCAACTGTAATTAATAAAAAAAATGTTATTTTAAAATAAATGTTACAGTTTACAGAGATCGAACATTTATCACCAAATGAGTTTTTAAAGTGCAGAGCAAAAGAACGGGTTATCTTAGACGCAGCTCTGCTCAGTTCACAGGGAGATGGGAGCCAAGAGTATTCAATCCTGGGCAGGTGGCAAAACCCACCCATCGACATACATCAAATTCACAGACAGAACAACTTATTTTTAAAACTATTGTTATTGTTGGGCTTTTGGGTGCTCTGCCGCAACAAAGAGCAGGAGAGCTTCATTTCATCAGCCATTGGGTCCCCTTGTAAGCCACAGGGACGTGGCAGCAGCGGCAGTTCCCAGCTGGAATTGCCAGTCTCTGTGCTGGAATTAGGTGTCTGGGCAACATGTGTCCCTGAGCAGCCCCGAACGCAAGGAAGAGGTGATGGGGCACAGGGAAGCACCCTATAGTTTGGGCCTCATCCATACATCATGGCAGGGACACCCACCAAACCATTACCATGCAGGCATTCTTAACAGTTGCTGCGAGTCTTCCAACAAAAGCTCCTCAAACAAATGAATGCTGATTTCTACTAAGATACCTTTATAACCTTGGTCCCTAATAAATGACCAAAGCCAAGACTCAATGGCTTTTGCTTCCCAGCCTTTATCTACACCATAGTTTCACTGTGGACACTTGCCACCTTTTGCTCTAAGGTGCTAAATTGCACAACATGGTAGCCAGCATTTTAGTTCTATCATTTGATTGTAAATCCATCTGAAAACTACCATTCTATGTCAAAAGCAGACATGAAATATGGAGCTATGTACAAATTTATCTCACATTTAAGGGACTGGGATGCTCCCACGTGGATTTTTCTCACTGGAGGAGACTTAAAATGTTAAATGCACATTGCAAAGCCAAACTTCACAGTAGTTTAAAGTCTATGTTACAGCAAGTGCCAACCTGAATGTGTGAAAGTAATGATAGGGGGAGTACAAGGAAATGTCATATTGTGCATCAGCAGCTGTTAGTGAAACTGCACCTCTGTCTTGACTGTTTCTTTACTTATATTGCTTATTTTTCATCGATAAATCACTGAATTCAACAATTTACAGCAGCATATAAAGGTAAAAAAACCCTGGATGTTTATGTTGTATCGAAATGGCTACATAAGTACTGACACCTGCATCTTGCTCAGTTCTCTTTCATAAAAAGATTTAAGTAATTTAAGTTTTTCTTTAAAAAAGAGAGAAAAACATAGCTATAGATACAATAGAATGCAGGTAAATACATAAAGAAAGCCCATATCATTTATATATAATCAGATATAAATAATATTTAATGGCACTGAATTTTATGCTCTTAAAATCCCCAAGTAAAACATTGAGCTCTGTGTGAATACAAACCACCTGTAGCTTGATTTGCAAGCTCCTACAGCCTGTAACAGTTAGAAATTTGGAGCACAGCGCTTTTGCCTGTATTATGCTCACACTGAGGGCAAACAATCCGATTGCTGAGAATCATATGACCACAAACAGCCTTCATTATTCAGCAACTGGCCAAACTAATCAATACTTGGACATTTTCCAGCTCACCGTGAACAACACAAGGTCACACAAAACCGATTTGGTAATAGAGGCTGTGTTCATAAACTGGAGAGGGAAAAGCACCCCAATTCCTCTCCATGTCTGGTGTAGGGCTCCTGTTTTTTCCTTTCAAGGAAACTAAAAGTTAGCGCTCTGGTCTGTGCTAAGTACTATCCAAACCTGAATTATTTTCTTTTTAATCAATATTTCTTCTGTCTGGTAGCAGAACATTAAAATCTACCTTCTGCTTTGATTCAGAATCCAGCCAAATCAAGGAGCTCTCCATTAGCTTCTGTGAGATTTTGGTAAGGCCCTTAAGAGTGGCCCAGTTTTCAAACAAGCTGGAAGGCCAGCAGCTTCCCATCCAATTTGGTGAGAGCTGCTCAACATCCAATGCTTTGTAATTACAGGGATTTGTGCAGGGATACAAATTAATGGAATTCCCATTTTTTAAAAATGTGGCTACAGTTATCCCTAATCTCACTCCCAGGCCCTCAGAGACCATTTAATACCCCAAAATCTCTTTACCAATGTGAATCTAAACGCTGATCCCAACTGATGTGCTGGAAGCTGATCAAGCTCTATATAAACAGCGACTTTTAAGTCAGTAAGCTTAAAGATAATCCTTCATGCCGTGATCCCAGTGTACAACAGAAACCTAGTTATTCGCAGCATAATTCCCCAAACCCCAGTGAGTCGTGCCAGACGGACAGCAGAATACTCCGCTTACCTGTCGAGGTGGGACATGACCGTCTTGGAAGCATCAGCCCCAGCTTCCTGCAGAATGCGGATGATCTGGAAAGGTGCATCGCTGTTCCTGCCAGGGTGGATGATAACGGGGCAGCCAAGCTGCGCCTGGGCCTGTGCGGTTGCCTGGAGCACTCGGTGTTCACTCTGAGTCAAAGGCCAGGAGCAACCTATCTCTCCCACCACACCACACTTGATGTCAGTCCCATCCGCTCCACTGAGTATCTCATCAACGATAATGCCTGTAAGCTAGAGAACAGCAAAATGAGATTTTCGGTTATTAATACTATTTGTGTTAAACAGCATCAAATTTGGCCTATGGACACTCTGTTATACACTCCCGAGGTCTTTCTGAACTTATTTAATTAACAGTTGGGTGTATGAAAACACTGCAGATAAAATCTGGTTTCTGTCAACTAATATTATGCTAGCCATTCACTAAGACTAAAATAAACACAGAAGCAAATCAATTTAACAGTATCCACTCACACAATTGACCAGGTTTGCCAGAAAGGCTGGTCTATATATAATTTGAACACTGAATTAGGCTGAGACTGATTTTTCTTAAAAAAAGAAAAAAAAAAAAGTTAGTTTATCATGAAATCTGTGCCTCACACTCCTGAATTGGGTCCAAAACCAATTCACTGTAATTTATTGCAAAACAAGGGCTCAGAGAATAACAAAACCTTATCATTCCGATAGGGAAGGGAGAAACTCTGGCAAAGATTCCGAAGAGACAAATTTATGGCAAATCCTGCTCATGGGAATGCCGACATAAAATGACAGGAGCTCTGCTGACTCAGAACTATGAGAACAAAGCTCAGTTGACAAACTTACGGGCTCAAAAGTAGCTTGCTTTTAAAATATTCATAGGCAGAAAAGACATCAAAATTTGCTAATAAAAGCGGTTTGTTATAACAGCTTCAGTTTTTCTTTTCCAGAATAGACCATGTATCTTAAAGAAGACATTCAGAATTGAGAGCACAAAATGGCACTGATGATGACCTTCTAACTCTTTGGCCTTGAATGTTGAGGAAATAACAGTTTTATGGAAAAATAACGTGAACAAAGTAAGAGAAGAGATTTGCCAGCAAATGCAGGAAACCCAAAAAACCCTAAACCAACTTTCAAATATACCTGTAACTTACCTCCACGTTCTATACCCTCAACAGCCTCATACAACATATTGGTAAATACGCAATCTACACACAAAAGTCAGTCTAAGCTATTACAATTTAGAGCAGGCTTCTGCCAAACACTTTATCCTGTGATCACACACCTTCTGCTTCACGTATAACCCATCTACCAACCATTTCTGTAGACAACCAGATAAGAATTCATTCCTCTCCTGAAGAACTTGTCTCAAAATATTCAAATTGTCTTTGTCTAATCAGAAAACATATCATCACGTCAAATTCACTGAAAAATGAAGGACCACTGGTTATCATCACAGATTGGTCACTCCACAACCCTTCCTGAGTACCCACCTGTCTTCTGGACTGGATTAAGTATTGATTAGCTGCTGAGCACAGGACATCTGTAGGTCTCCAGCAGTCCAACAAATACAGAAGAGAAACCTTTGCCCCAAGAAATCTATTTGCATCAAATTTCAAGCAATGGAAGAATATTTAGGAGAAGTAGTACTGTTCGTACAGCTTGGGCCAGCTCGGGTCCAGTGCGGCTGGCAGCGCTGCTCAAGTTTTGACCATTGATTTTTAGAATGAATTTGACTCATTTGTAAACTGTGATAGATTTTTATAAACTTCTCTCAGCTCTGTTCATCTGCATTCACAGCCTCCTGCCTTGGAGAGTTGCCTTCCCTCTTCTCCCTATCATCACATTTTCTTAATAAGAGATGAATGAATATTTATTATTATAGGAATATCTGGGGACCTCAGTCATTATTAACACATTGTCTTAGGCACCGTACAAACAGTCTGATGCAGACTCCGCACTGAAAAGTCTGGAGAAACAGAAGAGAGATATAGCACACAGCTTGAGAAGAGAAATGACTTACAACTGTCCTATAAATATTGCAATTATTTATGCTTTTTACAAGAATTCTGGGCAATTTCATTGGGCAGCAATTAGCCAGAAAATAAGAGACTAAAGAGGCAGAAGGGATACAGTCTTTCCTTAAAAATTGTAAAAAGAACAGGATAATTGGTGTTATACCAGATGCTCACACACAAAGTACTTTATTTTCCTTTTATTGTTCCATTATAACAACTCCCTGAGAGAAAACAGAGCTTAAGAATTGGAAATGCTGACAGATAATCCCAGCACTCGCAAGTAGTGCTGGTCCAGCTACAGCACACAGGCAGTAATGCTGTTCCCAAGTTCTTCACATTGAGAACTATTTTGCTGGAACATCTCTCCAACTTCGACTCACCTGGGGATAATTCATAGGAAAGAGAGGCTGAAGCAATGGTTAAGACTTACCTGCTCCACTGTCATGGCCTGTGTTTGAGAAGAATGCGTGGAACCCACATAAAACCCAGCTCCAGCAATAATATGGATTCCAGTTTCTTCAGCCAGTTTCTTCAAAGTATTCACATCTCGACCAATTCCTGTGGTTGTGTTTTCCACAATCGTCCCACCACCTGCTGCTTTATAATACAGGAGCTCCTCCTTCACAGCATCTGTTTCCTGATACAAAAGAAGGTTTTCTTTATGGCTGTAGGGATTTTGCTTAATCCAAAACAAGTTCTTCATCTCAATGGGCCCATCAGACAGAGGCTCTTGGCCTGGGGCAGGTGGACAAAAACAGCTGCTGTAGTTCATAGTCAAGTGTTCATGAGTCAACGTATAGCCAAGGTGGTCTGGCTCCACAGGGCCCAAGACAGTCTGCGCTTTCCCTCTCAAGCAAGGCATTTTTCTTCAACAAAAGGGAAAAAATAATCAGATTCTAAGAGCCTGGGAAGGAAGAAGGAAACAAAAACATTTCAGAAAGACCAAACCTTTCCAAAACAATTTCTGAATTCCCTCCTCTCTCTCACACACGTACCTACATGCTGTGTGTGTTCGCTGGAATGTTTGCAAATGCCGTTTCCAGTAGAGCAGTCAGTATGAAAAACAAAGCATTTATTTTACCCAACTGCACTTGTATCAGTACACTAGCAGTGTAAAAATACCACATTCCAGTACAGGGAAATCATCGTAATTTATTGTGTTACAGTCAATATCACATTAAGATAAATGTTGCCTATTTAACAACAACCACTGTACGCTCATTTAGGATTCTCTGCTCTTCAGCAGCCGTCAAATTTTGTCATCTTGAGCCACCAGATGAAGATACTTGGCACCAAGGCTGAAAATGCCTTACTGGTATGTTCAGTTCATCTGTGTTCTCTAAGACTCACTATCCCCCTCGCACGCCGAGGAAGCTTTCCCCGTGTTTGGGCACCTCCTCTCCCCCTTTGTAGGAGGAACGCCAGGATGGGGGAGTCATCTGCTCCTTGGGCCTCACCAGGGGCTCAGGTACTCCCGTCCGCTGTGCTGTGGGGGTCTGGGACAGCCCAGGACAACAACTCCAGAGCCAACAACTCTCACTAAAGATAAAGTGTGGTCCCCAGCCAGCGGGACAGAAGCTGAAGAGCTTTCCCCCTCAGCTTCATTGGCCAAATATTTTACTGGTTAAGAACACACCTTAGCCTAACAGTTGAATTTATACAGCTCAGCCTCTAAGAGACATTTTTCGTCAACAAGAATGAAACAATGTTATTGTCAAAACTCCAAATGATAAGGTGACAAAGATATGCATTGAGGCAGTTGGTTAATGCCAAAGGTATCTGCCCTGTGCAAGTTTGGCCTGGCGCTCTACAGGTCAGAAATAGCTACAGCTCTCCCCACTGGGATTTTGAGGTATTTTTTCCTTTAGAGGGTGGGGGTAGTCTTTTTCATTTATGTGCCTAATTAACATTAAACATAGCTGACTACCCAATTCATGTTAGATCTGCCTGATGCTAGTTGCAAAAGCTTGAGGATATACAGTTATAATCCCTAGTCAACCAAAATCATCAGTTATGAAACAAAATACATGTTTAATCATGTCCAGAGGACAGGACTAACTAGAGCATGCATTATTGATTAAAGAGAGAGGCCCTTCCCGTTTCTGTCTCCCTTTTAGTGAATAATATCATAAACACGGGTTTGTTACTGGTGAAGCCCTCAGAGGACACTTTCCTTTTAACTGCTACAGCTAATCTACCAGCACGACAGAAAAACTGAAATCCAAAGGGCACCGAACTCTACATATCAAAGGGCACGAGAACGTCGAGGTCTCTTTGGGGATACTTTCATCTCCCGAGCAGCCGTCATGGTCAGAGCACCCACGGACGAGAGCGGCCCAGCCCCTGCGAAAGGCAGATACCACTGCCCAGTGACGTCTGCAGCGCTGGCTCTTATCTCACAAGGAAAACTCGGTCATCCGTAACAGAGAGAAAGGACTGACTACGCTTGCTTGCCTTATGTAAAAGCAGACTTAGGAGCAACTGCTCTTTTATGAATTTCATTTCCAGACTGGTGTGTTGACTTGTTTGAGAAGGCAGAAGAATAATTACCCTCATAGAACAGACTGCTGGCTGATTAATATAATGATTTATTTTTTGCCAAATAAATTAAGAAGTGTATGATTCCAGAAAATATTATTCTTGAGCAAATAATTAAAAGCAAAATACCTGTCTTAGTCAGAAACTGCTGCTAGCTGCAATTCAATTAAGTTGTCTGACCCAGTCATTAATTCCATCCTTGAACAAAGCTGGTGCTCTATAGAGCAACCCACTATTTTGGAGAAAGTTCAATGATTAGAGTCATTCTTATATGCACAGTAAAGAGACTAAGATAATTCTAAGATAATTGCATTACCTTTTCTTTTCTTTTTTTTTTTTTACGTTAAATATCTGGACTCCAGTACTCAGTAAAACCCTGACAGCATCAAGAGTGATAACTACTCTCTGCACTGGAGACACACTGTTCTTCCCCCGTGTTCACTGACAATTTTCAAATCCATTTATTAAGTTAGGAAAACAAACCTATATAAATATTTCATTACATAATTAAATATATAAGCATTGAAGTTAGTTTAATAAAACCTGATACAATGTTTTAGTCTGCTTCCTTAACAAGTTTCCCCTTTAGGTTTTTAGTTATTTAATAGTGCTGTTCCTCAAAAAAGCCATTCTAACTGAATGTGAATTTTTGCTCACTTTCAGATTACTACTCTGATAAAAAGTTTATTTTCAACATTTGATCCCACTGATTTTTTTTCTGACCCAGTTAATTTAGATTACCCTCAATTAATCTGGCCTGAACGCTGTGAAGACCTACACCTGCACGTATGAGACCTTCTTACAGCCTGAGGCTGCCATCTTCTGATTTACAATGCGGCAAACATCCAAAATTACCCATTCCAGTGCCAGGTTTCCCCTGTAGCAGATATGAGTCTGTTGATTTTTAGACACTGGATTTCAGATTATAGCACACATACAGAGTTTACAGAACCAATGCCTACTATTGAACCCTTTGAATGAGGCCAAGGATTTTTACAAATATAAGAAGCATCACAAAACCAGAAACTGACACAAACAGCATTTAAAGTAGGCCTAGTTTTATCTGCACGAAAAATATGATTAATATTAATGTCTGCGCCTGCTTGTAACAGAGTTTTAGAAACCCACTGCTTTTAATAAAAAAATTATGGAAAATAGAGACAGACAAGAACATGTGACTGGAATTATTTTTAAAACCACTGTCTTGGTATCTTCCCTACTGTCATTTACACAGACAGCATGCCTTGATTATAATGACACATTATTCCTAACAAGATTCACCTGGTGGAACCATAATTTAATTTGTGTCTTTAAAACAGAATTTAGGTGCAAACAGCTTTTAAACTGAATAAGGACTGTTGCTCATACTGTTGCATGTACACGTTACTACAGAAATCAATGTCGGTGTGCTTTACTACAGACTTGTATGCCATGTTTTATACAGAACTTTCTTCTGAGAACGTCTCTTCTTTCATACATCAGAGACTGAATTCATATCAGCTCATTTAGCCATTTATAATGACTTATGTCTTCTAAAGAATAGTTGTTTAGAGCATGCTCACAGTGGAGCTGGAGAGACATATCCATCGGCAATCGAGCCAGTCCATTGTCAATATTTGTAATAGGACACAAGCTACCTTCTGTATTATCTGCACCTTTCCGTGGACTATGAAGCAAGCCAAGAAATAACCCTGGACAAGCAAGTCTATTTCAGATGGTCCTACATAAGACACGTGAATTGTATGTCCTGAAACCTAACCCACTGTGAGGGGAAGGGGAGAGGGAAGCGGGGCAAAGTGCCAATTCCCATGACAAAAGATAAACTGGTAGGCTCTTATCTGGCAATAACAGGTATTTTGGGTTTGGAAATCATTAACTCATACTGTGGTATCGCCAAGGCGCTCCCCCACATACTAAGGCTTCTCTGCTCCAGGTGCTATATAAACAGAGAAATAAATGGTATTTCCTCATAATCACATATTTAGATCAAAATAAAATGAGAATTGCTTTAAGATATAACCCAAACTTGTACTATTTCACAACAGCCTTGAAACCTTAACGTTTCTGTAATAAACTCTGGACAAATATTTAAAACTATCAATTATATGGTGCACAAAATACAACTTTCACTGTTAGCCAGCTACTAAATACTGGTGAAGTAAATATTTTTCCTAGAGGTATTGTTAAGAGAAAAGAGACTTACTGCTAAAAAGGTCATGGTACTGTGTTACTGACTCTGGTAAAAACTCTACTGAGTTCTATAGATGTAGTGCCTGAATACTGATGACAAGATTCGTGTTTCTGCTTTTCCCATCTGAAACGTGCGTTTCAGTCATCGTGTCATTTTAATGGTCCTGTAATGGGAAGTCTCCCTAGGTTTGGATTAGTTGCTTCCTACAGTAATCTCATATTGCTGAAACATTATAATCGCATAAACACAGTTTCCACGTGCTAACACTGCATTTGTTTTGATTCAGTAAGCACATTGTAACGGTATTAGCACAGATTCTCTCTAGACTTGCGTGGGAATAATTTTATTGCCATTACATTACATGAGATTACAGCGACACTAAATCCAGATTGCTGTGACACATATTTACAAAAAAGCAAAAATAATGGCTCAATAGGTATTTATTATATTCAGAAAAAGTTAAACACAGCTGCCAATTAGAAACAAGGGCTGCCCTGGCTGCATCAAGAGCATTTTAAGTGGGTCTTTCCTTTATAATCAACCAGTCCTAGGAAATGTGCCATAGTGCAGGTTTACTGTGTATTTACAGATGGAGGAAGCACTTTGAGTGTTCATTTCTACTGTGAGCAACCTCTACAGAGCACGGAAAAGCCTCAAATTTGAAATATATGACACATCTGTAGTAAATTACCATTAGCTAGTCTATGCTGTGTTATCTCACCATTCCCCACATGCAAACATTTTGCAACAAGGGAAAAAGAGCAAGACGAAGGAAGACAAGAGGCAGAGGGTAAGAGAACATGTGTAGACTCCTTCAGGAAGAATTTAAAAACACAACTTCTTTCCCTCTTCCCCCATGCTTCTGCCAGCTCCGTAGAGGTTTACAGGGTGGCAGGAGCTCAATACTGTCAGCACGGTTCTGCCTTTTCCCCAAGAGACAAACAAGTTTTCCAACTTGTCCGACAGACAGATGCCAGATCTATAGGGTGTTTCAATAAGATGGATCCAGTTTCAAAGCACTATATTTCATAATGGCAACATTACACAAAAATTTACAAACAGTATAATGAGTTTTAGTAACCTTCCTATAAATGCTCTGTTCCCTCCACCTGCTATATGGACAGTAAAGTATGGGCTTGCTGCCATGATTCTGGTTTTGAGGTCATCCAGATTAGTTGCTAATGGTGGGACAAAAACACAGTCTTTGACATATTCCCACAAGAAAAAGTTGCAGGGTATAATGTCTGGGGGTCTTGGGGGCCAAGAGTGCGGCACCAAGTCTTGGGGTCCGATGCAACCTATTCAATGTTGAGCCAGGGTCCATCTTCTTGAAATGCTCTATACTTTACTTTCTTAAAAAATGTATTCATAAGTGCTAATTACAGGACAAACACAACTGAAAAGCAGCTCTGTCTTACACACATCAGTAACTATGGCTTTTTTGCTCAGTGTCAGGGAAGTGCAGCTGCAAGGGCAGCGGAGCAGAGCTCACCACAACTGGCTGGGTGACAGCAGCAGGACCTGTCCTTTAGCCCAGGACAGGTCTGCATCCCCTCTGCATCCATGTCTGCAAAGGTATCCGTACTCCCACATGGGCCTCCTACACCACACCACTCATTGTCTCTGACTTACGCAAGATAACAGCACATCTCATATTGATTTTGGATTATTTTGCCCAAGAAACAGAATTTGGGAATGGGGTAAAACTACAGGGTGTTTCAAAAATATAGACCCGATTTGAAATCATCACCCTTTGAAACTGGGTCTATCTTTTTTAAACACCCTGTTCTGTGAACAAATCCAAGTTTCTGGGCAAGTTCCCGTCCCTTCTGCAGAAATGGCAGATGTGCTTCTCTGAAGGTAACACATTATTCCAATAATTACTCTTCCCTGCCTTCAGAATTGACATTGATAATAAGTGACATTGGTCTTTTTCTTCTCCCAAACTGGAGCTATGAGATTATCATGATTTGTAAAACTTCAGGCCAACTCAGAAAAATGAACCAAGGAAAACAATCTTATCTATTCAGAGGCAGTGTTTTCTTTTTTCACTACCTTCCTACTCTGTTAATCTAAAAAGAAAAATCAACAAGTATCGTGACAGCTTTTCACAGCATGGCCCCTTGCCTGGTACAGAAGTGTACTAAGGGGACGAGGACACTGACTGTATGGCACTGGTCTTCCTCCTCCTTCTCAAACTGCGTGAGGATGGCACACCAGTACTTCATGAGCATCAACACCGAGGCAAGGCTTTGTGTCCTAAGGATCAAAGTCTCACAGGAGATTTTTCATGCCTTCACTAAAGCTCCTCTCAGAGAGAAGGGGAACACTTACAGTGCCTCTCTCCTACAACAACTCTTGTCTAGCCCCATACGAGCATGTTTTGCCGCTCTTTCCTCAGTGGGCAACCTGTAGTTTCCCATCCTTGGGTGGCTATCTTTGATGGAGCAAGTAAGAATCTCACCATTTCAGGTAAGTGTAATTGCTCGACTGGGTAGAAATTGGCCAACAGATTCAAAACCCAGAGAACTCCTGCGGGAAATATTTTAAAAGCATCACCTATCCCTACTTTGCCACATTTTTTCCTGAAACGCACTAAAAGAATAGTGGGTTAATGCAGTGGCCTTCAACAATCTACCTCTGGTCCCCAAACTATTCAGAAACATATATTTCCTTAAGAAGCCAAGCTAAAAGAAATACTAGATATTGGTTTCCATTAGATTTTCTAGATATGCTTTGAGCAACCAAAAAGCTTTTTACACTACAGAAGTGAGAAGGGATACTGAAAGAAAGACTTTATGAAAGTTACAATACATGCTATGAAAAAAATTCGGAGAGCTTTAGCCAAGCTTTAGATAAGCCCACAACAATAAGCAGAAGTCCCAGCAAAATATGCATGTACACACACCACAGCAGTTACATTGCTTGAGTGGCACTGGCAATGTTCTACGACCTAAAACCAAAGTCACTTAAATTTCAAGAGAAATTTAATGACTACTACACATACATGAAAGGTGAATATACTGATCCACTGCCCTCAGAACCTCCGACAAGCACACTTTGGGGAAAGGAACTGGGCAAGGGAGAAGCAAAGCTTTTAAGTGTTCACCTGAAAGGGTAAGTGAAAATTCTCACTGCGTACTCCCTCCGTTGCTCGGCTAGTGGCAGACAGACCTTTCATCCTCACATGGTTTGAGGGTCACTTCCTTGCTCTAGCTAGGCTTTGAGCCAGACGTACATAAAACAGATTTCTTCCTTGCAGTTCCACAGCCACACCAGAACAAAGTGCAGCTTCTCACGTCAGTTTCACAGCATGGCCATACCTTTGGGATCAAAGCAAGCACATGTGATCTGCACATGACCATGTACGCACATATACAGTGATTTGTCACATAGGTAGAGTCTAAGTCACTTAGTATGTAATTCTATGCACGCTTTTTTTTTTTATTTCGTTGAAGTTCAGCTATTGTAAGCACAACAGAGTAAGACTTCCACCTTGTTTCTGTGCAGATAAGTCTCAAAACCTAGGCTTCTTTGAGCAAAGTCACATTGAAGTTTCTCTTCCTCAGAAAAATCCAAAACCAACATACCCATAAGTGTTTTTTCATGAACATCTCCTTTAGAAGAACTTCAGGGGATTTTACATTTTGGGCAGCTTCCAAAATTACTCCTAATAAAAGGTCAGATAAAAATTCTCCCCTAGGGTCCAACATTACATTAACTATATTTTACATGCACACATAGTGTTTTTAGGCCAAATATCAGGACTGAAGTCACATTATGCTATATGCAAATACGGGCTGAGTCCTGCATGCTGATGCATGCATTTGTATTCTTAAGTCTAAACAGAATCTTATTTGCCTCTCATGGGTGCTGGGCTACAAGCACACATTCTCTTTCTTTCTAGGACAATATGATATAGGAGAAAAGTTTGTGCTTTTCAGAAATGCACGTCCAGTAAAAATTCCCTCTAAATTTCAAATTTTTAACTTAGGCATACATATAACTGTAATCTTACTGTTATTCTCACTGCCTTTAATTGGTTTTCTCTCTATTTAAGGTCACATACACTTAAATAATTTCATACGAGCTTAAACATTTCAGTAAGCATATAGGATGGAGCATTATCACTCCCTTCTGCTGCACCATCACCAAGAGCCAGACCAAATCAGTGTATCGATCTTCACATGCAGAACTAGAGAGAAAAGGGATGGAGGTCAAAGACACCAAAGAACAGATATCCTTCTCATCACACATGCCTATGCGATGTTCATTGCTAGCTCCTGGTCGAGACTGGACATTACTAGCTCAGAAATTCAGATGAACGAACCCCAAGCTCAGCTCCGTGGCAGAACCTACCAGTCACTGACTCACCACGGCCTGTGAAGCCGCACATGGTAGAGAACAGCGTGGAGATGGGGTTTAGTACCTCACTCAAGATTGCAGACTGCGGCAACTGGGATAAGCAGGGACTTCCAGAAAACCACTTTTTTTAGTAGAGAGCGATGGGTTTAGATGCACGAAAGTAAATTCAGTTGCCCAGTACTGCAAACAACCATAACCCAAAACTTGAAATCAATCTGAAGACCCACTGCAAAAACAATAACCCAAGAAAAAGCCTTCGCAGTTTCAACTGTGACTGCTCTGCTATGGCTGTGGCAGGAAACGGAAGCCATGTGCTCCCCTCAAGGTCCACTTCTGCTCTTACAGGAAACTAGCCCACACAAGAAAAGTTAACGGGAGCAAAGGGAAAGCTCAAAGCTGATGGGCATAACTTAAAGAGTATCTTTTAACTTAGACACCGTCTATATAGAGTCTGCATACTTTGTCAGTGATCAAAAGCAATGATCTCTTGCTTGTACAACTCCCAGTACAAAGTTTTACCCACAGCTGGGTACAACAGTGAAGCAACAGGAACAACCAACACACACAAACTGACGAGACTGTCAAGTGTCCTGCATATCCTTCTGCTTTCTTTCCAGGTACTGCCAAATCTTCGGCCTTAACAAGAACTGGACACAGAAACCTGACACTGTTTTGTCTTTTTGTACCATGGAACGAAATATCACAGTATCTCTGAAAGAGGATACAAACTCAGCATCTTTGTCCTGGAAACTATTAATTATCTGGGTTTTAAAAAAATCTTTGCTACCCAGCCTGAAGTAACACAGAGACAAGTCCTGTAACAAAGTTTAAAACCCTCAAGAGTTCCAGCAGTAAGACCAGTTGAACATTTCCAGCCCTGTCTGAAAGTTGAACATTTCCAGCCCCATCTGCCAGAAGGCAGGCAAATCACAGCAAAGGAAGAGTTCAATGCCTTTCATTTAGTCATCACCTCAGACTTCCCTCCTCCACAGAAGTCACTTCAAGAAAAACCCTGAGGCTTTGGCAACATGAAAAACTCAGGTTTCAGAATATTTTTGAGAAGAGTGATCCTACATGTTTCTGAGATCTGATTGAAAAATTGTGATTTACTTAAAACTGTCAGATAAGAGACGACAGTGGTGATGGTGGTGTTTCCTCTTTGTATACAAGCAGTTACAAAACATATCCCAGCTATTGCCATATGTTTCACTATATACTGCTTTTTTATACGTGAAGAGCAAGGTGACGGCTCCCTAACCACAGAGGGAAGCAGTGACACTTGTTCCTGCTCCACCATGCATTAATTTAATAAGTTAGCGCTGGTCACCTAAATAAAATGTAATTAAGCATCTGAATGCCACTGTTGCCACCTTTGATTATAACTACAAAAATGAATGTGATGATGGTGACATGATGGCAAATATTATGTCTGTGAAATTCCAAAACATGAGAACCATTCATAATAATAAATGACACTTATGTAGTCTTTCATGTAACAATCCCAAAGTACCTGACAAAATGATACAAAACTACCTATCAGAAGCATCGCTTCACCCATCACTGAAACACAGCCCCCAGCAGAAAGAAGGCAACAAGCTTTAAACACTGCAGAACATATTATGACAGAGGATATCGAATAATGTATCCAGTATAAAGCACAGGGGAATTCCAGACAAGCAAATGACAATTTTTCAAAAGCAAGTGACCTCCGGCTAAAAACTTGTTTAATTCAAGAATTATCACAAGTCTCTAGCATACAGAAGACACCATCCTTAAGAACAGACATGCACATGCCTAAAGAAAATTAATTGTATCTACAGGTTTCTTAGAGATCATATATATTCATGTATTTGCTAGGCCAAAAGATGCTGTCTGAGTTCCCCACCAACAGAACTTGTATGCTCCAACTCAGGACCACGTTCACCATGACACAAGAGCTGCTGCAGAGGGGTGGCCAAACACCCAGCGCCTCAGTTTGGCAGCAGCTCAGCTTCAGTGCTGAACCCCACTTGGCAGCGGGGACCCAGACCTGCCTCACCCAGAACCAGCACTCCCTGGAGCTCACCAGACTGGTGCAGGGGGAGGAGAAAGCAGGGTATCTGCTGCAACTGTGTTCTGCAAAGGGCAGCGGCATACCTCAGGCCACGGAGAAAACTATGGTGTCCAGACCCCAACAAGGCTCACAGGCAAGTCTGGAGCTTTGCTGTCGAGCTTTGTCAAGGTTAAGCAGCTCTGTAAGCACCTTGCAGAGGGCTGTGGGTGCTTCCAGATGAAGAGGCTGCTGAAGGCAGGCTTCGAAGGTCCCAGTTTTGGATTAAGGCATTTCTTCCTCACAGATACACCCTCAGGGACTGATGGGAGAAGTGTACTAGAGAGAATGTGGTTCCAATATTTAACTTCGTAAGACTGCACAAATATTAAATACCAGCACTAAAAATAGTCTCACAGCTGCACTCACACGGTGAAGTCCGCCTGAGCCGGGGCGGTTACTGACACCTGCTGATAGCTGCCATCCGATCCTGTGACACGCTCCTCCAGAACGGAGCTGTTCACCACCGCCCCCCCAGTCCCTGCAGGCCCCTGCCTGCCCCAGGCCCCTGCCTGCCCCAGGCCCCTGCCTGCCCCAGGCCCCTGCCTGCCCCAGGCCCCTGCCTGCCCCAGGCCGCTGGCCCGGCCGCACTCTCCCCCCCGCACACGCCGCTGCCCTCCGCCGGGGCCGCCATGGGCCTCGCCTCAGCGCCCTTCCCCGCGCCGAGCGGCG